>JAPKIE010000009.1:335309-895470 GCA_026725045.1 Vanrija sp. TS_01
AGCAGGCAGCAGGCAGCAGGCAGCAGGCAGCAGGCAGCAGGCAGCAGGCAGCAGGCAGCAGGCAGCAGGCAGCAGGCAACAGGCCGTAGTCAGCACCAGATGAGGTTTGTTAGTGGTACGGTACAATGCCCCGGTCCAGACCACCACCCAGGCCACCAGAACATGCGTCGCAGGCACATTGCTACAATCCCTCTCCTGCTTTACCCCTCCCCTTGAGCCGACCTACCCCCGACGCTCGCTCCTCTCAACTCGCACAACAGCGACGAGCAGGCGGCGGCCGTGCGCTGGTGACTGATCGATCGCGACAAGCAGCATCCGGCCACCCTCCGGCTCGACCGAACCGGCAGCCTAGTCGCTCTACCCCCCCTCTTCCGCCGATCCGTTCGACTTGCTCGTCTCCCCTCCGCGGCCGTGTCCGCCGCGCACCACACTCCACCCCGCCGACACTAGTGGGATCAGAACCTGCGGGCCTGCCAGCGGCCAGATAGCCAGCCAGACAGCCAGACAGCCAGACAGCCAGACAGCCAGACAGCCAGACAGCCAGCCAGCCCGCCAGCCTGCCAGTCTGCCTGCCTGCCTGCCTGCCTGCCTGGCTGCGTCAGGCTCACGCATCCAACCCCCGTCTTGCCGCCCGTCGCGCATCTCTCGCAGCAGCCAGCCAGACGGGGTCGATACACTCGACACCCTCGAAACACACCCAAGCACACACAAACACGCGTTGGCAGCAGCATCGGTGCGCCAGCCAGCGCCTGCGCGCAGACACACACTCTCTCATCCTTCCCCCGCCGGGCTCACAACACCCCCCCATCAACAACAACCAACACACACGCCGACCCTACCTTTCCTCCCCCCTCCCTCCCCCCCCCGGCACCCCTTCCCTCCCTTCCCTCTCCCCTTTCCACCCTTCCCCCCCACCCCTACCCATCAGCCACGGTTGACAAACTACAACCCCCACGTCTAGTACCCCGTACCCTCAACCTCTTCCTCATCATCGTGTTACAGCACGCCGTATGGCACCGCCGGGCGACATGCCATCGTCGCATCCAAGCGAGCCCCCAGACAGCAGCCGACCAACGCCAACCGGCGCCACGATCGGCACCTCAGGGGCAGGAGGAAGTACCCCCCGGCCATTGAACGCGATGGACAACACCCGTAGCAACAGCGTCCGGATCCACGACGATGAACTCCACGTCGACGGCGTTCCGCTCGCTGCCTCGGCCTACCGCCAGCGGAAACGAGTCAGCATCGAGCTCCCAGGCCCCCCACCAGTGGTCAGGTCACCGTCGCCTGACCCCGACGCAAGCCCGCGCGTCCGCAGTCCGTCAAGAGGGACGAGCACTTTCGTCTTTCCGATGCGCTCAGTCTTTCGCGGTCGTAGTTCCCGCGTCCCAGAAAGCGACAGTGATGTAAGCCACAGCGCTGTGTCGAACACGGCGGCCACAGTCGAGAGCGACAGAAGTACGCGTTCGCGTTCTTCAAACCGATCCAACTCGTCGGGTCACAGCTCGCACCTTCCACACGACATGCCCCGAGTTCGTAATGTGCCCGGCCTCGTTGATCCCAATCGGACCGATACATCGACATTCTCCACGATTCACTCCATGCTCGAGTTCACCTCCAAGTCGCCCACACTGGGCGGAGTGAATACCCCTCTCACCCCGTTTGATAACGAGCCTAGCTACGCCCTCGGGCTGCTGCCCGGGAAAGCGGCCCGCCCTTTACCGCCAGCATTTCCTACGGCCGCTCGACCAGCGCCCACGTCGGTCCAGCCGCAAGCAGAGACGCCGGGCCAGTGGGATGTACAGGACACCCCGATCGCTATTGCAGCACCACCCCTTGGTTCTGCGTCGGATGGCGGCACGGAACAGGCCCATTCAGTCTCGAGTGTCCCGCTTGTCATCAACGCACCGATGCCCACACTTCCGACCTACCCTGCCCCGCAGAGTGCGGGGAGCTCGATAGCCCACGTCATGGCCTCGACATCGGGCACGGGCCTCACAAACTCGAGCGACTCGCCCGTCTCAGGCCAGGTGACTAACATTGAGCCCACGCCCACTGCAATGGGGTCGGGCAGTGGTAGTGGCAGTCGGACGGCCGTCATGGGCTCGCAACCAGCCGCTGGGACGCGCACAAGCGATGCGACACCACAGACAAAGGGTTCCTCTACGCGAGCAAGGCTCGAGGCATCGCGCAGGACTGTTCAGACATTCGTCGACGACCAATCGATGACAGTCAACATGCTCGATCCAAACGCCCCTACTCCACGCCCCGAGGCCTACGTCCCCGACGCGGCCGCTCTACGCCGCCTCGCCGGTATGGATGTCGGCGTGCGCCAGGGTCTGCTCACTAGTGGCGCTTTCGCCGCCGACGAAGACGACCGCGAATGGGCTTTTACTGGGCAGAGTACGACGAGCATGAGCGTGCGCGAGAGTCTGCAGGGCGTGTCTGGCGACGACGACAGCAGCATGAGGGAGCCTATTACCACAGTGCGATACGAGCACATCGACACGGGCGACGGGCATCACGTCCTCACGGGGAGGGAAGGTCGGATATTGAGGTGCGAGGACGAGCCGATCTGCGCACCAGGCTCGGTACAGGGCTTTGGCGTCCTCATGGTGCTTGAGCAGCGCGACGGGGAACGCTTGTCGGTACGCCAGGTGTCCGAGGTAAGTCTGGCAGTCCCGCATAGAGTGTTCACTTCACTGACTCGTGCCAGAACTCCACAGAGTTGTTGGGCCTCTCCCCCCGCTACCTTTTCCGGCTTGACTGTTTCACACGGATCCTCATCCCAGACCAAGCCGAGATCCTACGTGACAAAACGCGGTGGCTTCCCGACCCACCGCGGTCAACGAACTCCAGCCGAGAGGACTCGCACCAGCTTCCCTTGGAGGAACCACCGCAGGTGTTCCTACTGTCGGGATTCGGCGAGCAGGGTACGGACGACTCGCACAGAGAGCTCTCGGCGGCACAATCGTACCGCCGTCGCGAGTGGACGTGCTGGGTCGCCGCACACCGTCCCCGAGTGCGCGACTGGCGCAAGCACGACTCAAAGGGCCGCGAGTTGCCTCCCCCTGACCTGATCATTCTCGAGTTTGAGCTTGAACACGACAAGTACAACCCCCTAATGCCGGAAGCGACTTATGCGTCGAGCGCAGGAGGCCAGCAGTCAACGCGGTACACGTCGCCCTCGACCAGTGGAGATAGCGACGTTTCACGGTCTCGAAGGCAAGGCCACCACTCAGTTCCTGCATCTGTCATACAAGCTTCAGCAGAGGCAGCCCAGTCGACACATTCCTTGTCCCCTAACTTCAAGGCTCCGACAAAGCTTCGAGAAACAAGTGACAGCGGGGGAGACAGCGGACATGGCTATGCTGAGACGAGCAGCAGTGAAGCGCTGGCCACGTCCGGCAGCAATGGCCCCTTCGCTCCCGTCACCAATGGTCCTGTACAACATCCCAACTCCATCTTGCGCCATTCGCAGTCGCCAAACAACCACCTTGGCAAGACTGTGGCCACTGGTGACTCGGGCGAGAGCGACATGCCAAGTACGCAGAGCTCCGGGCTAAAAAGCTCTGGGCATGCTACCTCGAGCGACCGCCCGACCGGGAGTGTACGCTTTTCAGTGGCTGGCAACGTCATGGATGACGAGGAGTACGAGCGGTGGGTCAACAGCACAACCAACTACGCCAGGCCGCTGCCGTCGCTCGAGCGCATGCGCCGTTCAGGGGGAAGCTCGCACGGCAGTCACGCACGACAGACACCTCCTGGCCCCCGCTCGCGTGTGGGGATGCTCGATGCGTTCGCGGTCCTCAACCAGATCAGCCAGCAGATGTCTGCCGCAAATGACCTCGACACGCTGTACAAGATTACCGTCGGCATAATGCAGGACCTGACGAGTTTCCACCGAGTCATGATGTACCGCTTCGACGAGGCGTACAATGGTGAAGTGGTCGCCGAGCTCGTTGACCCCACGAAAGATATCGACTTGTTCAACGGCCTGTGGTTCCCATCCACCGACATACCGCCTCAAGCCAGACAGCTTTACACAGTCAACAAGGTCCGCTTCCTGTACGACCGCAGCCAAACGACGGCGCGCCTGGTCCTGAAGGAACGGTCAGACGTCGACTACCCGCTCGACATGACACATTGCTTCCTGCGAGCCCTCTCGCCCATCCACCTGCAGTGTACGTCCTGTGTGAGAGAATGCTGCTGACGCCACAGACCTCAAGAACATGAACGTTCAAGCATCTTTGTCCATCTCCGTCATGGCATTTGGCAAGCTGTGGGGCCTGATCTGCTGCCACTCGGTCGGCGAGTACGGCATGCGCGCGTCCTTCCCGGTCCGCCAACTCCTGCGGATCTTATCCGACACCATATCGCTGAATGTTGAGCGACTTACATATGCCGAGCGGCTGAGTGTGCGACGACTGGTGAGTTGTGGCCACAGGGAAGGCTGCTGATACCAGATTACGTCGATGCCGAACGGCACACCAGTGCCCGGGTACATCATGTCAAATGCCGACGACCTCTTGTCGTACTTTAACGCCGACGCCGGTATGCTGGTCATCAACGACGGGTGCAAGCTGCTCGGTAAGGTCGAGCATGCCCATGCCATGTTGGCGATAGCCGAGTACCTGCGCATTTCCAAGTTTGAGGGGATTCGCACCTCAAGTTGCATCGAGGTCGACCACCCGGACCTCATCCTCCCCGGCTCTGCCGATACTGGGTCAATATCGGGCCTGCTCTACGTTCCCCTCACGTCTCGTGCGGGCCAAGACTTCCTCGTCTTCTTCCGTAAGGGACAGCTTCGCGAGGTGCGCTGGGCAGGCAACCCTTACAAACCGCACGGCGCGGAGTCAGACATTCAGCTGCAGCCGCGTAAATCGTTCCAAATCTGGGCCGAGAAGGTGTACGGCCGAGCAAGACCTTGGAACGAAGACCAGATCGAGTCCGCCGGCATCCTGGCCCTCATTTACGGCAAGTTTATTCAAGTGTGGCGCGAGAGACAGAACGCCATGGTCTCAAGTCAGCTCACGGCCATTCTGCTCTCGAACACGTCGCACGCTGTGCGTACACCGCTATCACAGATTATCAACACGCTCGAGCTGGCGCTTGCAGGCAACATTGACGATGAGACGCGTGCCATGCTTGAAAATTCCCACCAGGCATCGCGCGCCCTCCTTTTCCACGTCCACGACTTGCTTGACCTCACGAGAATCGAGCCCGGTAACGAGACTGGATTCAACGACCCATTCGACTTGAAGCAGACAATGCGCGACACGGTGAGGCTGTACCAGACCGAAGCGAATCGCCGCGGCCTCGAGTTCCGCGTCAACATGGGTGACGACCTCCCGGCGATGGTCATCGGTGACGCCCGCAAGATCAAGACGATCGTATCCAACCTCGTCGCGAACTCGGTCAAGTTCACCGAGTCAGGTTACATCGAAGTGGCAGCGCGATTGCAGCAATACGAGTCTGCGGCGCGATCCAACCGAGCCTCGTTAAGCCAGGATTCGGCACCACCAACGGACGGTAACGTGAGCAGCGCTGATGAGAGCGGGTCATACGACAGTGTCAGTGCAGCAACACAGGCCGTTGCGCCACCAGAGGGCTTTGCGGCGATAGAAATCGTCGTCAGCGACTCGGGCTGTGGCATCCCGCCGGACCAACTCGAGGCCATGTTCGTTGCGCTCGAGGGCGCCGAGGACTGGACAAATCCCGAAGGCGCCGGCCTCGGTCTCGGCCTCGCCGTTGTTGCCCGCATTACGGAGCAGCTGCAGGGACAGCTATGTGTCGAGAGCGAGGTGAAGACTGGCACGTCCTTCTTCCTTACCCTCAACATGGAGATCTTCACTGGGGAGTTACCCGCGGCTTGGAGCTCGGAGCGGCGTGACGGCTTGAGCCGCCCGGGTTTGGACGACTTTGATATCCCCGCCATTGGTGCAGGCGATCTGCTTATGGGCGCGAGTGCAGCAAATCCCATCACGTCTGTGACTCCCCATCGGCCGCCAGGCCCCGAGACGCCGCCTTCGCCGACGAGTGTCGGCGCCGCGCCCTCACCTCCAAACACCCACCGACGGCTCGCACATTGGAGTTCGGCAACTGTGACCAAGCACCTCCCGCTACTCTCTCCCGATTTGATGAAACAGGGCCAGCAGACGATGGGTACGCTGCCCTCGCGTAGCAGCCCCAGCTCGAACATGATGCTCGTCACTGAGCGCCGCCTGTCGGTTGGCGCCGGCTCGTTCGTCGTCAGGTCGTCGGACCGCTCACCGGCAGTGAGCAGTGACCATCAGCAGGGCAACTACTTTGAACGCCGTGTATCGAACTCGTCCCCAACAAGCACATCATTCCGGACGTCCACGTCGCCGCAGATATCGCCTTCACTCGATGGCCTTCCACCCCCAATCGTATCGCCAAAGGGCTTCGCGAGGACAAATTCGACGGGGTCGTCATCCAAGTCTGTTCGAGGCGGCAGGAAAAAGTCGTCACTCGGGGGTGGCTCCACGCCACCGCCACCGATGCGGTCCAAACGAGGGGCCAAGGGCAACCAGCAGCTGAGAGTGCTGGTAGTTGAGGACGACCTCATCAACTCGCAGATCCTGCAGAGGCGTCTGCGGATGGACAAGCACACGGTTATCGCAGTGGAGAATGGTCAGCAGGCGGTAGACGCACTCGAGGCGGACTGGGACATTGACGCCGTGCTCATGGACATCCAGTGAGTGGCGTGCTGGTAGCGTTGCTGACGACAGAATGCCCATTATGGATGGCAAGAAGGCTGCCTCGGAGATCCGAAAGCAGGAAGCTAAGCTGCCTCCCGGACGCTCGGCGGGCATCAATCCGCTGTTGGTCGATGAGCGCATCCCCATCTTTGCTGTCAGCGCGAGTCTGTATGAGGAAGACCGAGCGGGCCTTGCGCTCAACTTTGACGGCTGGCTGCTCAAGCCTCTTGGTAAGTGATTGTTACCGGGACAAGCTAACACGTCAGACTTTAACCGTGTGCGCAATCTCCTTGCCGCACTGGAAGATACGGAGAAGCGTCGTGCCGAGGTGTACTCGCCCGGGCACTGGGAGCGCGGTGGCTACTTTCGTGGCGAGACCCCGCAGATGACGCCCAACGGCTCGACGCCAGAGCGGGTGTAGCTGAGGCGGGGGTTATGGGCGGGAGACGACTAGGAATCCATGGTCTCCAATCATTGTGTAACGGCTTCAAGTGTATGCATCATCACGATCTTGTGGTAGTGGGGGGGACATGTGCGGCGCTGCACGTTGCCTGCTTTGAGTTCTTGCCAGACCTGCGGTCCGGATCCCGGAGGCCGGCCGGCGGGCGGAGCACCGGACGGGTGCGAGTCGTCACAACTGCACGTGACTTGTGTGCCATTGTTATCGGGTAATGCCGAGTCGAGCTCTGCTCTAACACCGCCGCCGCAGGTGCAGGGAGTGATCCTCGTGCTCCTCGTGCTCCTCGTGCCTCCTCTCGCTCGTCTGTCTTCTTTCTCTCATCCAAAGTCACCACCACCCACGCTAGCATGCTCGCCGCGTCCGTCCTCCGCCGCCCGCTCGCCTCGCAGACATTGACGCGCGGTCTCGCCACCTCGGCGAGATTGCGCGCCGAGAAGCCGCCGCCCCGCGTCGTCCTCGGCGTGCCTGTCAACCTCGTCACTGTCAACCGCAGCCCGGAGCGCGCGCGCTCCGTGCTCACCGAGGTCATTGACCGCGTGCAGGACAAGTACACCATCAAGTACGGCGGCAACATTGACAGTGAGTGCGCCCGCCTTTGCCGGCGGGCGGGCGGGGCGGGGCGAGGTGAGCGAGTGTCGACGACAGCGTCGCCAGCCAGCCCCACCCGCCCGACATGCCAAGACACACCCACCCACCCACGCACGACGCTCACCCCGCAGCCATCGAGGGATTGCGCCCCTTCCTCATCTCCAACAAGCACAAGCCGGGCATTTTGGTGCGTGCGGCGTATGTGTGCGATGGGAGTGTGCTGACGTCGCCGCAGTTCTGCGCATCGATGGTGAGTTGAAGCTAGCGCGCGGCGCGGCGGCGGAGGCCGGAAGGGAAGCGAAGGGAAGCGAGATGGCACGGCGCGTGACACCTTTGCTACGCGCCGCGAGTGTGCCAGCTTGGCTTGCGGCGTGTCGCTCGCTCTCACAGTGCCGGCGCGTTCCCCTCACTGCGCGCCACTCACTCCATCTCACCCCCACCCCCACCCCCCGCTAACCCCCTCCCCCCACAGTGGTCCAAGGAGGAGCAGGACGAGATCATCGCTATCGCGCACGAGATGGTGCCCGGCATCCGCACGCACGCCATCCCCCCCGGCCTGTGGGACGCGTCGCTCGGCGGCCGCGAGAACGTGCTCAACTACATCATGGAGCAGATCGACACCATCATGGCGTCGACCGACTAGGCGCGGGGCCGGGGCCGGGGACATCACTAGCATGAGGCAGACAGATATGTAACAGGAAGGATGATGTTCGGAGCGAGCATGGCGGCGCACAGGCCCGCAGCACGAGCTAACGGGAAGATACAATATCTACATTATTGACCAAGTGTTTCGGCATTGCGCGGCAGCGGCACAGCGCGCTAAAGCCTCTGGATGCCGAAGATGAACCCGACGATGCCGACGAGGTAAGCGGCGATAATGGCTGGCGTCAGCACGGCAGCAGGGACACAAACACACATTTCTTCTTCTCTGGGTGCTGTGCGATCGCCGCGCTGGGCGACGGCAGGCCCATGATGTTGCAGAAGATGTGTGAGGTGATGGAGGGGTAGACGGAGCCTGCGCACGGGTCAGCGAAACTCAGCCGATGCCACCCACCAGTGCGCAGGTAAGCGTAGGACGCAAACCAGCCAAAGAGCGTCGTGTAGCCGAGCTGGAAGACTGCAGGTTAGCGGCGGCGAGCGATCCAGGGGAACGTACCACAGCGAGCGGCCGCGACCAGGGCGTCGCGACGCGTGCGGTCGCTCGCACGGTAGGTCTGGATCGCGTGGTGGACGTGGGCTGCGGGGTTAGCGAGCGAGGCTCTCCCATGTACTCACCAACGCCGAACCACAGCGGGCTCCCGAAGACGAGGTACGACGCCGGGAGGTGGCCCAGCAGAGAGACGGCGAGGATGGCGCTGCGGAACACGAGCTCCTCGGACACGGGCCCCTGGGTCCGTCAGCATTGTGCCGCGGCGCCACGGCACGGCACGGGGACGCACGACAACGTAGTTGCGCCTTTCTACGAGCCCAAACTCCCACTTCCAGTTCGCCTGCCCTGGCAGCTCAGCGTCGAGGTAGGCCTCGTACAGGGGTCCGGTGAACAGAACGGGGGCAAGGATGTACGCCAGGGGGTTATTGATGCCGAGATTTGAGAGACCAAGGAGGGCGAGCGCCGGCCGGACCTGGGGTTGATCAGTCAACGCTGTTCGTTTTCGCCTACCCACCGAGTCGCGCACGCTGTACGCGCCGACGCGCCAGACGGTCGCCCACACGCCCGCGAGCGAGAGCCGCGTGACGGCCTTGACGGCGGCCATGCGGCGCCGCATCGTGACCGGGTGGTCGCGGTGGCCTGCAGGCAGGGAGCTCGGCTCGGCGCGGCCCTCGGCAACTGCCGCGGCATCGCGCCCCGCAAACAGCGCCTGCGAGACGTACAGGCTGCCGACGTAGCTGCCCGCGAAGGCGAGCGCAAGCGCGTGCGCCGCGCTCCCGCTGATCCCGGTCGCGAGCGGCGCGGGCAGCGCGAGGTGCGGATTGATGGTGAACATGAGATATGGGGGAAAGGAGCGTGTCGAGTTGGCCTTTGTCCTCGCGGCGTGCTGAGAGGGCGAGGCAGTAGGTGGTGTGAATGACAGACAGATCTTAGGAGAATAATAAACTCGCGGAAAGGACATGCTTGTTCGGCCCGCCGGCGCGTGCTGTCATGATGTGCGGGGTCCCCGCGTGGTCGTTGGGCCGCCGTTGCCGTCGTCGCGTCGTTGTCGTCGTCGTGTTGGTGCCCTGGCGCTTCATGTCGACGGGAAGACTTTCAACACCTCACTCTCTCCTTCACGTGTAACAACGACGACAACAACGCACGAAATGGCACCAGCTACCCCGCCGCCGCCCGAGCCGGGCTCGCTCGCCTCGCTCCTCCGCCAGACCGACTCGATCGTCGTGTCGGCCCCCGCGCGTCTGCTGCTGCCCTCGGCCAGGGTCAACGCCGAGCTCGTCGTCGTGCGACACACGTCGGGCGGCGTCGTCGAGTCGGGGTGCGTCCTCGCAGCTACACCGATTGCAGCACTGATAACGCCACAGCGTCCTCGTCGTCACGCCTGCCAAGCCGCGCGCGCCGCCCCGCGTCCTCGCGGCGCTGCCGATACTGCCGGGCACGACGGCAGCGCTCACCCAGACCCCGCCCTCGCCGTCGACCTCGTTCTTCGCACAGAGCTCCAAACCACGTAGGATGAACTTGACGTCACCAGCTGACCCCAGACATCGAGCTCACGCTCAAGTCGGCGTCGCGCAAGGTTGACGTCCAGTTCCCGCCGGCAGACGCGGCCAGAGTCCAGACGCTCATCCGCGAGATCCGCAAGGCAGTCGACGCATCATGTAAGCTGACAGACGAACTCAGCTGACCACAGTCGCGAACCCCGCTTCGCATGCATGGCTCGCGTTCTACCCCGAGGCAGAGGGTAGCGTGCCCCCCACTCCGTCAGACTCGGACACGTCGCTCGAACGGTCGTTTGGCGCCCTCGACGCGGGCGAGGACGCCAAGGACACCACCGACGAGGCTGGCCTCTATCCCAACCCCTACACCTTGGGCTTCTCGCGCACGGCGTTCCTCCGCAAGCGCCTCTTTGACCGCCAGTCAAAGTGGAGCACGACCAAGCCTGTCTCGTGAGCCGGCTGAGCGCGCACACTGCTGACTTCAGCCTCCGCGTCGTCACGTACAATGTCAACAACCGCATCCCTCCGAGCGGGACGAAAGAGCTGGCGCCGATCGTGGGCTACGGCGCTGAGGACATCATCGTTGTCGGCCTGCAAGAAGTTGGTGAGTGACGGTTGTTCGAGCCCTGCTCACCGCCCAGATCTCCGGAGCTCCGCCCTGTTCGTCTCGCAAGGCAACCAGCGCGCTGAGGCGTGGGAGCAGGCGGTCTACAACGGCCTCGGGGACAACAAGGAGCAGTATGAAACTGTAGGTAGCTTCTGCTGGGTGCGGCATTGACGCCAGGTCTCGACCTTGCAGTACGTTGGCGTGCTGCTGATTGTGCTTGCGCGGAGCGAGCTTCGCCCCGAGGTCCGCATGGTCCAGGAGTCTGCACGAGGTATCGGCCTCATGGGCTTTGGTGGGAACAAGGCTGGTGTGGCAGTCCGACTCAAGGTGCACGACACGACACTATGCTTCATCAACTCGCATCTCGCTGCATGGAAGGAGTACCTCGAACGCAGACGAAGCGACTACGTCCAGCTCCGCACGCTGTTGTCCTTCCCCACCCCAACTGGTATTAACCCACCGCTGGAGGCGTACCACCCTGAG
This sequence comes from Vanrija sp. TS_01, assembly GCA_026725045.1. NCBI lineage: Eukaryota > Fungi > Basidiomycota > Tremellomycetes > Trichosporonales > Trichosporonaceae > Vanrija > Vanrija sp. TS_01. Next base: position 346,816 of record JAPKIE010000009.1, read on the forward strand.
GACCGTGACCTCATGGTTGATGACGCTGATGTGATGGTAGGGATCAACCGTGAGAGGCAGCGCCACTGACGTCGCAGTTCTGGTTTGGCGACCTCAATTACCGTCTCGAGTTGGAAGATGCCGACATTAGAGCGCTTATCGCTTCGCAGGACTGGGACACACTGTTGACGTCGGACCAGGTGAGCTTGGACTTAGCGGACAGGCGGCTGACAAATAGCTCCTGACGGACATTGCTGACAATAAATCATTCATTGGCTTCTCGGAGCCCCGTATCACGTTTAAACCGTGAGCATATGACCCCGGGACCGGCGTTACCGGGCCTCTCTGACAGCCACAGCTCGTTCAAGTACGTGCACGGCTCGATCACTCTCGACCCTAAGCGGGCGCCGGCGTACTGCGACCGCGTTCTCCACCTCAGCCGTGGCGCCAACATCGAGTCGAAGCAGTACGCCTCACATGACTTGCTTTGGTCCGACCACTTGCCGGTCAGCTCGACCTACTCTGTCGACGTTCGCGTCGTGGACGAAGCTAAGCGGGCAGAAGAGCTTGTGGAATGCCAGTGCGAGCTTGACAAGCTGGATGAGCTGTTTAGAGCCAGCCTCGAGGTGAACACTGGCGAGGTTGACTTTGGAGAGGTCACGTACCACCGCCCTGCCCGGAAGGAGGTGGTGCTTCGCAACACTGGCCGTGTACCGGCCACCTTCTCCTTCCGTACCCCGTCTCCTGGCAAGCCCATCTGCAAGCCATGGTTCTGGCCCTTCCCAGCCGCTGGCGTGGTTGAGAGTGGCCAGGAGATAACCGTCGCCATCGAGGCGTACGTCGACGAGGAGCACGCAGCTGCATTGACGGGAGGGCGGGAAATGAACGGTGAGAGGGATACGCCGAACCTTGCTGATGATACCCAGACGTCCTCGTCCTCCAAATTGAAGGTGGCAAGGAGTCGTTCATTTCATTACAGGCACAGTTCCTGCCAACCATCATCGGCCTGCCCCTTGAGCTACTCTCCGAGCTCCCCGCGGTTATCCGCGAGGTGCCTTTGGCGACGCGCAAGGAACTGTTGAATCGGGAGCAGGACGCGACGGACAAGAAGGGTGACGACGAGGCCACATCCAAGGCCAAAGGCACGAAGACTGCCCGCGAAGTGTGGCGTTTGCTGGAGCGTCTCATGGCCGAAGGTGCTGGAGTGGACAAGCTCTGGACAGGAGACGCAGACCCCCAACAGGTCCTGGCGATTGTTGACGTGAGTGTGGCCGCTGTCTGTCCGGGGAGCGGTTCTGACGCGCGCAGGCGTTGGATTCGGGCACGGAGCAGCTGCCCGGGGATGCTCATGCAACCGCCCAAGCGCTGCTGCACATCCTCTACACGCTGCCGACCAAGCTCATCCCGCCCGAGCAGCGTGCCGCGTGTCTGGCTGTGCGGGAGAGAGACGACGCGTTCGCAGTGGTTGAACAGATGGCTGGTGTGCACGGGAACGTGCTGATCGGCCTGACGAGCGTCGTGCGGCTGTGCTCTGGCACCGAGCCCGCGGATGAGGCAACGGGTGAGTGGGCTGTTGTGCGGCCATCCAACTCACATTGTAGTTTCAGCGCTCGCCACGGCCATCTTTGGGGAGCGGCCAGACGGGCGCGAGGTCATGGTGCGCACGCTGCTGGAAGGATGAAGGTTTCTGGACGCCATGTATAGTCACGTCACATGCGCTGCAGCATACCGTGCTGCGACTGGGTGGGCAGTGTTTGATGCTTGCTTCGCGCAGGCTAAAATGGACCGAGACTAGCTGTGGTGCCTGCCTGGTAACGTTACGGTTGCGGCATAGACGAGCGCTGGAGCGAGCACTAAGCCGAGCAGCGGCACTGGCACGATTATGATCCATCGAAATGAAGTCTATCTACAGATAGCGGCGATGGAGCGGGGGCCGACTGGTGTCGCGCGCAGCGCTCATGATGCTCTTTCTCTCTCTCTCGAGCCACAGTCACGGTTATATCTGTCTTGCGTTAGCGCCCGTCGGTCGGCGGTGGTTCAGAGCTGCTACTCACAAGGCTGTAATTCGGTGCACATACAACGATGGTGGATAATGTCACAGGCAGGCGGGGTGTCAACGTGGACTCGTGTTTCACGCGAGGGCGAGGGCGAGTGCAAGTGCGAGTGTTGCGCCGACACCAGCGGGCAGGGCGGCGGCGCGATGACCCGACGAGGCCTTGGACGCCGCGGCGGCGCTCGCGCTCGCGCCGACGCTCTGTGAGCCGGGGACGAGGACGGACGGTGTGCTGGCCGCGCCGGGGGCGTTGCCTGCGCCGCCGCTGGGCGCGAGGATGAGGCTCTCCGAGCCGCTGCTGGCTGTGGTCGTCGAGGCGGGCGCCTGTGCCGACACGGACGCGAGCGCGGCGTCGGGCGCGGACGTGATGAGGCGCGGGAGCGAGCCGTCGTTGCTTGCGCTGTCGGCGCCGGGCGCGGTGAGGAGGATGCTCACGCCGCCGCTCTCGATGGGGAGGCTGCCTGATCTGGGCGGGCGTTAGCGGCCGGCAGACGACATGACGACAACGTACAGTGTCGAGAGGCGCTTGACGTGGGCGTGGGCCATGTCCGCGGGCGCGGCGGCGACCAGGTGCGACGAGACGAGGGCGAGGGCGACGAGTGCTGTTCTCATTGTGTTCGGTGATAGAGAGAGAAGAAGCAAGCCGGCGTAGGTAGATGCTGGAACAGATACAGATGACGGCCGGGCCGAAAGTCTTGCACCTGGCAGGCTGGGCAGTCGCTCGCTCGCGCCCGTCTGCTGGTTTCAGGAGCTGAACATAGTCGCCGTCGTCGCCGTGTGCGCGCGCTAAGGGAGCGCCCAAAACTCGAGGGGCGAGCAGCGCAGCGCAGGCACACACAGCAGGGGACGTGGGGACAGGCAAGAGAGTCTAAAGCCTGACCCTGGTGCTGGGTGCGGTGTGCAGCGGCGTCGGCAGGTCGTCGGCAGCGAGCAGCGTGCAGCGTGCAGCGTGCTAGGCGAGGAGAAGCACGCGCAAAAGGTGAACAGCGCTGCTGCTTGTTCCCTGCGTGTGTGCGTGCAGCAGGCCGCGCACCGCGACTCCCTGGCGACTCAATTATGCTTGTCGCAGGGCATGACGAAAGGGGGAAACACAGGGAAAACGCCACACGCTGTCGCAGGATGGCACAGACTGGGGCAAGGGCAATCGGGCGCGAGCACAGCGAGCACCAGTGAGCAGCAGCGAGCAGCGACAGCGATGTGCTGCTGCCCTGTTCCGCGCGCTCGCCGTCCCACCGTCGCCCGTCGCACCATGGCCGCCCCCCGTCGCACCAGTGTGCTTCGCCGCAGCCTGCTAGCGTCGTGCCGCACCACCCACCCCCTGCCGCCCGTCGCCCTGTTTCACTGCTAGCATGAGACATGGCGACAGTAGCGCATCCTGCAACACTGCGCATCGGCGACCACGGCGAGTGAGTGCACCTACACCATGCACACACCCACGCTACTGCCGCGCAGCGGAATCACGCGCGGGACGCACCCCCCAACATTACCAGTACATGACTCTCACGTAACCTGCACGTCGCCGATACCGCATGCCGTGTCGTGTCGTACTTGCGCACACGCAACACCTGAGCGCGCTGACGAGAGTGGGAGCGACGGGCTGCCCAGCAGCCTATAAGAAGCTGCCTCGCTGGCTGGCGTGCAGCTTTCCCCCGCGACTCGCTCAGGAGCGGTCGCTGGCTACCCTTCCCGTCCAGCCAAATCCCCCGCAGCACCAGCGTGTCGGACAGAACACGCGCCGTACCAGTGACCCGCTGGCCGAGTCGGCGAGTCATTGCACGGTGCAGCGGCAGCCTGCAGCACGCTGTCTCGATGAAGCATCCCTCCCCGTGCCGCGGTGCGCGGCGCTCGTCGGCGCCCATGCCAGCATACGACTGCTGGGGGTGCATCTTGGCGTGCTGCGGGCGCGCGCTTCGGGCAAGGCCGAGTTGCATGCATCCAGAGATTACCGCATGCGCGCACTGAGGGCTTGCCTGCGGATCGATACTACTTGATGCTTCGGAGAGTAGTCGCCTGCGGATCGCGTACTCGGCTGCGCACGCAGCGAGTGCTTGCCACCAGGCGCGCGTTCCAGCATGGGAGGGTGTCGATCGGCTGGTCCTAGCTGAGTTCATGAGGTCAGGCTGGTCGATACTGTCGAGCAAGCTGAGGACGGTCGCTGCGCCATGCGCGGATTATTACCCAACGTACTGCGGCCAGCATGCGTCAGCAGTAATACTATGCACTCTGTGAAGTCACGACTGTGCAGTTGTCTGGAAGCCGATGATGCCGTCGTTTCTGCGCGTGCCTTGCGTGTCGATTCCGGCTCGACCACTCACTTCACCACTTGGAACAGACTGCATCTAGGCGAGTCCACAGCGGATGCTGGCCGCCGCGCCGTGCGGCGTCGACCGCAAGCCTCTGCACGCGACGCACAAGCCACACGTCGCATTCCGAGCCTCCGCGCCTCCGCCGACCGCCGCGAACCACGTCCCCCAGGCTATCTAGTACGGCGGCACCACCACCACAACCGCCAACATGCCACCGCCAAAGGCACGCCTTACGGCCGCGTGTCGCCCGTCATATCGCCCATCGCCGCCGGCGCCCGCAGACGCTGCAGATCCCGAGCTGCGGCATTCGGCACGGCCGGCAACACCGCCGCCCCACCAACCACCCACCACACCCGCGGCGTCCTGGAGCGGCGTCCACTGCCAACGCATTGTGCGGCGCGGGAGATAGAACTGATCACCGCTATGTGTTTCTCGCATCGTGTTCAATGCTTCACGCTACAACTGGTCGTCCCCGTGGGGAAGGGGCACGGTGGCTGATCATCCATGTATCGCTCGCTGCTTCGGACTTGGCCGTTGCACTTTACAGCTTGGCCTTGGCTGCCTTCTTGGCCGCTGCCTCGGCGGCGAACCGCTCAATCGCGTCCTTGTGTGCCTGGCTCGCGCGGCACTTCTCGACCGCAGCCATCTCCTCCTTGTTGATGCGGTGCAGCTCCTTGCGGATCTTGGGCGACTTGACGAGCGACTTGGACGCGACTACGGCAGGTCAGCTGTGGTGTCTGCCATGGCGTGGCGCTCACGGATGCTCTCGGGCACGAGGTTGTTGAGGAACGCCTCGGTCTTGCGCACGACGGCCGTCTGCATGCCCTCGGCCGGGAGCACCTCGCGGATGAGGCCAGAGTGCTCAATGTCCGCGATGGGCACCGTCTCGGCCAGGTACAGCAGCCGGCTGGTGACGACGGGGCCGAAGAGCGGCGGGAACAGCACAGAGCTGCAGCCCTCGAGGCAGATACCGATACGCGAGAACGGCGTCGTGATCGTCGTCTCGGGCGCCGCGTACACGACGTCAAAGTGCGGCAGCATGGTCACGGCGATGCCGTACGCCGGGCCCTGGAGCGCAGCGACCAGGAGCTTGGGGAAGTCGATGAGCGCGTCGATGTAGTCCCTGTGGGGTTAGCAATGTCCACGGTCGCAGGCAACGGAGCAAGGGCAGTCAGATAGGGCCTCTCGAGCATCTGAGCAACCGGACAAAGTGGCACTTTTGCCTTGCGCATGCTAACCAGACGTTGCTTGCTTGCTTGCCAGCAGCCCTTGCTCCACCGCTCCTCTGCTCACCTCGCAGGGTTCTCGCCCTTCTTGACAGCACCGCCGTTCATGCCACCGCCGCCGATGGACGCGCCGGACGAGAAGAAACGGCCGGTCGACGAGCTGAACGCATCAGTACCTCCTCCGAGCCGCGTGAGCTTACACCACGACGGCCACGACGTCCTGGTTGGCCTTGGCGTAGTCGAGGCCCTTGATGAGGTCCTGCATATGAGCGCTGGGCCGAGCACGCCAGAGCATACCTTGTCTGTGTGTTGTCAGTCAAGTACACGGCGCATCCCACAGCCCACGTACACTTCTGCACCGTCAGCGAGTTGAGGTTGCCGGGCGTGTTGAGGCGGAGCTCGAGGATGCCGGACGGGTGGAGGGTCGGGACGACCTCCTGGAGGGTGGGGAGCTGGGCGGCGGGCGACATTGTGGTGACTAGCGGTGCGTGCTGCGGATACGAGGTGGTGGCCTGTTGGTGTACACCGCGATCCTTTTAACAACAGGTGTCGTCCACGATTGTGGGGAGGTGGAGGAGGAGCTCGAGTGGGGTGGCCGAGTTGCCGGATGACATGCCTTCAAACAGCCGGGGCCCACTTACTTTGCTGACCGCGCATTTTGACTAAGCAACACACAACCTGCCACATTACATTTTCTAATGGGTATTAGACGCCTCCTAATGCGCCGGTAAGGCTCTCTAATGTCGCCAAGCCTAACACCTCGGCGATGGCCGAGATCGAGCCCGACCTTATCTACAGCGATCAGATCAGCCTTGAGCGTCATCAGCATGCGGGTACAATGACGCCCCGCACCCAAGCCCGAACCACGCGGGCCTTCCTGCCACCCAGCCCATGCTCTCCTCCACATTTACGCTGTTGCCGCTTCGGTTCCCTCGCTTGTAGTCTCGGCTGTGCGAAGGGCAAGCGGCACGTGCCTCGGTGTGCGACTGCGGGGTGCCGAAGCTCGCGGCGACACCGAGGCCGACCATGACCTGAGCGGTCGCCGTCTTTCTCGGACACTTGCCGAGTGGCGGACACAAGACCGCCGCGTCCGTCTGGGCGTAGGGCTGCATGTGTGCTATCTAACCTGGCGCGAGAGAGCGGGGTGCCGCGGCCGGGCGCTTAGATGACCTCGGCCAGGCATGTAGCGCTGTTACGCGTCATGCCGCACAGTCCTGCCGTCGAGAGGATAAGATTGGGTCACTTGGAGGGACCCTTACAGCCACGGGTGCCCGAGGGCTGGGCGCACGGCGGTTGTGGGTAAGATTGTGCACCTCGCCTCAGCCGAGGTAGCGTCGACGCAGCGATAACCTCTCGGTGCCACACCTCGCCGGGCCGGGCTGTAGGGTCAATAGAGCGCGCTGATTTTCATGGAGTGTTGTCAGTCAGGTGCGAGGCTTACGTGGATTGGAAAGGCCGCCAGTCATGCCCAGTCGATGGCCGATGCATTCGTCATTTTGTGGATCTGTCCCTCTCCGACTGCCGCTACGGCAGGAAATGAGTTCGTGGGAGTACTGTATAATGCAGGTGTGAGATGTCAAACCTCACATAATACTCTATTGTCGCGACCATCAGAGACGGTGGGTAGCCTTGCGGGTGGTGGTGAGACTTGGGGCCGACGGAGAGGCGCGCTCGTGCGGCCAGGGGGGCGGGGGGGGGGGCCAATCCGCCCATCCTGTCTTGCAAGTCCTAATCAAGGCGCCGGCCACGTCCCCTCTCCCAGCATCCCCGTTACTCGCCCTCTACACCTACGCCGCTTGCAAACACACCTGGAACCGGTGTTAGCGTGGGCCACCACACCACGGTCACATCCGTGGCACCCACGGCCTCGAACCACGTTGCCGCGTTCCCGCTCACCGGCGCCGTCCGGCCGGAACACGGTCGCGGCGCGGCACATTCACAGACGCCGGCCACATGCACGACAAAGGGAAATCTGTGAGTCGATGGCACCGACCTACTCGGGTGTAGGCCAACCGATTGGCCCAGAATCGTGTTCTCCTTTCGACTGTGGCACCGGAGCCCCTGCTCCGCCACATCCCCGCTCAAGCGCACCGAGATCACTGTGCCGCGCCGCTCAAGCGCACCGAATTCACTATGCCCCGTGCCGCCAGCCTCACCCTGCCAGGACGAGCTTGTGGGGTTGTGGCTTCTCTCCCCCTCTCCCAATCCCCACGCCTGGACCCATCGCCAATGCTCGCGCCGACGACGGCTGCGGTCAATGTGCTCGATGCCTGCGGGCAGGGCTCTTACCACGAGGCTATCGGCCCGTGTGACTCCAAGAAGCTGATACCCTGCTGCGGGTGTAGGAGAATAATGGTGTGAAGCGAGAAACCAGGGCCACAAGGGTCCTTGACGGCCTCGTCTGGAAGGGACAAAAGCGCGGTGCTGTAAGGAGCACTCGCCCCGTCCCCCTCGACCAGCGCCATGTCAAACACCAAGCAAGACGGCAGCGTCATAATACCCGAAGTCAGAGACGACCGCGACGTCTTCGGGCTGTACCTGCCCAAGCGAGACGGAGATGTCGAGGACACTACGGGCGACGGCGTCCAAGACACCACGGGTGACGCCGTGGACGCCGTGTTCGGCGCTCTCGACAAGAGCACGCAGTCGTACCGCTCCGTAAGGCTGCTGGATAGCGGAAGGTCACGCCGCAGGTCACAAGCCTTGGCGCCTTTGCACTCATAACCACGGCCAATATCGGCCTCGGCGTGCTGTCGATCCCGGTCGTACTCCAAGTTATCGGCATCGTTCCGGGTGTCCTCCTGATCATCTTCACGGGCGCTATCGTTGGGTGTGCGTGGCTCGCTCGGCGCAGTGTGGCGTCTGACCTGCCCCCAGACGCAGCCACCATGATCGTCAGCTTCAAGCTCAACCATCCCGAGGTTACGGCATTGCAGTTGCGGCGTACGTCGTCGGCGGGCGCCCGACAAATGAAGCGTGATATCTCTTCTTCTGGGCCTGTCAGTCTCCTGCACGGACTCAAAGTTGACACTGCACCAGACTGCCTGGTCGCCGTGTCCGGGTCACTCGTGTCCCTCTCGGTGGCACTCAGCGCCGTCTCGTCCCACGCCGCGTGCACAGCCGTGTGGATCGCCGTCATCGCTGTGGTCGGGTTTGTCCGGGGGGGGCATGCCGACCCTGTCTCGTATCTCATGGATTGCTGTGACTCGTATCCCTCCTCGCATCACTTCTCATCCTCACAGTCAGCGCCAGCGTTCAGTCCCGCCCGGCGGATGCCCCGCACACCCCAGCTCTGTCTTCGTAGGACCGCGACATTCGAGTCGTGGGGCACCCTACGTTTGCCGGCGCGTTGTGGGCCATCAGTTCGGTGAGCCGTGCTGCCAGTGCACGTGCTTTAACACCACTGAGCAGTAAACGTTTTATTCGCGTTTGGGTCTTCGCCTGCATAGTGAGTTTGCCTGGGATCTGGCGGCTGGTGATGATGACGAGACTCCGGCGCTAGGCTAACCTGCCCAAGTTTCAACGTCGTGTCAGAGATGCGTGATCCTTGCGGCTACACGAGCGTTTTGCTGGCATCCATCAGTGTGACTAGTGTCCTCTACCTTGTCCTTGGCGGGGTAGTCTACGCCTACTGCGGGCAGTATGCTTCGTCTCCGGCGCTAGGATCCGCTGGACTCTTGATGAAGAAGGTGTGCTACGACATAGCCATACCCGCGCTCGGCGCGACGCTCACAATCTTTGTCCACGTAAGTCCTTAGCTTAGTATTACGCTCACCCCAACAGCTCGGAGGCAAGCATACCTTCGTCCGTGTGCTCTCCGGGTCGCACCACTCGACCCATTCGACCCCGAAGCACTGGATAGTGTGGTCCCTATGTGTCTTTTCGTCCGCCTTGTTGGGGTACATTTTCGCGTCTGCCATCCCCAACCTGGGCTCATTCGTAGGTCTCTTCGGCGCCCTCATTAACCCGGCCGTTGCAATCATTCCGTACGGCGCCATGTGGTGGCACGACAACTGGCGATCTGCCTGCCCGGAGCAGCGGACACTCAAGCGCAGGGCGCTGCTTGCCCTCAACATTTTTATTTCTGTTACCGGCCTGTTCATCACGGTTGCTGGGCCATACGCCGCGGTCTTCGATCTGATCAGGTCCAGCGCCTCTGGCGGTCCGTGGAGTTGCAAGGACAACTCAGAGGAGGCTAGTGTGGCAGTCTGATGAGTAGGATGATAGCGGGGCAGCCGTCAAACGATGAACTGTCAAGTTAGCAGTTGTAGCTGTCACCTCCTTCCCGTCGTCTTCGTTGGGCTGGAAGTCTCGTAGTTATAGTGAGAAAGAGAACATGACAAGGTTTAGGACTAGTTTGTACGCGAAAGCATGAAGCGAGGGATCAGATCACGTGACTGCCGTTTCGAGCAGTCGGGCGACCCGGCGCCGGCTAAACTTGACGTCGGAAATCGAGTCCAGCTCGACGACACATTTGACGAGTCGACAACAACATTGTGCGACACTCGACGACTTGGCATCCTTCGAGCTGGCCTATGCTACGGAGCCTGGTACGAACAGCACAACTGAGCGCAAGGACAACATACCAAGCTAGACTGCTTCCCCGGTTTCGAGCTCCACGACCCAGAACTTCCAACCCATCCCATCTGTCTCTCCTTCGTGCCTTTGCGATGAGCACTACCGCCTCGACGTCGGCCGTGGCCGGCCAGCCCGTGATTGGCATCATCGGTATGGGTGACGTGAGTGTCCTCTGGCTTGGTAGCCAACAGAAAGCTGATGCCCGACGCTCAGATGGGCCGACTCTATGCGACTAAGTTGAACGCAGGCGGATACCGTGTTGTCGTTTGCGACAAGCCCGAGTCGTTTGAGCGCCTGGCCGCCGAGCTCGAGGGAAGTGGTATCGAGGTCCTAAAGGACGGCCACGCCGTCTCCCGTCTCGCCGACTTCATTGTCTACTCGGTTGAGGCCGCCGCCATCAACGCTGTTGTCAAGCAGTACGGCCCCAGCACCAAGATCGGTGCAACGGTCGCCGGTCAGACCAGCGTCAAGGCTCCGGAGAAGGACGCGTTCGACAAGTACCTCCCTGCGGATGTCGACGTTGTGTCGGTGCACTCGTTGCATGGGCCCAGTGTTACGACCGAGGGACAGCCATTGGTGAGTGGATAGACCACGGCCCCGGAGGCTGGCGCGTGGTCGCTTACAAAAGTGGCTTGGCTGACTCTCCCTCCAAGATCATTATTCACCACCGTGGCCCACAAGAAAAGGTCACTATGGTCGAAGACATCTTCAGGTCATTTAAGAGTCGTTACGTCTACCTGAGCTACGAGGAGCACGACGAGGTGACTGCCAACACGCAGGCTGTCACGCATGCCGCTTTCTTGAGGTGAGTCTGGCTGGGTGTGTATTGTCAGGCTCTAGGGGAGGCCTAAGAAGGAGTAGCTTCGTGCGCAGAACGAACTAGTGGAACCGGGACTGCGGGGTCGGCGTAGATTGTGGACAAAGCTGCGGCACCTCAGCCCTTTTGAACGGTCTTTCGCCATGAACGCCGTACGCAGGCCGACTGCGGCGACGGGATGAGGTGCGGCGGTGCCATTGTAGGAGACATTGGCGCGTCCGATTTCTGAGATTCTCTGTCCCGGGGCGACGCTGACCGTCACAGTATGGGCATGGCCTGGAAGAATGGCAGCAACTACCCTTGGGAGGAGACCAAGTGGGTGTCTGGCATCGAGGTTGTCAAGGTCAACATTACTCTGCGTATCTATGCTGCAAAGTGGCACGTGTATGCCGGACTCGCGATCTTGAACCCGGCTGCCCAGCGTCAGATTCAGCAGTACGCGCGGAGCACGACCGAGTTAATGAAGCTTATGCTCGGTGGACACCGCGAGGAGCTTTCGCGCCGCGTGTGGGCGGCTCGTGAGGCCGTGTTTGGCTGGGCACCAAACGAGGACCCAGTTCACGACGAGGACGGCGGGCGACGACCAATCCTACTGAGTGAGGACATTCTCAATCAGTTCTCACTGGGCGAACACGACAAGAAGCGCGACGACCAGCCCAACTCTCACTTGAGTCTTTTGGCAATGGTTGACTGTTGGGCGGCACTAAATATCCATCCCTTCGAGCACCTTGAAGTCGCCGGAACCCCTGTGTTCATGCTCTGGATCGGTGAGTCTGATTGTCCTTGGCCGTTACGCGCGGCGCGGAAATGTCTGACGTCCTGCAGGTGTCGCGGAGTATTTGTTCCGATCGCGCGAGAGGCTCGCCGCTGCAATCGACGCCGGTCTGGCAGACCGAGTTTTCCGCGCCGACGACCTCGAGTTTACGATCGCAGCCCGTGGATGGGGCGAGTGCGTAAGCTTTGGCAACTTCGATCTCTACGAGCGGCGATTCCTTGACACTGCGAGTAAGTGACGAAGCGTTAGCAGCGTAGTACGAGTGAATGTGCCGAGGAACGCGACGCCGGCGCGCAGCGACCCGGGACCTCCGGTGAACCCGCACCGTCGACGTCGTACGCGTCGTCTCCGGGCCTGTGCGCGATCCGCATTCACACGGCCAACGGGTGACAGCGACCGCATGGGGGCCTGGTTGGCGCGGATCGGCACAGGACACGAGGCGCTCTCCGGCACTGACAACTGCAGGCTTTTTCGCTCCGCGATTTGAGGGTGCCAGCAAGATGGGCACCAAGATGATCAAGACCATCCAAGAGTCACAGCAGCGATCCAACTAAGCTCCTCGGCTGCAACTTACCATAGACTCGTTTTTCAGGCCCGAACAAGCTGCTGTTGTTCTCGACCCGAGCTGGGAGCGAACAAGGCGTTCGGCTCTGTGACAACGTATAGACTATGCACGGCATCGAAGCTTGAGCGGCCTTGGTTTTTCATTTGTGGCGCTGGTGGCTGCAGTGCGCCGCGGTCTGTGCCTTGCCTCCATCGGTGTGCGCCCAGATGGGTTCCCAGACTACACCCCTATGGTCCCGCCAGCGGCATGAGATGGCTGGAGTGGCCAGTGTGGTGACAACCACGGTCAATGGCCTGCCACGCCAGCATGCAAGAAGCTTCAGAGTTTGGTGCTTGTCGCACAATGCTATCGCAAACCATAAGCTCAAACCCCGTGTGGCCAATGACCGGCCTGAACAAGTTTGGGACGCCCTGATCCCACCGGCCGCACAGGCAGGTAGGTTGTGTCCTTGTCCTCCGAGAGCCCTATGCAGAACGCACACTTGGTCGACATGTCCTTTCGGAGGCTGCGGCCCTGAGCGAGCACACTGGTGGCGCATGCAGCAGAACGCGGTAGTACGCAGATAGGGCTCCGTCTCCGCGTCCGCCTCGGACTGCGCTGGAGCACACTGCGGGCTCTGTGCCGCAGTATCCGGTGTAAGTACTGCGTGCACCCCATTCAAATTCGGCAACGGCTACCGGTTGGGGCCCAAAAACGCGGGCCGCTTGTTGTGTGCCGCGGCCGTCAAACGCCAGGCACGGTGCAGACGCTGGGCACTGCAGGTGCCACAGACAGGTGCACCGGTCACACATGCGACCTCTTGCCCAGTAAGCCGCCCTAACACGCCTGGGTCGCGGGAATCGGGCACCGACGTCGAGTAGCCGCACGATCATGTCAACAATGACGCCAGTGGCGCTCTCTGTGCGGATGGATCCATCCAGCGTTCCCTACCCCTCCCTTGTCCTCTTCATCTCTGCCCCTTGATAAGTGCCTTGTTTTCCCGCGTGCCTGGACCTGGAACTAGCCAAGTTGGCAAGACGAGGAGTCATGCATCCCATCTGGAGGCACCAATGCCTCGTATCCAGTTTATCCGGTGGAGTTGGGAAGGACGACAGCAAGAGCAATGGAGCAAGGGAAGCCCCCGCCTCCCGCCCAACTCTCTCTTGCTCTCTTGCAGAAGGGGCTCTGATGCCACCGATTAAGCTGCTCGTCGTGGCCCAGCAATCTCTACATGCCGAGTGATCAGCATCAACGTGCCTTGTACGCACGATCTCCACAGGGAGCGGGAGGGATCGAGGGGGAGATGGTGAGGCGTTTCACTTGTCGATGTTGTCGTCGTAGTCGGGTATTCTTGCCGTCAGTAAGCTGGCTCTCCATACCCCTGCCTTCAATGCCACTACAGCCGCTGTCACCTCCTTCTATCTCCTCCGGCAAGGTATGCCCAGCCAGCCAAGACAGCAATCGCGAGTTGGTAGTGGAGACGTGCCCGACCAGAAAAATGTACCCGTCATTATGCACGTAATCTCATCACAGCCACTCGTGATACAAACGTTACTCCCTGTTTCGCCGCCTTCTTGGTCTGCAAGTCTCACCGACTGCGCGCGCTGTAGTGGGCACCAGTGGTATGGGGCGGCACACTTGCCAACGGAAGCAAGTCAAGTGGCAGAGGACAAGAGGGGCGAGAGAACCGGGGACCGGGGAGTGGAAGGGGGCGGGGGTCGGGGATTTGTTCCAAAGGTGAGGGGGTGTGCATGTCCCATATGCCAGTTGTGGCGAACCACCTGACGTGGGTGGCCAATAATCAGATCGAATGATCTTGAAGGACCCCCCTCACGGATCGATGGGTTGGCGGTGAGAGTAGTCGTTTGAAGGGAAGCGTTAATGGGGCGTCTCAGTTGGGTCGAAATCATAGAGCGGCGATGGAGTGGGGCTAGATGAGCTGGCGGGTGGCCACAGTCGGGGTTACAGCACGTGTGGGGCTAATAACTATTGACATAGGTTGGGTGTATCGCGACGACGTCGGTCCAGGGTTAGGCGATGCTAGGTAATTGTCTTTGATGGGGAGTCAAGTGTTCGTTGGTCAAGGCAAGAGGCGCAAAGAGTCAAGAGTCCAGAGTGTATATCCTTCGGTGGTTCCTCGCGGCTGTCCGGCAGCGCGTAGAGGTCGAGGCAGAGTCAGAGTCGTCGTCTATCATCGTCAGAGAACATCGAGTCGAGCAATGACGCCGTTCGTAATGGTGTACTCGAGTGGCGGTTCATCGTGTAGGGACATTGTTGCTCGTCGAAGCCTGGCGACCGCAAATCAGCTTGTTGACATGCAAGCCGCAGGTCAAAGCAGCACCAGAAGTAGACAAAGTAGGTGCACAGGACTCATGCAAGGCTGGCCTGCCACCCATTGTCCTGCTGCACGCTGCTATACTGCGGCAACGGAGGGAGAGGGGGAGGGTGCGAGTGATTGTCCCAGACCGGTTGGTTGTGGTTGCTGCCATGCGGAGGGTGCGAGTGAGGGTTTGGCAGAACTGGTGTGCCCCAATTATCACCGCCCTGCACGACATGGTGTGTCGAGCCCTGCTGGCTGTCCATTGAACCTGACGAGCTGGGAGGGTTGTCTTCGCGGCCGACAGTCGTCAGAAGGCGCAGTGCAGGCGCTTGGCCAGGTGGTTGGTGCCATGTCTGGTATTGAGCCCCACTTCCATAGCTTGGCGATACGATGGGAGATGCCATGGGAGGTTGTTGCGAGAGCGGGGGCGGAGGCGGTGGCGCAGTCGTGGACGAGTAGTAAGAGAACGAGCCAGGGGCAGTCGAAGGGGGCTGGTAATTGTACTCGTTTGCCAGGTAGTAGCCGCCCGATTCAGAGGACGAGAGCGGCGGCACACTTTGCCGGCGTGTGTGCAAACTCTCCACTGGTGGGGTTGGTGCAGTGTGGGAGATGCGGGGGTTGGGCGAGGCGTAAGGATCGTACCTTCTCGACGAGGACGAAGGACGAGAAGGCCCGCTTTGGCGGGGCATAGGTGCCATGTGCATCGACTGGGGGTCATAGTAGCCTTGAGAAGAACCAGGGGGCGCGCCGTATGGCGGCATCGAGGCAGGCGATGATCCAAAGCCACTGCCCATTGGGGGCACGGCGACGGAGCGCAGTCGCGGCTGGTGATGGGGGTTGTCGATTGGGACACCTGGAGGGCCGTAAGACTCGTATACGTCGGCATTGTAGGGGACGCCACCACGAGAAACAGGTCGGTCATCGGGTTCACCGTGGTAACGAGGCACACCATCTTGACCGATTTCAATGGAAGGAGGGTAACGAAAGCTGCCGAGGTTGAGATAGTCGGGGCTGATCTCAAGAGCTGCGAACTCGGGGATTGTCGAGGGTCGGCGCAGTCGTCCAGCGACCGCGTCCTCGAGAGTGTAGTAGGACACAACGTGCTGGTGGAAACCCGAAACGGTAAGCGTCATGGTCTTCTTCACCAAGCCACCTGGCTGAAAGAGGTATGAGTTGGTCAAGCTGCCCACAAGCTTTCGCTCCAGGTGACGATCAATGAGGACGCCATTCTCAAGAACGCACCCGCCTGCCTCGGCGGCGCTGCGTGGTCGCATCTGTCCGTGCACCAAGGGGCGTTGAGCCGCCTCCAGGGCCATCCGAGAGGACTCGGCATATCGGCCTTCCGTAACAGCAGGCGATCCCGATCCCGAGCTTCCAGTGCTTGGGCGGCCGTCATGGCGGTGCGAGCTTCCGGGTCGAGAGCCAGCAGGTGCGATGGGCATAGGCTCGCGCTTTACTTCATCCTTGCCGTCCTTGCCACCTTCCGAAGGCTTAATCGTCTCACGATAAACCTACGCCAGTCAGCCCAACTCTTCCCCTTGCCCATCCGTAAACGTACAAGGAAGTTTGCGAGGATGCGGCTTGGGCTCCATGAATGGCCATCCGTCCAGCGCTTGATGCCACTCTCTTGTTCGTCATAGACAAACACAGAGCCTGATTGAACGAGGTTACGTTCCGAGTCGTTCAATCGACGAGTGACCCTAGGGATCATGCCGCGCCGTGCCGCCTCGAAGACGAGTAAGGCATCATAAGTGGTGGCGATGAATCCGTGGAAGGGAGGGGCGATGTCCTCGCCTTTGTCGTCAGACATAGCTGAGGAGCAATGGTCCACGGTAGCGTGTCGTGGGGGCGAAGGGGTGAGGGTGTTGTGTTGAAGGAGACAGTATTTGACACTAGATCGCGAAGTAGGCTCGCGACGCGGTGTCGAGTACTGGGGTTCCAGCGCTCCGGTGATGGTGGATGACGTGTGGTGGGTCGTAGTCGTGGAAGAGGAAGTGCGTGTCGTCAAGGCTGCTGTAGTTGCCATTCAGTCGTTACGAACGAGTGCGGGTCATAAACATGTCGTGTACCGAGGACGATAGAAATGAGGAGTGGTTCGGGGTGGCGTGTGTTTGTGTACGCGAGGTTGTGTGCGTCGGGCCGAGTGGTTGACAGTGTCGTTGCGGGGCGTGGTGGGTTGTTGACAGAAGGAGAGAAAGCGGGTGTGTCGGGGGGTTATGATGCGGGCACGGCGGTGGGAGGAACAAGCGATAGTGTTAGCCCCTGGCGGCGAGGAACGTTGTAACAGAAAAGATGGTTTGGTATAAAGGGGAAGATGGGTCCCGTGTGGAGGAGGAGGAACAGCAACGACGGAGGCCGGTGGTGGATAGCTGTTGCAGAACGCGGCTGGCGCGGCTGCAGTCGGAGTGGGGGAGAACGGAGAATGAGCTACCACAAGGGTGCGGGCAGTGTGTGGTAAAGCTGAAGAGGGCCAATTGGTCCGCGGGGAGGGTAGAGAGAGCGCCGAAATAGACAGGGAGAGAGAAAAAGACGATTGAAGGTGGTTTGTTGGACCAGGACTAGGAGTATTAAGATCGACAAGTGTACCAAGCAGTTGGCTCTCGACGATCACACTTCTCTTAGGCGGCGCCACCTCCAATGTCTGCTCTTGAGGTTGGGCTGATGCACGTAGCTGAAGACGGGAATGGGAGTCGCAAGGGCTGCGGTTTGGCGCCTTCGGGGGGTTTATGCAGCCAAGGGGAAGGGTTCGACTTGGAGACTTAATGGGAGTACCTTACGCAATTGCCGCAGGGCTGGCGTAGGGCGTAAGGGAGGAGAGGAGAGGGAGAGCACCAAGCCGCCTCAGCAGTGTGCTGCGAGCTGGATGATGTATTGGAGTTGAATCGAAACAATCGACGGGGATAATAGCAGGAGAGAGAGACACAAGACGGTGCAAGGACGAGCAAGAGGAAAGTAGACCAGACTGGCTTTAGCGAGAGTAGCACTTCTACCAGGTGCCGACCGGTGCAGACAGCCACGCATGGTATCAACCTCGTTGGCCCAAGCAACCTAGCCGCCGTCCCTCGTCCCTCGCCAGTCGACTGCACCTTCTGTTTTCCCTCGACGACCGCTATCCCAACCAATTGTTCACGCGTTCCGGGCTCTTCGTCATCTGCCGCCTACACTGCACCGCACCTGGGTACACATGCAAAGGCCAGGCTCCGGTTTGCCCGTCCTCTGGCCTCGCGTGATACCCCAGCAGTGGCTCTCACTCACACTCTCTCTCTCGTGGCCTGTCTTCGCGTTGTTCCCTGCTCTCGTTCCTCTCCAGCGCACGTCACAAAAGAGTGTTAAGACACGCTTCCTGCCTTAATCCACCCAACCCCCACCAGAACCGCCTCCTCACACCTCCTAAGTGAGAGAAATGAGTGCCTGAAAGGCATCCCACTGGCTGTACCTGAGAGAGGAGAGCGGCTATGGCCCTTGACGTCTAGCGCCCTGGATTTCCACCACTCTCTAACAAAACAGGAGCAGCGCGAACGTAGCCGCCATCATCATCAAGCCGAGGGGAAAGTGGGGGGTGTGGTTAAAAAGAGACCGCTGGGGGTGGGGGACGGGGGAACCGGGAGGACAAGCGAGTGGGGCGAGGCAGGGGAGGGGACAGGAGGAGGCGCAAGTGGTGGCTTGGACTCAGGGAGGCGAGTGAAAAGCAGACCAAGGCAAGACGCAAGAGCATTGTGCCGAGGACAAGTGGATAAGGTTTACGCTCTGCGGTGGGGTATACACCCGAATAACCCCCGCCCTGTTGGTCGTTCTCGCTCTCTGGGAGGGAGGCATCTCTCTGTCAAGTGCAATCACACTCCCTGGTGCACTGCACCAGCCCAATAGCCCAGGCACGCTCGCCTGGAACATCATCGCGCGCCGGCCGACCATCCGACCAACTCTTACACAAGCAGACGAGGACGAGGGGGGTTCACAGCGCAAGGAAAGAGATAACTCACCAGCTTTGATCAACAAAATGTCGTTGTCGTACGTCGTGAGGCCGGGACACCTGTTCCGTGTTCGAGGCTTCGCTTGTTGCCTTTGGAACGCAGGCCGTGTACGAACTAGCGCTTTAACGTCCAAGGATGCGAATGCACCAGACGGAGCACCTCAGGTAACGAACGGCTTGCTAAATCAACAACAGCGGGCGGGGACGCGAGAGGGCGCTTCTATCGTCCTAATTTGGTGGGCTGATAATAAAGGCTTGCGCTAAGGGTTGAAGACTTCGGAGGGGATAGGGCGGAAGGGAGGCTTGCCGGTGACGTGAGGTGACAAGCAGTTGGTAGACAGGGCAAATCGACGATAACAAGGCAGGCGGAAATAAAATCCGCTTAGTAGATGGGGTGATGCTGCTCTTGCTGCTGCGGCTGCTGCAACTACCGCCAGGCAAGCTAAGACTGACGACGAGGTGTAAGGCTTGCCAGGCTTGCGATGCGTCCAGGGGAGGATGGCGAGCTGCTGCTAGTAGCAATGCCGCCACAGCTACGAATGCTGTCAGTGGGCCATAGGACTTCTAGAATTGGCGGGGTTCAAGTGCAGGGGCGTTGTCAACAGGAACGAACGAAAAAGGAGACCAGTGCCTGTCTCGATGTGAAGCCGCCAGCGACGGGGAAAACGACCTCACTCCATCACAGCCAAGGCAGGTGCAGGCAAGGGAAGGAAAACCAAGGAGGAGCTCGCCGCGGGGAAGCGCCCACTTGTAGGCGTGCGCCCAACTACGCAGGTGCACGCAACCCCGGGCGGGGTTCGCCGGTGGACGAGCAAGTGCCTGGGTGCAAGGATGCCCCAGGCAGTCACCGATCAGAAGCATAAAGTAGATGCGTGGATGCAAAGGATTGTGTGCGGCACCACACCGACAGCAAGACGCTGGGTAGAGGGAGGGGGAGACGGACGATCTGAAGACCGACCGATGGCAGGAAAGGCGTGTGGCTCCAGTGCAGGCAAACGCCCAGCAGTTGACCTGGCTAGGCCCAACTGGACTCGACTAGATCGATTCCTGGTGGCGGAACCTTGCTGGCGATATTGACGCCGAGGCACGACTGGATTACTGGACCACAGCCTGGATGATGCAGCTCGTGGGGCGGCAGCCGCCACGGATCGGATCACCGGCGGTGCTTGGTCCGCTCAACCGGCGCGCCTGCACTCCCCACACGGTACACCGCTCACTGAAGTGGAGAAATCCAGTGAGGCAAGGATATGGAGAAGGCGGAAGAGGGAAGGGGGTGATGCCTAACCAGGGCAGTGAGGCCGACCACCGGGTCCAAACCAAAGTCATGGGATCCGAAAGCAGGAGCCAAGATGAGCAGCAACGGCCTCAACAGAGTCACGACGAGGGGAATGCGATCGCAGACCAACGTAGTGGAGGATCCTTGACGCTCGGTGCCAAACAAGGCATGTGATGAAGAAGGGAGACGCCTGCCACCGCCAGGTTTGGACGCATATCTCAAGCGGCACGCGACGACGGATAACGCGACTCACTGTAGGGAAGTGCTGGGCGCGCAGACCCGAGGGCAGGGTCGCTTAACAGCAATTGATTGATGGAATAGTCCGAACCGATGACAGCCGAGAGCTTTAACGAGTTGCGCGCAGTCGGCCAGCAGGCAACTAGAGGGGCAAGGGTGCCGAACGTAGTTTGGCGATGCTGCGGTGGTGAGCGGCAGGGAATCGGCAGATTCGCGGTCTCGAGGGGGCCGACAGCTCGGTCAAGGGCAGTTGGCCTGACATTGCCGAGACTCGGTCTCGAGCAGGACAGCGTGGGTGATGAGAAGCGTGTGCAAAGCGCAGTCTCACCTGCCCGGGGGTATCGGGAGGGTGCAAGAGGGGACTCGATGCGACTGATAACGAATAGAGACGGAGTGGTACTTACTCGTGTGGCGCTAGGCGGCGATCGATCGTCTGCGCAGTCGTGCGTGAGGCGGTGTGGCTTTTTCAAAGTGTCAGATATGTGGAAAATGCCACAGAGTCGTGACTGGCGGGGTGGGCAAGAGAATCTAGCGACCGCAATGGCAGCTAGAGGAAGGGAGGGGCAGGAATGTGAAGACGAGAGCAATGGCGAGAGGAGTGATGCTACCGAGACTGGAGGGAACCTCTGATCAAGGATAGCCTCTCCCGGTAGTAAGGGCCGCGTGGACCACGACTGAGCGGGCTGTGTTGACGAGGACAGAGATGTAGACGATTCAACTGCCAGAAGCCAACTCACCTCAGACAGAGATGACGGTACTCAAACGAAGGAATATGCAGTCCCCCTCAAAGAATGTGACGGTAGTGCCACGACGTCTAGATTGTCGTGGTCTGTTGAGTTGGGCGGAAGGGAGAATAGCACTGGGTTTCGGGCGTGTACGTACGATGCCGTTGACAGATTCGGCTCTTTAATACTACGGAGTTCCGACCGGACCGAGAGTACGCGATAGGAATCGAACAGACGCTCTGTACCGAGGGCGAGGAATAGACTTGGAATTGAAGCGGAACCAGGCGGGGGTGGTGGCGAGGTGAAAGGCTCCAACACTGTCTGTGGGGTAGATACCAGGAGCGAGGAAGCGTGGGAGGTAGGTTCGAGAAGAAGGCCTACGTATGACGCTGTGCCGACCCGCAACTGTGCAGACTGGCTCGGGTCGTAGCTCGACGTGACGCGAGGGGGAGTTGGGTTGGCGGCGATTCTATTCGACCAGCTGTCGCGCACCCACGACTGAGATTTCTGAGGCGGCTAGGGGAGAGAGCGCCGAGATGTAGAAGGGGACGGCACGACGCGAGGGGAGGACGCTGGCTACCTTTAGAGTTTGTTGCCGCGACCGCAGGGGTGGGTGTTGTACTCAGCCTTTGGGGTAGGGGTAAATGTATCGATTAATGGTCGGTTGATGAACAGATGACACGGAGCCGTGCTATGCTTGGGTCCAGCTTGCCTGATTGTTGCAGACAGTCCAAGCAGGCGGGGATTAACTTGGCGCGGCGCGTGATCAGGAGAACGAGGACTGATGGCGGCCGTTTGACTTCAAACTTCAGACTTTGACCGTCACAGCCGGAGGATAAAGGGGAATCGGAACGGCCCAAGGTGTACCTGCATGCACTGTGTCAGAACATGACGTCTGTAGCAGTGGCTCGTAAGATCAACCCAAATGATTCAGGAAGGAGGAGCAGTGGCAGAACCGTGGAGAGTCGGCAGCGCCTGACGCTGCGCTCCTCAGCCTGGCCAGGGAGTGGCGGGCGCCGTCGACAACCGAAAGCACATGTTGGGCTAAGAATGCTCCATGTGGGGCAGGAGGGCGAGAGTGCGAGGGTGCGACAGCGCGGCACGAGCTCTGGGACGGGCACCCTTTGGTCGGGACCGCGCGCGAGAGCGGGGGCACGAGGAGCAGTGTATACCGCATGCGCGTGCCATCATCAGGATGCGCGGAGAGAGAGGGGGCCGCAGAGCGGGGGGAATACGCAGATCACAGTGCAGGTTTAGGCTCTTGGACTGGGACCGGAGTGCTTGGGAAGGAGGCGAGGCTTAAACTCTCTCTGTGTGTGGGCATCTGCAGCGGCCAGGGCGGGTCGACAGCGCGGCAACTGGGCGAGCCTGTGGCAGACGGGCCTGGGCTAGGAATGTGCCAACCCATCCGCTCCATGGCGCTTGGACGACGTCCGCAGTACGTGGCACGAGGTAGCAAGGCGACTTACAGCTCACTTCTGCACAGTAGAACGATACCGACGGGCTAGTGCAGCAAAAGAGTAGTCGGTTCTTCTTGGGAAGTCGATACCTTCGGGCGAGTTGCCTTGATACAGATCGATATGGCTGCCAAGTAGGAGGGGTAACGTAACGATCCGGTGGGAAGGTAGATCGTCTTCGGACTTGATAATGCCCTCGCGGTGAGTTCGGCGGTGTTTGGGTTGAAGGGGCGCGCCGTGCTAACTGCTTGTAGCGCTGATGGGAGTCAAAGGAGAGCCTAAAGGGGCTTGGCGATGTCGGGAATCGAGTCGGGAACAGAGACGTGTATGCTGATTCCCTTCTGATCAAACAGTGACTATAGTGGAGTAGGTATCGAAGAAGATAGAAAAAGAAGAGCACTGGAGAGTGGATCAGAACGTCCACAGTGCTCTGTCCGCCCCCTTTCGGGCGGGAGAGACTCATTCACCGGCTCGGACATGCGGCCGGCGACGGAGCATAGACCCGAGCACCTCCGTGCGCTCGTCGTGCAGTGACTCACCGAAGATGCGAGGATGCGAGGCTGCACGCAGCGCTCTCGGCTCGGCAGGGCACAGCGGCGCTCACTGTGCGTGCGCGTCGGAGGCGGCGCCGGCTTCGGGGACCGCCCAGATCAGGATCGCGGCGTGGTTTGCAGGGTGCGTTGCCGACTGATGACGGAGCAACTGATACAACGCTAACGAGATGTCGAGAACCCAGGTCCAACAGGTCCAACTCAATACTGACTTGCCCTCATCTTTGAGCTCGCTCCTTGGGTTGCTCTCTCTGACCTTTGCCTTGGCTCACAGGGTCTGAGATTGCAGACGCGGGCCGGGCGTCAGCCAGGCCAACACTGGCGCAGCTCTCGAGCATTCGGCAGCAGCTCTCAGTCGAGGGCACAGCTCTCGGCTCGATGGACGCAGCGCCAACGCGCCGTCAACTCGCGCCGCCGCGCGAGCGCCGCCATGGCCGACAGGCCAAGCCACAGGCGTACACGGTCCCTCAAGTGGCGTTGCAGCCGGGTATACATCGGATTTGTCTGTGATACGGTACGGCGTGCTGCGGTTTCGGAGGAGAGCGAAAGGGGCTAGCACATGGGTCGCTGGCGATCCGGTGAGCAGATCATGGAACCCCCACCGTTACTTCGCACCGTTAGTTCGGCGCGTCGTCGTCGGACGAGACCCCACGCGGCGTCGAAAAGCCCGCAGGACGGCTGATTGGATTGCCCACGGGCGCCGACCGCGATCCCGGTTTGGGCGGACAGAGCAGACGCCGAAGCGCGCGCGAACAGGTCCTATGTCCAGGGGCGGACGTTGGATGGTTTGTTGCTGCGCCTCGGGGGCTTGCTGCACTCGCTGGTCGCTCGCCGCCGCTCTGCATTCCTTCGATGCAGGGTCGCCGACAGTCGAGACGCATCAGTCGGTCGCATGGGTATCCTTATCCTATGCAGCGCGCGTATCGGTGGGCGGCGGGGGCCTGACCCCAAGGGCCAGCACAACAGTCAGTGGCGTGCGAGCTCCTGACGCCCCCTCCGCTGGTTGTGCCGTGGCGGCGAGATCTTAAAGCAACCTGCCGCCGTGCACTCTGCGTCGCCGCCACCGCTGGCACCGCCGCGACTGCTCTGTGCGCGGTGCCGTGGCAACAAGATTCAAAACAACAGGTTAGGCTTGTTGTCTACGGCCCGGGCGTTGTGTTTATTGGGGCAGATCCAGATCCCATAAGCGGTGGGTGCGCGGCTGCCAACGCCGGCGGCGGTCTGCGCACTGCGCGTGCAATTGGCACGGTCTCGCCATTCCATGGCTGGCGTGCAACGCAACGCACTGGCCTTTGGTCGGCCAGGCGACGGGCGCGACCCGGTCCGCGACGCCCAGCAGCAGCGGACCCCGACAACCTCCCCAGCAGTTGGGCCATGTCCATGGTGGCGCGTGGCGTTGGCTGCCCTGCTTCATGTCATGGCGCATTCCACAGCCGTGGTCGTCGTGGTCGTCGTGGTCGTCGTCGTCGTCGTCGACCTCGCCAGATTACTGCCCACTGGCGCTGGCGCGCTGGATGGCGCGGCGGCGCGTTTCGTTGGAAGGGGAAGAGCGACCCGTTCTCTTGGCGACCGCGTCATGCGTGTGCCTGCCTGCCTGCCTCGTTCATGTCCGGCAGGATGGGTGCTGCGGCGCTCGCCGTGCCGTTGCCGTACACGGGCACGTCGGCACGTCCGCCAGCGCGGACGATGCCGCAATCGGGGTCACAGTCACTGCGAGCGTTGAAACACCGAGGAACAACATGACACGCCCGAGAGGAACATGACACGAGAAATGTCGAGAGCACGTCTGACACGACACGACGTCCGCCTGTGCCTGGCTGGGCAAATTGACATGAACTCGATTGCAGCGGTGGTCATGTGCAGACCGAGCCCCGCGCTGGCAGACGCACACGGCAGCGCCCCCGACTACGACAGCAAGAGCATAGCATGCTGCTGCACATGCAACCGCGGACGCGTGCGCGACAGGACAGGAACATGGCTGACGACGGCCATCGTTCAAGCGGACGTCGAAACGGCAGGGGCTCGCGCATGACACTAAACCTCCGCCCCTGCATTAGTGCTCGACCTCGACGACGGCAGGCGTCGGGATCGACACGCCGCTTGCTTGCTTGCTCGCTTGCTTGCTCTTTCCTTCTTTCTTTCTCTTGCTTGCTTTCTGCTTGCTGGCTAGTGCCGCCCGCGCTGTAGTATCCGTCGTCGGCCGCGGGACCTGACGCAGCCCCGTGTGTATGAGGTGGCGCGTGGCGGCTTGCGGGCAGCGGAGCGATGGATCTTGTTGTCGTGTCAGTCGGGGACCTGGTGAACAAGGCTGCGGACGACGGATCTGAAACACGGGCCGCCAGCGACAGTTACAGCGATCGGGCAGCCAAACAAACAACACACAAACAACACACAAACAAAGCAGCAGGGCAAGCGGCGGCGTCGACCGGCCACCGGTCCGGTGACCATCGTGCAGCGGCGTCGTTCAACCACAACGCCGCCGCCGGCGCGCGCAGCCGTTGCCGCGTTACACGCCCCAGCGCCGCCGCGGCTCTGTCCGCGGCAGCCGATGCCGTTACCGGCGCTCGTGAGGCCGAAAATTCGTTCCCTGGTGCCCCCCTCTCGTAAAGCTGGCCGGCCGATTCTCGCCTGGACCATGTCGTAATGCCGTGCCCTTCCGTTGACCCAAGGCAGCGGGTCCGACAGGCACCCCTCAGTGGCCCGTCCTCGGTATCTTGGTACAGACGTGCACTCAAGCAGCGGCGAGTGAGCGACGGCTGACCGCCGCCGGACCTGGCACCGGCACATGCTGACGCCGCTGCACACACCGTCACTTACAGCAAAGGGGCAGGCACCGCCACGGCCAAAACAGCGCTAGACACGCACACGGCGACTCCAACACGGCGACATACTCTACACGTCCTTCTGTTGGGCCATTCCAGCGGGCCCATCCCCCGCGCCGACAGAGAGGTGGGCACAACCGTCCAAACCATAACTGTAACGTATTCGGAATGCCCAGCCCAGTTGGCCGCAATGCGCTTTGTATTCACTCTGATGCTGGCTTCATGGCGTGTGTTGGCCAGCCTCGCGCCTGCCACCGCTAGAGTTATGTCATCGCGAGTGCGCCAGTGTAGGTGGGCGCGTAGTGCTCTTCCTTGTCACGGTTGCCCAGAAATCACGACACCCCCTTTTCTTTCGTAGTTACGTTAGGTCGCATGCCAGGTACAATAGTTTTCGAGCGTAGGACATGCACGACCGCACGCCGCCCCGCGTTCGTCGGCGTCAGTCAAAGGAGTACCGCAACCGAACGCTGCAGTACCAACCAGCATCGTGAGAGGAACACAAGATACTGGCAGAGGCTGGCCCCGGCTTCCAGTGGTGCTTAAGCAGACTCTTGAGTCTAAACCTCTGCCGAATGTCAGAGCTGTCAACTTAGTCCATCCCAGCTCCCCACCCTCTTCCTTTGGTATGCACATGTCACGTAATCGCGCTCATTCGTACCTGATCACTGGATCTCGTCGCCTCTTCTGGATGCGGCTCCTGCTTCCAACCGTCAAGCCAACAGGTCGCCCGCCTTCTCCATAGCGCTGTGCGACACTCCATCGGAGGTTTGTGCCACCAAGCTGTTCGACCAACGACCTTATGTGGCATATGGCGGCCTAGTAAGAGTGCCCAAAGCACCCAGTGGCGTTGGAAGTCGTACTGAAAAATGGTGGGCACGACCTTGGGTAGGTAGGGGCGACGCTTGTTGCTCGACGGTCGCCACATTCCAGCTTTCGAGGTCTGTCACCTACCACCTACCCCGGGTCAGGACCTCTGCCCACCCTCGCGCCCTTTTGCAGCTGCTGCCACCTTGGCCTCTTTTTTAGCGCGCAGTTTGTCCCACTGGTACGCCGTCAGCTCCGCCGGGAGCCCAGTCCCTTACCTTTTCCTTGAACTTGTCGAGTTGGGATCGCTTGGCTGTCAGTTAAAGTCACCGCTGGACTAGCTCACAAGTTTTTCCTCATTATCCCTACTCCGCCGCAGTTCTGCTTCGCTTCGTCGGAGCTCGGCCTCGAGTTCGCCAACCCGTCGCTGGGCCGTGACGAGAGCAGCAGAAGACGCCGCCTGTGTTGCCTGCCCTGGTGGCAGCCCGCTTGTCGATGCGAGGATCTGACTTCTCATCACTTCCTGGTCGTGGATAACTTTCTTGGCCTGGGGTATCAACAAAATATTCGCATTCGCTTCCTTACCTCCTTGCGAACTCCAGAAACGACGGAGCGAACGAGCTTGTCGCGCTCTTCGGCACGCTCAGTGACTGCCTTGTTGGCAAGTTCCAGAGCGTGAGCGTGTTTGGCCAGGGCGTCTAATGATGCTCGGAGAGATTCGTTCTCGAGCATCAATTCCTCATTGGTCTTGGTAGATGGCGAGCTGGCTGTGTCAGCTCCTTAGCAACAAGAGTGGAGCAGGTTTGGAACAGGAGTGAAAGGGATGCGAGGCGGGCACCGCGGTTCAGCGCCTTCCTCTGCCTTCCTCTGGCCCGATATTCGGGTGTCTGGACGACGACCTCGTCGCTGTCCAGAAACGCAAACGACAAGTACACACCTGTTGCGTGGAGGCTGTTCTTGACCCCTCGGGACGACGTAGAACGATTCACTCGGTGATGGTGCACGCTCTGGCGGTCAGCAAAGCAAAGCCGATAACATGCCTTTTCCTTTGCCACTCGTCCGCCTCTCGGGACGCGCAGCTATGACCGGAGGAGCCGGCGCTGGGGGCAAAGGACCTCCCAGTTGTGCGGTTGTCAGCGCGCGGGGGATGCTGATCTCCTCCAGCATGTTCTCCAGCATGCCCCAGAAGCGGGAGAACGGGTCGGCCGTGTCTGGAACATGGCCAGGGAAGAGGTACGAGTCCTCTGGCGGCTCCGAGCTCGAGCTTGACGAGTACAGCGGCGAGCGGGGCGACAGTGTCAGGCTTCCAAACCCAGTTGTTGTCCCAGACGCAGCCGGGACAGGCGGTGCGACGGGTGACGTGTCGCCCACCGGCCGCAAACTGAAGGGGGGCACGGACCGTGCGGCAGTGGCATGCACGGCGCTCGGGCCGCCAAGCACACCGCCACGGCCGGCGGCCAGTCCGACGCCGGACCCGGCGCCGCCGCTCGATGTCCGCCCCATGATCTGTGCGCCGACAGCGTTGCCGAGCGATGCGCGGCGGGGCAGCGCGGCGCCCGAGCCGGACGGCACGGGCGGCGTGCTCCCCCGCCGTTCGGTGAACTCGGTCTTGGTGGGAGAGGCGACTGGTGATGGCCGGCCGACATTGTTAATGCGTCGCTCGAGGTCGCGGGCGAGCTTGCGATGCTGTGTTGTGAGCATGCGCAGCGTCCGGCGTGTCTGTGGGTCGTCGGTCAGCATAAGGTGTTTGGTACATCCGACATGGCACAACTCACCGCATCGTCAGCGGTCGAGCCGGCGCGCTCGAACAGCTCTGCAGCCTCCTTGAACCCTTCGAGCGCCTTGTTGAGCACGTCTGCCGATGCGTCTGGCGGGCGAGCGAGGAAGGATGCCTGAGCAGAGAGCTGGTGGGCCTGGGTGGAGGCGTCAGGGGAGCGGCATGTCGGATGCTATTGAATCACTCACCCTCTGCAGGCAGTTATGGTCGTCGCTCATGAGTGGCGACGCGTGATATGTGTGAGATTGCGATTGAGAGAGAGATGTCGAGGTGATGAGTGGGCTCATGACCTCGGCGTCATCGCGGGGCTCCGAGAAATGGGATCAGTGTTCACGTGTTTCCCACGTGCTTTTATCCGTGTCGTTTGGCCGGGTACGGGACCAAATCTATCACTACCCCCCGGCACCTGTCTGCAGTCGGAAGATCGCTCACTGGCAAAAGTCGGGACATGGAGGAAAGTCGAGACGAGCTTCGACAACAGCGTCAACGCCAACGACGACAACAGCAGCAGCGACGCCGACACCATGTCCGTCACACACGTGGAGCGACTCCCTAAGGGTACGAATGTGCCGCTGGAACGCCGCGCAGCCGCTGACCCACGCCGCAGGACTGCACCACCTCGAGAACGCCTTCAAGAACAAGTTTGTCGCGAGGTGAGTAGGCCGCAGCGACATGCCTGACGGGCAGGTACCCTACGCGCGCGCCGCACGCACCCAAGGCGTTTGTGCAGCCCAAGGACCGTATCAAGCGATGGAACATTATCCCCGGCGACAGTGTGCGCCTCACGGTCGGCAAGCCCTCGGAGAAGTACATCGATGGCGCGAAGGGCGCCGAGTCGGGCTGGAAGGTCTACAAGGTCGCCAGCGTCGACATGGAGCGTAACCGCGTATACCTCGAGGGTCTGACGGTGCGTTTCTGCATGGCACAGAGCCTTGTGGCACGCGTACTGACGGGTCGCAGAACAAAAAGGCCAACGCCGTCCGGCCGCCGCCCGAGGACCTCTCCTCGCTCGACGAGGAAGCCCTCACGCAGCTCAAGCAGCAGCAAAACTACATCAAGACGCGCCGGCCCGTCAACTACTCCAACGTTCAGCTCTGCGTGGAGGAGAACGGCGCCGACTCGGTCTTCGCCACACGCATCGCGACCTCGACGCCTAGCTTCAACCGCCAAGCCCGACGGGCACACTGGAAGCGGTTCGCGGCGGCGACGTCTGCGCCGACGAGCCTCGCGCCCGACCACAACCGCGACCAGGTGCGCATTGCGTGGCCCGAGCCCCCGAAGCGCGAGACGCACCCTATCGGCCTGTACGACACGGACGAGAAGGCGCTCGCGACCGCGACGGTGCAGTTTGGCGCGCCGTCCAGCATCCCCGAGACGCTGATCCCGCGCTCGCTGCGCGCCAAGCCGCCAGCCGACCAGGACTACTCTGACGAGTATGTTTTCCGCCCCGAGGCGCGCAAGAACCCCGTCATGCAGGCCGCCATGCCGCTGTACCTCGCCGAGGAGCTGAGCCCGCGCTTCAGCCGCGCCAAGCAGACGGCGGGCTACAACGAGCGGCGGCGGTCCGAGGCGGCGTGGCGCGACGACGTTGCGAGCTACGCCGTGGCGCAGTGGGAGGCGGGCGGGCGCGACGCCGGGCTCGAGGACGTGCTCTCCACGGATCTCGTCAACCTCGACGGACTGACGCTCCGCCCGCGTACGCGCAAGGAGGTGCGCGAGGCGGCGCTCGCGGAGGCCGACGCGCAGCTCGCCGAGGAGAAGGCCGAGGTCGCGGCCGCGCGTGCCGCCGAGCTGTCCGGCGACGCCCACACCGGCTGGGTCGAGGGTCCCAAGGCCAAGCGCCAGGAGCGCAAGGCCCGCCGCAAGGCCCTCAAGGCTGAGAAGATTGAGAGCCGCCTCGAGAGGCTCACGCTCAAGGAGGAGAAGAACCAGTTTGTGCCTCCCGAGCTGCGTCAGTAGACGGGGGCGATGAGACTAGACCATGCATTGCATCACTGAGGCGTGGGGGGGGGGGGGGGCGTCTAGTTGCGCAGGACTATCCTCCTTCACTTGGCCGGCTGGGTCCACCCGCTGCTCTAAGATTCTTGTGTCAGCAGTAGGTGACTGCGATAGCCTCAAACGAGGAGCGTGAGCACAGCAAACTGCGCTGGAGATTCCTTCTCTGGCACACATTACAACCTGTCCCTGGCTCTCCTTCACCTGGCCAGCTGTGTCCACGCGCTCTCGTCGTCAAGACACACTCATGCGAGCTATCTCATCTTCCTGCCTAACACCCCGCCAAGCAATGATGATGCATTCATGCAAGATGCAATGTAAACTCCCCTCCCCGCCATGCAAAACAATCCTGTCACGACGTGCAGCCAGCCTCGCTACAACACGCCCTGGCTGTAGTACTGGAAAGTATCGTACAGTC
Source organism: Vanrija sp. TS_01 (assembly GCA_026725045.1). Lineage (NCBI taxonomy): Eukaryota > Fungi > Basidiomycota > Tremellomycetes > Trichosporonales > Trichosporonaceae > Vanrija > Vanrija sp. TS_01. Next base: position 377,446 of record JAPKIE010000009.1, read on the forward strand.
TTGTGTAGTTGCTGCCCGTGCTCGAGACGATCAGGCGCTCGAGGTACGCGTCGACGGCCGCGGTCGTGAGGCCCAGTGCGAAGCGGTCGCGGAAGTGGTTGACCGTGTTTTCGCCAAAGAGCAGGAAACAGTCGAGCTTCGAGTCCTTTTGCATGAGCTCGACAATGGCTAAAGCGGAGGTCAGTGGCTGTGGTCACGGTCGCTGCACGCCACTCACTGATCAAACTGTCAGAGTGCTTTCTCGCCGCCTCAAACGCCTCCTTGAACAGCTTTTTGAAGTACGCAAATCCGGGGCTGTCGAGACCACCCATGATCTCGACATACTCGAGCGGAAGCTTGAACGGCGCGGCCTCGAAACCCATGTTGCCTCCAGGCGAGTTGGAAAGCATAAACCCGAAGTCAATGTGGATCAGACGACCTTCGCGGTCAACAAGAATGTTGCCGTTGTGTCGGTCCTTGATCTGGAGAAGGTACGTGATGACCGAGTAGCCTGCCAGCGACTTGATAAAGTTCCTCCTGGCCCGGGCAAAGAGACCGCTGTCTGGCTTTCCATACGTCTGCCGTCAGCCACACCCTAACCGCCACACTCACATTAACGTAGTGGTCCATGAGCGACACGTGTCCGATGGGCACGCCCTCTGCCACCCTGCGCGCATACTCGCTCTTCTTGATCGAGTGCACGGACACCGCGTCGGTGATTGTCTCGACCAGGCCCGATGTCTCGCCGGTGATAAGGATACGGAAGAAGCGCGCGTAGGCGTCGCACTTCTCCTCCTTCCAGATACGCACAAAGCGCTCGATGAGCTGTGTAGCGAGCTGCTCCTGCCGCAGGTCGGCCCCAGTCTTGACAATGACCGAGATGACATCCCAGTTGGCGAGGTGGCCCCAGGGTGAGGACGCACGGATGCGGCTCTTCTTTGCCGTCCACGACTCCTTGAAGATTGCCGCCGACGGATCAGCCTTGTTGATCTCTCGGCGCACAATGCCTTCGTCTTCCGCCGTCTTGCCTTCTGTGCTGACGCCCGTGTCGATCTGGACACCCTCGGGCCTGTGGGTCATGCGAGAGACTCGTTCCTCCTCGAGCGCCATCATCTCCTCCATGATCCTCTCCTTGATGGCCGCTGCCTGTGCGGCAGCCAGTCGCAGCTTGCCGCCGCTGCCTCCAGCGCCAGGCGCGGATGGTTGCCCGTCGGTAGCGTCCTTGTCCTTGGAGCCTGTGATCCACCCAGTGCCAGGGATCCACCGCAATGCGCCGCCTGACGACTGGGTGGTCGGGTTTTCAGGGACTGCGGGGACGAGCGACGCGTTGAGCTGTGCGAGCATGACGGCGGCGGTACGCATACGCTCCGAGTAGTCCTCGAGAGTGATGTACGCGCTCCGTCTTGGTGGGTTCAGGTCCTGGTCGTCAGGGCTTACTGGCGTGCTGGGAGCGATTGGCCGCAGCCCGGGGCTTGCTGTCAATCCACCACCTCCGTTGGGTGTGCCGTTCGCGGGCGAGGAGCCGCCGCCAAGTGATGACCTGCGCGAGTCGGTATCGGCACTGCTGTTCCACACCTCGAGGTCGAGCTGCTTGTTCTTTGGTGCGCTTGGCAATGGAAGCGCGTCACTCAAGTCTGGAAGGTTGTCGCGAACTGACAGCTTGTTGCCGTAGAGCTGCTCGACAAGATCCATTTCCTCGACCTCGTCAGGCAGGACATCCTTACGCGCGTCTGGCGGGATGGGCGTCGATATCCTCTTCGGCTCGGTCGATTCGATGGTTTCAGGCTCGTCTGACACAACCGCATCCTCGAGGTCCGCAAGTCCACCGATCTGCGGAGTAAAGTTACCGCCGAGCGGGCTCGCGACGGCTAAGCCCTCCTCGCGCTTTCGGCGCTTGATGTCCTCCTGAACAACAATCTTCTTGAGCAGCTCGCGGTTTTCCCGCCGTGCGGGGTCAAAGTCAAGGTCGTCTTCGAGGATCTCGACGTGGAGCAGGTAGGGTGCTCTCTCTGCCGAGTTGAGCACGACCGAGTCGCCGGGCGAGATGCGGACGACACGCGAGTGGGCTGATGACGAGCCCTTGGTCTTACTCCCACGGCGCTTCGAAGGCGTGTGGGCACCATCGCCCTTATCGTGGTGGTGATCGGCGTTACACCACAAGGGCATGCAGACCTCTGCTGGGAGGTTGTGGTTGAGGCTAGTGAGCTCTGCGCGCAGGGCCGAAATTCGTGCCGGCTTCGGGATCACCAATAACCGGTTACTAATATCTTCCAGGAGCAACAGGAAACGAATTTCACTTCTGCAGTAGTGACTGAGAAGTAGCCGGCGTTGCGCTTCGAGTGAGTAGGTGCCGAGGAGAGCCTCGGCGCTTGGTGGACGGCCCTGGGCGGACGCTCTTCTCGGAGACCCGTTCGAAGAAAACTCTGGCACCGAGTGGAACGCCATGTGGACGGGCGCCGTCTTGGACCCGTGGCCCATATGCGGGGGGGTTGCTGGTCGCTGTCCGAAGGGGTCGCTGTCCCTGGTCTGAGAGAACGGATCCAGTCCGCGCTGGTCAGCGGTCGCGGACTGGGCGGCTAAGAACGCGGGCGATGATTCCGTTGCAGAGGCGAGGTTGGGTACTGTCGAGCTGTGATGGGGCGCACTCGTCGTCGGCTTCTGCAACCGCAGCTGATGTGGGGGAATCATCGAGGCGGGGAGCACTCGCGAGCGCGCGGCTGGCGCCGACGCGGGCTGGTCGTCGTCTGATCCTTCGCTGTACGATGGCTGCGCCCTGTGGCTGGCACCCTCCCAGCGGCGACCGTTGACTGGGCCGTCGGAGCCGCCCGACTTGTCGACCTCGACACGCGCGCGGGCTTCGCTCGCGTCGTCGATCGGCCGCCTTCCCTGGGCCACTGCCCACTCGCCCACGAGCTCGGTGAGGCCGGGGAGAGCGGGGCCGGCGAGCAGCATGCCCATGCCGACCAAGGCCGAGCCGGCGTGCGGGTTGACGCGGACGGGGGGCACGACGGGATCTGGGGGCCCGTTGAGGAGGGCGGCGGCAGTCGACGTGCTGCCGATGGAATGGGGCGGCGTGCTGCTGGGATGCGGCGAGTGGGGGAGGGAGCGGTACGGCGAGCGGGACGGCTCTGGGGGGTCGCCAAAGAGGATCTCGTGGCACCTGTGCAGGACGCGCTGGCAGATGAGAAACGGGCGGGGGTTAGTGAGGCGGGCGGGTGTGAGGTCTCGGAGTGCGCTCTGCATGAACCAGAATGTCTGGGAAGGGCGTTAGAAGTGGTAACAAACGCCGACTCACGAGCATGGCCGCGTGCGGGCTCTCCTCTGCGCGCTGCAGCACAAAGTTTTCGAGCGCGTTGCTCTCGGTCGGCCGCGTGACGAGCAGATGGCTGGGGAGTGTCAGCGGGCTGGCTGGCTAGCGACGGCGGCGTCGGCGTGGCCGTAGCCGGGCAAGGAGGTCAGTCGCCCTGCCCACCCTGGCCGCCGTTCGCCGTTCGCCCGAGGACGCACCATATCTGGGGCCAGTAAAACTCGACCTCGTCGGCGGGCATCGACTTCATGCGCCAGCAGAGGTAGTGGCTGATGCCGATGCTCTCGGGGTACGTCTTGAGGTAGTGCATTGCGACCGAGATGGAGAAGTAGGGGGAGAGGAAGAGGCGGAGGCTGGGGGTGTTAACTGGGCGCTGCACAGCAGCGCGCAGCGGCGAGAGCTCGCTGCAGCGACGACAGACAACGTACAGGAGCGCGTGCGACATGGCGGGCGACAAAGCCGGCGGCGTGCTTGGTCGCCCCGAGGGAGGAGGGTGTAGCGGGGGAAGGGGGGGAGGGGGGGAGGGGGAACAACCGGTTGTCGGCGTCGGTGCGTTACAGCTAGCTAGCTAGCTAGCTAGCTGACGATGGATGTGCCCGTGCCGCGGGTGCGGCTGCAGTCAGTCAGTCTCGGCGCGAAGCGGCTCCGGACTATGGACGGTGCGCGGAGGGCATCGAGCCGGCCGTCGGCGGAGCGAGCGAGCGGTGGTCGGCGGCTGGCGCGGTGTTCGGGCGGGGTGCGGGCAGGCGGGCGGGCGGACGTCGCGGCGTGCAGTAATGGCCTGCTTGCAATGTCGGCGTCGTGCAGGCAGGCAGGCAGGCAGGCAGCAGGCAGGCAGCTCGCTGTGGGTGTGTTGTGCTGCGAGATGACCGATGTGGATGCGCTCGAGGGTGTTAGTGGTTGCAGTGGGTGGTGGTGGCGTCGTCGCTGCCGCGGTTTGCTGGTGCTGCAACGTGGTCAAACCGGCAAGTGCAAGGGAAAGAATGACAAACTGACGCGTGGCTCGTGGCCCATGGCTCCGACACCACCGTCCACCCTCGACACAGACGCAGCCCGCACCACACACCAGTCGACGACGGCAAGCATGCGGTGGCCAAGCGACGCAGGCGCAGCCCACACACGCATAGATACAACAACACTGCATACATAGAGCGCGTGCGGGTGGTGGCACGGCACGGGAGGCAGGCAGGCAGGCAGGCAGGCAGGCGGGCGACACTACGCAGGTACTACTCGTCCTCGTCATCGTCGTTGTGCAGGCTGAATATGGCTGTGGTGGGGGCTGCTTCGTCTGCACTATTCCGCTCTGGGACAGCGGAGGCACCAGCTGATCCAGCGCCAGTGCCAGTGCCAGCTGCTCCGGCGCCAGCCCGCGCTGCCTTGTTCTGACCCACACCCACGCCCTGCTCCCCGCCCGCGCCAGCAATATCGCGGTGCGAGTGGTATGCCGGCGGGCCGTCACCCGCGGCGTCAGAGTACTCTTGCAGGAAGGGGATATCGCGGTCTGCCAGGGCGGGCAGCGAGTCGGTCGACGCGTTGTGGATGAACGACTCGGACGTGGGCTGCTGGCGTTGCGGGGGTGGGGCGGCGACGTGGGGGGAGGGAGTGTACGCACGGCGTGGGAGCGATCGGCGCGACGCAAGTGGGTGCGCAGGTGCATGTCGCGAGGCAGATGGCACGACGCGCGCGTCGCGAACACGCGAGGCGTAAAGTAAACAACAACAAATGATCGCAATGCCGCAAGACGCGGGCAAGAGGTGCGATGGCCGTGGTGGAGGTGGTCCGCGGGCAAGGAAGCAGGAAGCAGGAGGCGCCGGCGTCAGCATCAGTCCGCACTGGCGCTGGCGCCCGAGGCGCGGCACAGCACAGCACACCACCCACCCCGTCGTCGTCGGTCGAGAGGCGCAGCGGTGCGTTGAGCGGTTCGAGGCTGGGCGGTTAGTCTTGGTGCGGGGGGCTGTGGTCGCCGTGTGACCAGTCGTTGCCGTTGCGTTGCGTTCGCGATGGCCCATCGCGCTTGCCCATCGCCGCGCGCCGCGCATAGCTTGGCACCAGCACCAATGCACAAGGGACACAGATGTGATGAACCCAACGCCGCCTCGCCGCCTCGCCCACCCACCCCACCCCACCCCACACTCACGCAAAACTGTCCGGCTCGCGCACCCGCCGCCAGGTGATGTACCCCACGCCGGCGACGACCAGCAGGATCAGCAGCACGAGGTACTCTGCCGGCGAGGGTGGCTCGTCGTTCTCTGTCGGATGGCGGCGTGTCGGCGGCATTTTCGTGGTTGTGCGAACAGCGAACAAGGAAAGATGGCGAGATGGCAATGCCGTGGTGTTGGCGCACGCAGCGAGGACATGACGACAGCCGCGTCAGGCCGCGCGCGTGCCGACCGACCGCGCCGCTGCGCACGGGGGCAATCTGCAACACCCACTCCACAACTCAATGAACATGCTATGCATTGATGGCTGGGGCACAGGGAACAACTATAGAGCACTATATGGCAGGGCGGAGCGAGTTGTAGTGCTGCGGGGGTTAGCTGGGAGCGGGGTGGGAATGGGGGCTGCGGGGCGCAGCGCGGCGCGATGCGGCACAACGCGTCCAACAATGTTGTGACCGCATCCGCACTGCACGCCACGCCACGCCCCCTACGCCGCACTCACCTCGCCCAGTCCGTACATCCTCCGGTGGTACGAAATGCGCACGACGCGCGCGCCGGCCGTTGCGCTTTCTTCCGGGGTCGTTGCGCCGCCAAACGTGTCGTTCTCGCCGCCGTGCGACACGACGGTGGGTGGGCCGCGCTGGATGACATGGATCGGGATGTTGAACGAGCGAGAGAGGGCTTGGATCTGGGGGGTTGTGAGCGAGCAAACAAGATACAAGCGGGTGTGAGCAAGAGAGGCGCCGAGTGTCGGCGGCCACAACATCCTCTCTTGCTCCCACACCCACACCCACACCCACCTCTGGCTCGCCGCCCCACTCGGCAGTGCTCTCCACGCGGTGGCAGTACTCGCCGTACATCTCGGGGGTCATCAGCCCGTCGTCGGTCGCGCCGGGCATGTCCTCGCCGTCGACCGAGGGCAGGAATGGCAGGAAGTCGTCCTGGTGCTGGCGGAGGTAGGCCGCGGCTACGCGTCGGACGTGGTAGGGGTTGTTGGCCTGGGCAAGGGAGGGAGCGTCAGCGAGCGAGCCAGCGAGTCAGGCTTGGGCGTGGAGGGCGGGGCGACGGGGTGCAGAGTTGACGGGGTCGACAGCGCGCCAACCCAGCACCCCCTCACCTCTCCCTAACCACCCACACACCACCCACCTGGTGCGCCGGCAAGATGCCCAGCAAGCCGAGCTGGTCAGCGACAGCAGTATACATGCAGTGTCCGTCGGGCTGGATCTCGAAGATTTCCGCGCCGAGCGTGCCGCACGCCTTGCCGATGACGGCGATCTCGTCCTGCCGCTCGCGCTCGAGCTGCGCGTTCCACGCCGGGTCGGTCGGCGGCGCGGCGTCGAGGATGGACTGTTTTTTGCGTGCCTGGGGTGTGAGCGGGGAGGCGGCGGAGGATGGTAGAAAGAAGCAGCGACGCGGCGATCACTCAACGCGACGGCACGGGGCGAGCTCGACTGTGCTCCGAGGCCAGGCTGCATCGCCGTCCTCGCCGCAAGGCTGCGTCGGCGTCGCGTCCTCGGCCTTGCACCGAGGCAAGGTTGCGCCGCCCGCCGGCTGTGCGAGCAGTACATCGCCCATACTGCTGGGCGAGCAATACACTGCCCGCCCGCCCGCCCGCCCACCCCAAAGCTTGCTGCGCTCGCAAGAAGTCGCCCACCCACCCTCCCCGCTCGCTACACTCGCAGAAACAAAACTCACCTGCCGCTCCGCAAACCGCTGCTTGGAGCTCTTCCGTCCCCCTCCCCTTCCTTCTCCTCCTCCTCCGCCGCCGTGGCCGCCGCGCGCGCCCGCGCCCCACAAGCCATGGTTAAGTACCGGGCTGGCGGGCTTCGGCGGGCTCCCGGACGCCGAGGCGGGCGGGGACGCTGAGCTGCCCGAGTGCGACTGCGACTGCGAATGCGACTGCGACTCGCGCCGCGAGCGCCCCGAGCGGCCAGAGAGCGCCGACAGCACCGAGCGCGCCGAGTCGACGCTGGCCCGTGGCGCCGCGGCGGGCGGCGCGGCGGCGTCGATGCTCTCCCTGCTGGCGGCTGACGACGGGTCCGACGCCGTTGTCGTCGTCGTGTCGGGCGTCGCGGGCGCCTTGTTCCCGTTGAGCAGTTTCTTGAGTGCGCGTCGTTTGGCGCCTGGCATTGTGTGTGTGGGGTGGTGGGGGTGGGTGGGTATAGGGTATCAAGAGCGGTGCGTGAAGAAAGAGGCAAGGGGGCAAGGGGGGGCGACAAAGCAGACGTTGTTGCTGCAATACTTTGTGTTGCGATCGGCGACGGGGCGACGGTGACTGCGGCGGCTGGCGGCCTGGCGGCCTGGCGGCTGGCTGGCTGGCTGGCTGCCAGGCGGGCGGGTCGGTCGGTGGCCGTGCCGTTGGAGTGCCCAGGCCCGGAAATTGCACCAGCCAGTGGGCGCGGCAGCAGGCGGCAGGCGGGCGGTGTGGGTGGCCCCCGCCGCCCCGGCACTCGCTCACCCACGGCCACCCACAACCGAGCACCCAGTGGGCCGCCGACAGACGGCGTCGACACCACCTGGCCATCCATGGCCATCCGGGGCGACGCGGCACTGGCAGTCTACCCCACAACAACTGCTGCTGCAACGAGCATCAACGACAGCGGCACCGACGGGCGCCGGCCCTGCACCCCCTGCACCGCGCGTCATTGCTGCTGTCGCTGTCGGCTGCATAGCGTCATCGCTGCGAGCCATGCGGTCTGCCATGTCGGCTCCATCAACGCCAAGAGATCCACTGCCTCACCCCCGTCGCCCGCGGTCACTGCCGCCAGGCCCCGCGCTCATCACCTCATCCATCATCACCTTGCTCACATCCTGCACACTTGCTGGCAGCCGCACACCGCGCACACCGCACACCCTCGCTTCGCTCGGTTGTGCTCTCGCTCGTGCACGTCACGTATATCATAACTCCCCCTAATGCACACAGTTGTCACAATAACAGCACCACTACGAGCCAGAGAGGAGGAAACAAAACTACCAACTAGCGCTTAGAAGAACAGGTATGTCAGGACAAAGACGGCAAAGATGAGACCGGCCACAACCTCGACCGGGACGCCAGCAGCAGGCGGCGCAGTCTGCGTCGCAAGCTTGGTAGACGCCGGCGCGTTGCCGTCGATCGCCACACCGCGTCTGCGGAGGCCAGTGGCAGCCGGTCCGTCGTTGCCGCCAGCCGAAGCGGCGCGCAGGCGCTCGTTCTCGGCGAGCGCAATCTTGAGCTTTTCAGCGTCCGACGTGGTCGCATTGAGCGACGCCGTGAGCGCAGCGTTGGTCGGCGCACCTCCGCGCTGGACGTCGTCAGCCGAGAGCGACGGGAGGTTGGCCGGGTTGAAGTTGCCGGTGGCGGGGATGGCGGCGCGGTTGACGGCGCCGCCGCCGTTGGCTGCAGCGCTGCTGCCGTTGGCGCCCGAGTTGTAGTTGGCGCCAGAGTTGTAGTTGCCGTTGGCACCGCCGTTCACAGGTGCGCGGTCGTGGGTAGCACCGTATGCGGCGGCTCCACCGGCAGCAGCGGCAGCGCCAGCAGCAGCGGCACCAGCGCCGGCGAAGCCTGAAGAGTTGCGCGACGAGGGGAGGGCGCCGTTGGCCGACTTTGACACGGGCGAGTTGGCACCAGTGTCCTGGGCAGCCTGGTAGATGGCCTGGGGGGGGGGGGGCTGTCAGCGCACAACGCCCAACAGGAAACAAGTGTGGGTTTATGGCATGCACAGTTCCAACCACAGTCGGAAGAGAGGAGAGCGAGGGCAAGGATTATTGGGCACAAACGTGAGATGACACCGGCACGGGGACAATAATAACAGGGTGGATCATCCTGTCCTCCATGGTGACAATGATGCGCTGGGGAAGCTCTGGCGCAGGCGGGGACACGGGGGCCTGCACCGGGAGCTGTGCAGGCTTGGCCTTGGGAGTAGCCTCGTTGGCCAGCTCCCAGACCGTGTATCCACGGTTAGGGTACAGTGTGGGGTCAAACTCGCGCTCATGGTCTGCCGCACCCGTAGTCCAGCGCGTGTAGCCGGGACCTTGGAGGCGAGGGCGCTGAGAGTGACGGTCGGGGGCGGACAAACGACAGGGGCCGAGCGACAACTGATAAGCAACACAGTAGCGAGCGGGATAAGAGACGGACGAGCGGGCGCCTGCCAGTCCCAGTTGTACGCGTTGGCGGGGTCGCGTCGGAAGCGACCTGCCGGCCCCCTCACGTCGCACGCATGCACACGCATCCTGCCCTCATGCTCTCTGCACGGCAAACACGCAACCGTACTCACCGACTCGTCAAGGCGGCTGTGGTCGAGGGTGGTGTCCTCGTTCTCCTCGGGGATGCCGTTGGGGTGCGAGCCATCCTCGGCAGGGAGGTAGATGCAGCGGATCTTCTGCTCGCTGATGGCGGACTTGTTGCCCTTCTCGACCGTCGCCCACTATGCATGTGTCAGTGTGGTCGGAGGGTTGGGGGTGGCATCCCACGCCGGGGTCACCGCCGGTGTCACTTACGAGCTCGGGGAGCGAGTGCAGCTCTTCGTCGGGCGAGATAAAGGCCGACTGGACAAGGAACTTGTCCTTGCACTTGGCGTGAGGGGGAGGGTCGGCCGGCAGGGGCTGGAGGACGACTGCAAAGAAGTGTGTGTGAGCACGAGTGGGCAGTAGGTGGGTTGGTTGTAGCCGGGGTGGGGGCGGCCAATGCGCTAGGCGGGCTAGCCCGAACAAGGTAGCGAATGTTGATCTGGCGTGCTGGCTGGCTGGACGCCGAGCACGCGTTATCCGGCACTGCGGCACTCACTCTGGACCTCGACATTCTCGCCCGGCTCAACGCGGCCCTGGTTGGGACGAACGCAGTACTGCTTCGGCGCCGTCGTCTTGACCTTGAACGCGACGGGCGACGAGTGCGGGTTGTGGATGTAGAGCGAGCGCTTCACGACGATCGTGAGCGGGCCTGCAGGGTTAGCGGCGAGTCGTCGAGTGGTGCAGGGTGTGATCGGCGCGGGGGTAGCGCACTGGAACTGGCGTGTGGTGCATGTAGAAGCCAGCAAAGCTCGCGCAGCTCCTCGGCTCACGACGGCGCGCCGCCGCAGCATGACAAAGGATGCGGCCATGGCACGACATTGCGGATGCGCGGGATGCGACAAGAAGACAACGCTCGCGGTGGTTCTCGCGCCGTCGGCATAGCCAGTGCACAGCAGGCGCGGGTACAACGGGCGTGCCGACGGCGCATACCACGCGTGTGTGCGCTTCTCTCCCACGAAGCGGTGACGTCTGGCGGCAGGCGTCTGGACGGCGACACCTCGGCGCGCGCGCGCGTACAGCTCGCGACAACTCTGACCCGCCGCACCCCCTCGTCCGTCACACGCTGCACTACTCACGCGGGAAGCCGAGCTGGTTGGGCGGCGAGAGGATGACGGACATGGCGGCGTGGATGGCCTATACTTTTGGCAGGCGGGTGACGGGGGGGGGGGCGATGACGCTGGTTTGTTATTGGGGTGGGGTGGTGCTCGTCGCCGACGTCGTCGTTGTTGTTGATAGCGAAGTGCTGCGTGCGTGCGTGCGTGCGTGCGTGCGGGAGGGTGCGGTGCGCGGCGCTGTGCACAGTGGCTGCAAGAAGGACAGTGGATGGGTAGTGGTGGGTTGTGGTAAGAGGGAGTGGAGTGGTGGTGGTGGTGGAGTGGAGATGATGTCGAGGTGGATGATGTTGGATGTTGGCTGCTGCAGGCTGGCTGGCTGGCTGGATGCGAAATGATCGAGGGGAGGGAGGGTGTGCGGCGGCGGCGGGCGGCGGCGAGGGAGGCGGGCTGGCTGTAGGCTGCTTGCTGCTGCAGAGTGACGACTGAGCCAAATCGATGGACGCAATGTGAATCGGCCAGGGTGTGGGTGGGTGGGAGGCCGGCCGAGGGGCAGCACGGTGCGCGGGGTGTGAGCCCCCCGCCGACACATCGCTGCTGCTGCTGCTGCTGCTGCACGAAACATGACGTGCATCTGCTCTCCCTCGCTTCATGCCGGAACCCACGGAATCAGAATTCGAATCGCCACCACGCTACTCACGCACGCGCACCGTCGGTGGCTAAGGCGGGCGACGACGCACACCGCGCCGACGACGCACGCACGCACCACGCACCACGCACGTCGGCCTCGTGTCCATTCAACTGTGCTCGTAGCTCTCGGCGCTCGACAATGCAGCCACGCGTCCACGCTTGTCTGTCTCGCCTTGCCAGAGACACCACCACACTCCCCATGCATACCAGCCCCCGCCCGTACAACAACACCCCGGCCATGAGCACCCCCCACACACCCACCTCCGGCAACCCCGGCCACTTGCTTGTGCCCTGCCACTCACCCACCACGCTAATGTAACCGAAACCAACCACCACAAACTCACACATCGCCGAAGAAAGGCCCACTTACCACCCACACCACACCGCTCATAAACAGCTAACATACGCCCGGTAAAAGAAAAAACAAACTAGCCTAATCATACACGAGGTACCATAACCCAAGTCTGGGCTCAGGAGAACGGCCTGTAGAGACGCGGCAGTAGGTGGCCAACGCGACATCAGAGCCACACCGCGGGCATGGGACCTGCCGGTCGCTCGGAAATAAAAGCATGCGAGTCGGTCACGACAATCTAATCGGGTACTAGAACATTGCTTGAGGGGCTACAGGGATGCCGTCGCCAGCTCGGGCCTAGCACAATCCGTCAGCCCTTGAACGGCCCGGCCCCGGTAAACACTCGGACAACGTACCAGAGTTCGGGATGCCTCGAGCAAATCATTGTACTTGAGATTGGCAAACGTGTTGTGGCCAGCATCTGGTGCATTGCTCGCAATGAGCATGCCCAGGAGTGAGTGAGCAAGGAAGTAGAATGGCATGGCCTCTGGAGTGCGTGTCAGCGGGGCCCGAATGATAAAACCCATCGCACTTACCCTCGCAGTACACGAGCTTGGTCTTGCCCTGCGCCGAGCTGGCATTGCTCGCCGCACCCGGCGAGCTGTTAGACGTCGCACCACCGAACGAGCTGAGCATGCTGCTGGGCGACACACCAGAGCACTGGCTGTCAAAGTCCCATCCCTCCTTCCATCGCTGGAGCGCAAGGGCAAATCGGTTCCGCAGCGCCTCCTGCGAGAAGGCGCCGATATCCCGACCATCACCAGAAAGGCATCTGTTGCTGGGCTTGAGGTACGACGCTCCGATCCACAGATCAGTCAGGTCGCGCCAGTCACCGTGGTCCCGCTTGCCCTCGCCGAGGTCGACAATGCCTCGCACAAGGGTCATGATGATGGCAGTGCGGGCAAACGCGCCGTACTCGTACTCGCTCAGCCAGTTGGGACGCTTCGTGTCGGCATTCTTGTCAATGGCATCGAATGCACCAGACGTAGGAAGGAAGAAGGAGCGGCGCATGGCTTCGTCGAGGCTCATGGGCTGGTACGTCTGCACTGCTTGCAGCCACTCAGCAGCCGTCTCGGCCTTCCAGACGCTGTCTGGTGCCGGAAGAGGCAGCGCAGCAACCTCGGACGGGGTGAGGATGCAAGGGATACCCGACTCGACAGCAGACACCATGTCCAGGTGGTAGACGAGGAACGCGGTGCGGCGGCGACACTCGAGCTGGATCCAGCGCTTCCACGAGCGCTCCAGTTCCGTCGGCGTGTACGGCACGACAGACGGAACCTGGATGGTCAACTCGGCGTGCTCCAGGTCCGACTGGAAGAAGCCGATCTGGCGCGTAATGTTGACAATCGTGCCAAGGAACATGTTTGCGTGGCGGCGCTCAGAGTCATTAGGCGATAGGAAGTACGGCGCGTGGTACAGGACCAGAGCCTGCAGAAGTGCGACGTTGTACTCGGTCATCAGGACGCCCTTGGCAAGCGAGAAAGACTTGACAAGCATGTTGGTCTTCTCGTGGCGGACAATCTGGCCGGCATCCCACTCCTCGAGGCGGCGGCGGTCTTCGTCGGCTTCTGGATCCACACCAATGTTGAAGTCTGGCACAATGCCTTCCCACGCGCCACCAGCCGAGATGACGGGGGTGGAGCCAGGTCGGTTGATCAGCTCGTTTTTGCGCAGACCGGTTCTGATGCCACCAGCGGTGCAGATGGCGAACGCGAGGCATGCCGCCGTGTCAATAAGCTGGAAGGTCGGCGTGTGAACGAAGGGGAAGTGGTTCAGCACCGAGTAGTAGGTGCGCGCGGCCATGACAGACAGAGTGCGCAGGGGCGGGAGTGCCCAGTGGGGGATCTGGTAGCAACCTGCGAATCTGTCGGCCGGGAGGAAGAAGCGTGAAGCAGTTGGGCACTCTGCACCGGATCGGAATTGGATCTCCTTGCTCGCGAGACGAAGAAGCGGCCGCTCGGGGTTGGGGTTCGCCTTGGTCTCTGGGGTCTCATTTGCGGCGAGCTGTTCCAAGATGGCGGATACGACCTGGTTGGCCTGCTGGACAGCATCGTTCGCGCCGTTGTTGGCGTTATTGCCCGTCTGGTCATTGGTACCCGTGTGGAAGGCTGCCGACGCCGCGGCGGCGATGGCCAAGGCGGTCGTGTCGTTTGACAGCAGTGCGCCCGGGGAAGGCAGACTTGCAACGCCAAACGCTGAAGGAGAAAAGAGAGAAGAAATGTTGAAGGGAGACAGAGGACGCGACGGGTCTGACAGACCCCACGTGTCCGTGTCCTGGTTTCCAGAGACACCATTCGCGAGCCAGTTCATGGTTCCCGCAAAGTTTCCCATCGACTCGGGCAGCACAGCTCCCGGCGCCGCCGGCCGAGCCGGGTTCTCGACGGCGCCCGAGCTAAAATTCGACCCACTCGCAGAGGCATTGTCATTGTCATTGGACGCTGATGTGGTGACAGCAGCAATGGCGTCCGCCGTCGTATTCGTATCTCCGTCAAGCAGGGTGCTGATGGTGGCCTGGCCGTTATCCGACGCCGGCACACCACCGGGATACGCCATTGACAACAGGACAGAGGCGTCTTCTAAATGGTCCGAGTCGTGGTGCAAGTTGTGGTAGTTACTGCCAGACGACGGGTTCTGGAATAAGAGGTGCGGCGAGTAGAGCGAGTCGGTTGATACTGGGTTGCCGTTGTGGTAGTTGCTGGTGACTCCGAACACACCACCGTTGCCCATGCCGTTGCGCGAGTACCTGGACCCGTAGCGATCCTCGTCCTCGTCGTCGGACGTGGGCGACAGGCGGGGTCTCGAGTTGGGGTGCTCGCCCGACGAGCCTTCCGAGTTGCGAGCATGCTTGCGACCACCACGGATAGGCGAGGCCTCACGCTCCGACGTCCGCGAAGACGAGATGGGAACCGAGGGGTGTGCGCGCACTGGCGGCAGTGGCGAGTGCGAGTTGCGGTCCTGTGGCGGCGGGGTCGGGTGGCATCGCCTTCTGTGGCGAAGGAGCACGTCGCTGAATCGTCGTCAGCATCGTCGAGCACAGGCCAACCACCCTCTCACCTTCGCGCAAATGCCTTGGAACAGTCCTTGCACTGGAATGGGCGTTCATCTTGGTCTGAAGGGAGCGTCAGTCAGCCGGCCAGGTCAGTGCAGGCGCGCAGGCGATTACGCCACACGCGCCGCGTCGCACGACCCACGTTTTCTTTGGTGACGTTTCAAATACTCCATGCGGCTGTACGTCTGCGCGAGGTCAGCGGGGTTCGAGGCGGGGCGAGGTGGGGACGACGGGGGCTGGCCAAGCCATGCAAGCCAAGGGCCATGGCGCGCGTGTCGGCGGCGGGGTGAAAACGACTCGACAGAGGGGCCAACTCACCTGGCCACAGCCTGGAAACGCGCAGCCAAACGTTTGCTTCTCTTTGCCACCCTCTGGTGTGATTGGTGAGCCATCCGAGGCGGTTGCAGTAGCCCTGCGAGCTGGCATGGTGGCGGGGAGGGTGTGTCGGTGTTGGCGGTCGAGGATGGATGGACGACGACGGGTGGGTGGAGGTTGGGTGGAGGTGCGGCGGGTGTGAGTGGAGGGGGGGTTGATGCTCGATGTGAAAAGAAGCGATGGGAGTGTGGGGCGGGGGGGTTGGCGCAACGAGCTGGGGATTACTAGCTGCGCGGCGCGGTCAGTGACGGACGCGTTTTGTGCCAAAGACTGTCGCTGTGGGGTTGTTGTGTGGTGGTGTGGGTGTGTCGGTTGATGTGGTTGTGGGTCGAGCTTGGTGGGTGGATGGTCGTGGTGGAGGGGGAAGAGGCGGCGAGCGAGGAAGAAGTGGAGGGGGAGGTTGGGCAGCCGGCCTGGCTGGCTGGCGGCGTCTGTCTGCCGCTTCTGCCGCTTCAACCAGCAGGAAAATAATCCCGGCTAGGGTAAGCGGAGGGAATTAATGGTGCTAATTCTTTTGGTATTAATCCAAGCGTTCTCCCACGCTTTGTGGCACCTCCACTCCGGCAAGACACGCGACTTTGCCCCCGCTTCCGCCTTGGCCTGTGGAGTCCCCGCCTTGCCTCGCTGTGATGGATGACATGGACAACGACAATGACCGCGCGCACTGCCTTCGTTGCTTCTTGCTGCTGTGTACTATCCCCATTGTGACGGGCTTCTGCGTTGCACTCCCCGCACCGGCACCCTGCTTCTCGCTCAGACGCCCATTTATACCCCCAGCACCGTTCACCCACTGTGCTACGCACGCTCATCACCCCCCTTCGGCGCGCACTCGCCATGTCCCTCCCGCCAGCACCGTCGCCAGCGCCGCCCTCGAGCCTCCCACCCGCCCCCGCGTACCGCCGCATGCCCCTGCGCATTGCGTGTGTGCAGTATGACGCCAAGGTGGGTAAGCGGTGATGTTGAGTACTTACCCGCCAGCTCGGACGGGTCGACGACAACGCCGCCAGGGTCGAGGCGCTGACCGCGAGGTAAGGCTGTCGTGATGGTGTCAGGCCATTCTGACACCCCAGCCTCGCACCTGGATCCGTCGACCTTCTTGTCCTCCCCGAGATGGCGCTGAGCGGCTACGTCTTCACCACGCCCCAGTCGATCCTCCCATACCTCGAGGCGCGCGAGACGGGGCCTACATCACGCCTGGCATGCATCCTCGCCGAGCGCCTCAAGTGCCATGTCATCGCGGGGTATCCCGAGGCGCTGGAGCCTGCTGAGGGGGAAGAATCCGGGACGTCGGTCGGTGCCAAGCTCAAGGAAGCAGAGGCGTGGGGCCTGGGCGTGGGCTACAACGCTGCTGTCGTGGCAGGGCCGTCGGGCGTCGTCGGCAACTACCGCAAGACGTTCCGCTTCGAGACGGACAAGAACTGGGCGAGGGAGGGCGACGGGTTCAGGTTCTTTGACCTGCCCGAGCCATTGGGGCGGGTGGCAGTCGGCATTTGCATGGGTGGGTGCGTGGTGGGGTAGCGGGGCTGATGTGTAGACTTGAACCCACAGGACTTTGTCGGTGCGTGCTGAGAGACGAAGCTTTATGCAGCACTGACGCCACAGCCCCGTGGAACGCGTTCGAGCTCGCAAACTTTACGCTGGACAAGGGTGCCGATGTTCTCGTCGTCCCGTGGGTTATCAACAGGACGACAGAGCTAACCCCCAGGATGAACTGGCTTGACCCTGGCGAGCAGGACGATTCTGATAGCGACAACGACGATGACGACGCCGACCGCGTGCCCAAGCGTGACCCCGAAGCGCCGTCCGAGTCAAATCTCAACTACTGGGCGGCGCGTCTGACGCCGCTGCACGACCCTGCGCCGTCGTACTCTGGCCCCACGCAGGCGCCCGAGGAGCCGGCGGCACACAAAGAGGTCGTGTTCGTCGCGGCCAACCGCGTCGGGACGGAGGAGGGCACGACGTTTGTGGGCACGAGCTGCGTGATGACCATCAGCTCGAACCCGAGCCGGATCGAGCTCGTCGAGTGCTGTAACCGGACGGAGGAGCGCGTGCTGCTTGCAACAGTCGCATAGCAGGGACGATATGAACAAACGTGTAGCATATGCGTGGCGCCAGCATGCAGCAGACGACGGCAGGCGAAGGCAGATCTGACACTAGCTGACCGTGGCACTGTCACGTGGCCGCGGGGCTCAGATAACAGTCGCTGCGCATACCACAGCGTGCCCAGCGCACTGACGTAGCCTTGTCTCGGCGAATGCGAGGGGGAACGGGCCACGCAGGGGCGCGGGGGGACGCAGTGGCACCTGACGTGCATTCACATGCACATGCCGTGGCGACGCTGCGGCGTTGCGGGGGCAGCTCGCGGCGCAGGCGAACGTTCTGGCGCACTAACACCCCGGGGTCATCACCTGATGCGATGCATGGTCACGGGTGGGGGTGGGCGCTGCGTCTTGATCTTGTGCGCAGGGTGTTGGCTTGACAAGCAGGGATAAAAGGGGGCCGAGGACGGGTGTGAGCCGCGGCACCGTTCGCCACTGGCAACCCAACCACCACACCGCTTACCTCGCCAAGACCAACCACCAACACACAGCAACATGTCCGCACCAACAGGTGGGTGCTACCGCCACGCAGCAGCACTGACACCAGACCTGCGCCCGGAAGAGCGGCACGACGCGCCGGTGGCCGCGACCTCCCCGGCCGCCGCGGCAGCCGCGACGCTCCCGTCCGACGGCGAGCCCGCAGCCCCTGTCCCCGTGAGCTCCCACACAACCCGCCACGACCCAATGTGGCGCAAGGTGCTCCGCCGGCCGTCGCTCGACCCCGCGAGCGTCGACCACCTCGTCGGCCTGGGATACGACAAAAGTACGGTCAAGGACGCGCTGCGCAAGCACGACGGGGATGTGGTTGCGTCAGAGAAGAAGCTCGCGTATCTCAAGCACTTGCGCCTGCACTGGACTGGCCGGGCGGACGCGGGGTGCGAGCACTGTCGGGATGATATTGCGGCGGACCGGAGGCCGAGTCTGGCGTAAACGTGGGCCGGGGTACATGAGAAGCGGGAAGAAAGAACAGCAAAGGAAAAGAGGCGCGAGGCGCGGCGGGTTGATGAGATAATACGATGTATCTGTCGTGGGACGAGGTGGCAGCGCGCGACACCGAGTTGGCGCGCACGAGGTATCGCGGCCAGCCTCCTTCTAGCAGATTATTGCGCACAGATTACTGTAGCTGCGAGACGCACGCGAAATGCATCCCTTCAGCGGAGGTGCACACCACACCCGAACCAACAACAGCCATTCATCACGCTTCAACCCAGCGCAGCCTACTCCCGCGAACCTACACCCTACACAGCCGTATGCCCGCCATCAACGACCAAGTCCGAGCCCGTCATGAAGCTCGACGCGTCGGACAGCAGGAAAATCGCCGGGCCTGGGATGTCAGTGCACACAGCCCCCAGCGCCACCCACCGCGGAACTCGTCGGCCGTGCTCAGGCGGCCGAGGAGCGAGCCGGCCGTCCACTCGGCCAGGACACTCGGGCGTTCGATGATCAGCGCCTCGGTGAGCGCGGTGCGGATGTACCCCGGCGAGAGGGACTGGGAGGTCGACGTCAGCAGTGGCCGGATGCACGCGCGACACTTCAGTATCGCCCCCCACCGGCACTGTGCGGTCGCACGCGCGCGACCTTCCCACTGCGCGACACCACGCCACTCACGTTCACCCTAATCCCCTTGCCGCCCCACTCCATGGCCAAGTTACGCGCGAGCTGCGCGACGCCGGCCTTGCTCGCATTGTACGCGGCGCACTCGAGCCCCTTGTTGGCCACGCGGCCGCTCATGCTCGCGACGAGCGCGATCGCGGCGCCGTGTCCCGGCTCGTTGTTCCCGCCCGCCCCGTGCGCGACCCATGCGCGGCCGAACGCTGCAGAGACTAGAAACGCGCCGGTGAGGTTGACGTCGATGATGCGCCTAAAGTCCTTGGGCGCGATGTCGAGCGCGTCGCGCAGCAGCTGGATGCCCGCGGCGTGGAACAGCCCGCGGACGGGCGTGCGCGCCGACGAAAAGGCCGCCAGGACGGCCGCCTCGACGGCCTCGGCGTCGGTGACATCGAGGGCCGCGTAGCTGAGTGTGACGTTGCTCCGCGACGCCGCCGCCTGCGCGGCCGACCACGCCGGCTCGACGGGCGGCAGCAGGTCGAACGCGACCACGTCCGCGCCCGCGTCGAGCAGCGCGTGCGCGACCTCCAGTCCGAGGCCGCGCGCGCCGCCCGTGACGAGGATCGTGCGGTTGTCGAGGGTGAAGAGCGACGGGGCAGGGTTACCTCCCAGCGCGGAAGTCGGGTCTGGCGCGGTGCGTCAGCGGTCGGTGCGGCGGGCGGGTGGACCACCTCCACCGGCTGCGCGGCTCCTTGCCTGCGCACACCGTGCGGCACTTACTTGTGCCAGTCGCCATGGTGTAGCTATGCAGATGCGAGCAGCAGCACCGCGGCGCCGGCAGAGGGCAGGCAGACTATGTACCCCCCCGCCTGGCAACGCTCGGCTCACGACGACCCGGGACATCTCCGGCCCGGAGACAACAGCGGCGGCGTGTGACCAAACACCCGCGCGCGTCCACCACACGCACGCACGCTGGCAGAGGGACCGGCACTGGGTGTCCCATTCCGGGCGTACGCAGCAGCCGTACAATGCATGGCCGGTGCTGCCCGCCACGCTCGGTCGGCCCCGTGGTGCCCGGCAGCGGGCATATCGCGGCCGAGTGCGAGGTGCACATCCAATGTCGGTTGCCAAGATCATCGGTGTGCTGCCCCCGTGGTGGCGCGTCAACCGAATACCGCGAGTAGCCGGCACCTGGCATCGTATACTCATCATGGGCCTAGCACGGCGCGTGACTGCCGTCGCCGTCGCTGCACTGTGGGCACCGACGACCGCTGCACCTTGCACATCTCGCCGCTGTCCCGCTGGCCGCGGTCGCCAACCCCCGGCCGGCTCGCGCACCCCACGTACTCGCCATCCAAGCCACGCCGCCCTGCTCGCCGCCCTCACCACCTCTCACGAGCTTGGCCCCTCGTTGCTCCGGCCTCACCTGGCTATCACGGGCACCCTCGCCCGCCCAGCCGACCGTCGCCCGCCCAGCTCGCTCTGCTCGCTCCGCTCGCTGGGCTCGCCCCCGCTATGCAAATCCCATTCATCCTGGAAATGTTTTCGCTACGAACAGGCAGTTCCACAACTGCCCATTGATGAAATTGTTTACTTGTCGACCATGACCATTCCCTTGCCCTTGTAGCCCTCCGAGGAGATACCGGTCTGGACGGGTCAGTCGTGTACAACACCGCCGAACTCACGATGGGGTCCGACTTCTGCTCCTTGAGGTACTCGGTCGACTGCTCCTGGTACTCCTTGTTCCATGTGTTGACGGGGGGAGGGGCTGGGGGGTCAGCACGGGCGCTCGTTTCAGACGGTGCTGCTGCCACTCACCACGCGAGCGGGCCCAGGCGAAGAGGCCGAGGGCGACGCCGACGGCGGCGAGGGTGCCGGCGAAGACCTTGATGGTGTTTCCGGGGGGGTTGACGGGCTTACGGGGGCCGTGAGGACCGAAGGCGACCCAGTAGGCTGTTGTGGTGGATAAATTCGGAGATGACGGAGGAATCGGTTGTGTTCGGGGGTGTGCGTGGTGGAGGGTTTTGGCGAGATGGCATGACGTGTGGTGTGGTGTGGTGTGGGGGGAGAGAGCAATGGTCAGCGCTGTCACAAAGGCAACGGCATGCAAGTGGGTTGGCATGAGGGGAGGGCAGAGATGCAGATAGCGACGCCGGAAGACGACTCGGAGCAAGCACTCATGGCGACGCGAGATTGTGGCTTGGGACGAGGCGTTTGGTGCGCCGGTTCAGTCCGCCGACACCCGGTGCGGACTGTCGCCGGGCGAGCTGCGAACGGCGGCGGGCATGCATCCGGCGTGCACAGAACACACCGACGCGGTGCGCGCCCACCACGGCTCGATGCACATGCTCGCTGCCACCATCGTCCCAGCCGTAGTCGGACAAGACGCTCAGGTCCCGATAGGACCCGGGCAGGGACAAAAGCCTCGTCGCTGGTTGGCGCGCGAGATGACATGGCTCATGGACGTTCGGGTATGCGCTGCGGGTTGTGCTCGCCATGGCAGTGTGCGCTCTCGCCATTGGCGCCGGCGCCGGCGTCGTCGTCGCTCGCGCGCGCATCTGCTGCCCTCCGACCCCTCTGCCAAGACCACATCGCCCACCACAAAATGACTCACCAGCCTTCTTCTCGTCGACGGTGAGCTCGTTCCAGTCCTTCTTCTGGATCTCCTCGAGCTGCTGGTGGACCTCGAACTGCTCGGCGGCGGGGAGCTTGGCCCACGAGGCCTCGATGTTGGCGAGGAGGGGGGCGGTCTCGTTGGAGCGCGACGAGACGACGTGGATCGACGAGGTGGATGCGGCGCGGGTCGCGAGGCGGGGGGCGGCGGCGGCGCGGAGGGCGGCGGTGCGAAGGAGGGACATGGTGTGAATGGAGGGGCCTAGCCTTTTGGGAAGGAGAGGAAAGGGGGCGGGGGTGAGGCCGGAGAGTGGTGAGTTGGGGCAGTCGAGGTGGTTGAGCGGTGGTGGATGAGTGGTGCTGCAGTGGTGGTGGTGAGCCAGGGTGCACCAGCAGCGACGACCAGCACGCCCGGTGATTCGCAAAAAGCCTCGAGTGGCAGGTTGGTTCCGTCGACGGAGCTGGCGGAGGGCGGACAAAATCGCAGCTTGCCGCGGCCAATCATAGTGGGGGCAAACTCACCCAGCAGCTAGCAGCAGCAGCAGCATTCCAGACCAAGCCAAGTCCTGGCAAGGAATGGCATGCATCGCTATGACGATGACGATGGCACCGATGCATACGTCGCGCGCGGGGTGCATCCATCACACTCGCGCCGAAATGCCCCTCGCAGCATGCAGTGTGCAGCACCGCCGTTGCAGCACGCAGCGTGAGCCACAACCACCGCCGCATCGGGAAGCCACGCACAGTGGCAGACAGGCAGCCAGCCAACCCGACGCCCGCCATTGCCCAGCGCAAGCGTGCCGCCGACGTCGTGCGGCATCGGCCCGCGCGTGGGTGTGCTGCGCGTAATGGCAACTCTCCGACTGGCACGCCGCGTCGCGGTCGACGTCGGCTGCACACAGCGCAGGCGTCGCATCGCACAATGCATTTGCCCATGCCATCCATGCACCTTCCGTGGCTTGGCTCGCAGCCATACCCCGCCGCCTCACGCAGATCGGCAGCATGCACGTCTGCCGCCGGCATTTGACGCAGCGTCGCGCGTCGCGTCCGGCTGTTGTTTACATCAGCCGCACTCATCATTCGGCTGACCGCCCGCTGCAACGCACAACCACGCGTCGCGCGGATCATAACACCCTCTCCTCGTTATGACCACGGCTGATCCCAGTCGTCTCGCGTCTCGCTGACGCGCTGACGCGCTGACGCGCTGACGCCCTTGCCCTTGCTTCCACATGCCATCATGCTCGTCAGTCCGCGGCGCCACCGCCCTGTTCATCTCACCCCACTGCTCATCTCACACCCGCGTCATTGATCATCTCACATCCGCGTCATAATCTAGGCTGCATTGAACGCTACCCAGGAGAACATTATACGCCAACGTAGAATACGAAACCGAAGGCTGCTACGTCCAAGGGTTGGCTCAGACGTGCTAAACAAGGAGCAACGTCAGACGCGCTTAGAAGAGGGCGGCGACACCGGCGCCAAGGAGGGCGACGAGGCCGAGGGCGGGGGCGATCTTGCCGGCCGAGCCGGGCTTGGCCGTGGACGAAGCGGTGGCAGCACCCGAGGGGGCGGCGGTGCCCGAGCCAGTGTGGTTGCCGCCGGCGCCAGCGCCAGCGCCGTCAGCGCCGCCGTTGGTCTGGTTCTGGCCGGGGCCAGTGCCGGGGCCGGGGTTGACGGCCGTGGCGGCGGGGTTTTCGCCAGTGTAGCCCGAGATGGTCGACGAGTTGACGGCCTGGGTGGCGGTCAGGGAGAGGGTGGGGGCGACCTCGCCGTTCTCGACGCGGAAGTAGTTGGCGGCAACGACGTTGCCGAGCTTGGAGCTGTTGTGGTACGCGGCCAGGTCAAAGTTGTTCTGGACGGGCGTGTTGCGGTTGTTGAAGCCCTCGGGGGCGGCAAAGTCGGAGGGCTGGGCGAACAGCAGGAAGACGTAACGGTGGGGTCCGTCGCCCGAGGGGGGAGCGGGGCCGGCGTACTCGACAATGGTGGTGCCGTTCAGGTAGTTGAGCTTGTAGGGCGACGTCGTGGTGTTGACGTGGAGCGAGTTGATGAGCCAGTGGAGGGTCTGGGTCGCGCCAGTGAGGTTGGTGTTGACGTTGCCGGCGTCGACGAGGGCGGCGGTGTAGAACTGCGGGGGGTTAAGACTATGTGGCGGCGGTGTGAGCGAGCCAACTACTCACGGCGCTGGTGTTGAAGGCAGTAGCGTCACCGGCGGGGGCGACCGAGAGCTCGGGGAAGTTGTTGGCGGCCGCCTGGGGGACGAGGGTGCCGGGGGTGAGGGTCGTGTTGGGGGGCCACGAGCCGGTGATGATGCCCTGGGGGGTGAACGAGGGGAAGAGGGGGTCGAGGAGGGCGCCTGGAGGGTGGTTAGCGAGGTGCGGGCTGGGTGGGTTCCACCATCGCGCGGCGGCTCGAGCAACGGCGCGTCTTGTCTGTGCGGTGCACTACGGTGCGCGCTGGTGGGGAGCGCGCCCACGCCGGCCGCGCGACCGACGCCGCGTCCACTCTACTCACCCTTGAAGTTCTCCTCGAGGCCGGCAATGTCGGCCGAGTTGACCTGGGCGGACGCGAGGGTCGCGAGGATGGGGAGGGCGATGGCGACGGCGAGCATTGTGGGTGTCTGGGATGGTATGGGAGGAAGGAAGAACGCGTGGGCTGGGGACGAGGGTCTTAAGTGAGCGAGGGGGAACGAGGGGGAGGGTAGTGGGTACGCGGGGGGCGGAGGGGGCGGCGGCGCTGCGGCAGGAGCGCTTCTTCCTCGTGCAAGAAGCAGCGTTTGGCTCGCTCACCCACTCTGGCCCTACCGACGCAACCTGCGCACGTACAGTGCACGTCATTGCCAAACGCAAACGCGAGGCAGGCCCCGTCCGTGATCCGTACCCCCCCCCGTCCCCCCTCTCCCTCCCGGTGTGTTTCGGCGCGCGGTACGGTGCTACAAACACCACAAAGAGGCGCCAGGGACTGTGCCGCCGGGCCAAACATCAGCCAGGGCACCCGTGCCGCTGCCGCGCGCTACTTGGCCAGACGGCGCCATTTCATACAGGGCTAGTCAGTCACAGGGACACTGGGATCCTGGGATGAACCAAACAAGCAAGGTGTGTCACAGCGAGTAGGAGGAGCATGCGGCAGCGACGAGACGACGACGGCAGGCAGCGACGAGCACGACAGCAGGCGTCCTGCTGCTGCACCCTCGCCTCCATTTGATTCGTCAGGGCCGGGCGGTTCCTGCCCACTTGACTAGAGAGCCCCTCGGCGTCCCTCGTCTCTCTGATCGACACCCACCCCCTTTCCCCTGCCAAAGCTAGAGCAGCGCAAATGCACACTCGCCAATGCTCGTTCCTCGCGATGTTTGGCCATGTTTCGCCTGCTGCTATTGTGAGCAGCAGCAGCAGCAGCGTGCGTACGCTGTCTGCCGCCCCTCGACTGCCTGCCGCCTGCACTCCCCCCGCCTCGCCTGCTTTCTCCTTGCCTGCCTGCCTGCCTGCCTGCTTCTCTCCGGATGTAATTTTGACGTCACGTCCCGCCGCTGCTCGCGCGCCGCGTCACGCAAGATGACGATTGCGCACATAGGTCTGTGGTGGTGTAGAGCGGCACACACCCACTGCTGCGCACCAAACCTAGCCCCCTCGTGCGTCACCGCTGGTACGGCTTGGCAACTTGGCTGGTACTTGGCTTGTGGGCGTAGTAGAGTTGACTCTTGGCTTGCTTCTGAGGCGCTGGGGGCGCACATTGAGGCGGCAAGACCGGCAGGCTGCGGGCGCGTTAGGACGCCTGCCTCATGTTTACCGCCCCCGGCCGGTCTCGGCACAACCACAATACACTGCTCTCTCAGCATTTGGACGCGTCGCTGCAACAAATAGGCATTGAGCCCCCTAACATGGGCGTGAATCCGACGTGACTGACGCATGACGCGTATGCCCCCGATCGAGATGTCTTGATGTAAGTCTGGTGCTAGAGACGCCCTGGGTATGAGCGACTGTTCGCGACAGACTCGCTTAGCATGCGCATGGGCGTAGGCTGCAAAGGTAGACGCCACGTGCAACAGCAACATTATTGTAATGTTTCACCAAATCCTAATGGCTACATAATGGTGTGTTTGGTCTTCGTTACGGCCGTGCTCGCCGTGCTCACGTTCGAATCCCGTTGGGTCCTTGACCAACTATACCATTCGGTGCTACCGGCGCGCGTGACGGCCGAGCAGAACAATCACCAGCGCCGCTCGTTCCGATGGGACAGCAGTAGCGCTGAATGCCCGTTACACGATCGATGGATGTGGTAGCGCTGAATGCAGGTTACACGATGGATGGAGGTGTAGCGCGTGGTGAGGTGTAGCGTGTGGTGAGGTGCTAGCTCGCAGCCGTGGAGCTCGAGCCGACCAGCGAGCGGCCCGACCCGGCCTAGCCGAGACCAGCCTAGCCCATGTCGGCGCGCGCACGGCGCCTCTGGCCGCCCACAGCGCGCGGCACGAACGCGAGCGAGCTCTCGAGGCTGGCCATTTTCGCCGCGAGCGCGTCCATGTCGACATCGGCGTCGGCGTCGGGCGGCGGGCGCGCCGGCGGGCCGATGTTGCTGTGGCCGCGGGAGCGCGTCGGGGACCTCGGCGGCGCGTCGTCTGCTGGCGGGTCCTTGCGCGGCGGGCGGATCAGGCTCGCGGCCGGGCCGTCGGTGCGTGCGATCTGGTTCATCTGCGCGTGGTGTCAGCCCAGCCTGCCTCGGCAGTCCACGGCCCGCGCACTCACGCCATGGTTGACGATCGAGAAGAAGTACGTCACGGGATAGTCTGCGGGCGTTGTCAGCTCGCTCGCCTCCACCCTCCCCTCCCTCCACACCCACAGTGCTTCTCGACCAGGTGCAGCCGGCGCTTCTTGGGCGTGAGGAACGTCTTGCCGCACTGCTCAGGCGGGAGAAAGCACTCGAACTGGGGTCAGCCGCGCCCCCGGCACCACAGACACGCACAATCTTCTCGCCGCGCTCCTGGCGCTGGCGCGCAATGGCATCGTGCGTCTCGGTATAGTGCTGCGGCCGTCAGCGCTTGCCACAACCCCGCACCCACCAGATCCAGCATCCGCTCGTCGGGAAACACCTTGCCGCACTCGCGCCAGCGGTGCACACGCCCCGCGCCGCCGAGCGCCGAGCGCCCGGCAAACTGCTCGGGCACGACGAGCACCGCGTCGCCCTCGGGCACGCGCCCCGGCTTCTCGCGCACCGGCACGCGGCACACCCAGCGGTGCATGGCTGCCTGGTGCGCGTCGAGCTCGGCGGCGGTGGCGAAAGCCTGCGCGGTGCCGGGCTGCGAGCACGTCGGCGCCATCGTGCACAGGAAGGTCTTGGCCCCCTCGGGCAGCCGGTACAGCTTGGCCACTGGGACGTGGTCGTTGTGGTCGTCGTCGTCGCTGTGGTGCCCGCCGCCGCCGATGCCGCCGTCGGACATGCCCCCGTCGCTCGAGGACAGAGACGCCGAGCGTACCCGCTTGCGCGAGGCGTCCATCGCGGTGGCGAGGGGTGGGGGGTTGTGTGTGTGGTGTCGACGGCAAACGTCTCGTGTCGTCGACGGCAAATGTCTGGTGACGCTGTGGAATGATGGACCGCCTCCACCGGCCCAGTGCCACATGCCGAAACGCCCATTTCTCCAGGCGGGGCGGTTCTTCGCTTGCTCCTCGACTGCCAGCCTGGCTGTCTGCCTGGGCGGCGGCGGCGCCTGCCTCCCCTCCCTTCCCCTCCATCTGCTCCCGCCCGCCCCTGCTACCGCCAGCACCGATCCACCAGTGACGCTCACTGCCTCGCCGTCCAGTGACCGTGCTCGCTCCGTCGTCACCACCCCCACTACGACCATCCACCTCACTCATCGACCCTCCTCTTCTGTGTCCATCCCTCGCCTACCGGATCAAGGTG
Organism: Vanrija sp. TS_01; assembly: GCA_026725045.1. Taxonomy (NCBI): domain Eukaryota; kingdom Fungi; phylum Basidiomycota; class Tremellomycetes; order Trichosporonales; family Trichosporonaceae; genus Vanrija; species Vanrija sp. TS_01. The sequence continues at coordinate 404,824 of JAPKIE010000009.1, forward strand.
AGCCCCCCGCGAGCACGCGCACCGAGCGCACCGGTCATGCGCACATGCGCTCGGTGCGCGCGCGTGCCAGCCTGCCCCGCCGCACGTGCGAGAGCGCGCACTCACACCCACCCAGACACAATGTCCACCTCTGCAGAGCTCTGTCCCGTCTACGCGCCCTTCTTCGGAGCCATGGGCTGCGCGTCGGCCATTATCTTCACCTCAATTGGCGCTGCGTGAGTGGCTTGCGCTGGCGCGGCTGTGCCCGATGCCGCCGATGACAACGCTGACGCCGTCGCCTTGCCTTGCTCGCCTTGCTTATCGCACGCACGCATCCCATCTCACAGCTACGGAACCGCCAAGGCCGGTGTCGGAGTCTCGGCCATGGCGGTCCTCCGCCCCGACCTCATGATCCAGTGTACCGTCCCCGTCATTATGGCTGGTATCATTGCCATTGTGAGTTACCGTTGCGGGTCCCGCAACTCACAACCCAGTACGGCCTCGTCGTGTCCGTCCTCATCTCGGGCGGCCTCACCTCCCCCATGCCCCTGTACACCGGCTTCATCCAGTTCGGTGCCGGCCTCTCGGTCGGTCTGGCCGGTCTCGCCGCCGGCTTCGCCATCGGCATTGTCGGTGACGCCGGTGTGCGCGGAACTGCCCAGCAGCCCCGTCTCTTCGTCGGTATGATCCTTATCCTCATTTTCGCCGAGGTCCTCGGTCTCTACGGCCTCATCGTCGCCCTTATCCTCAACACTAACGCCGAGACGGCCTACAAGTGTGCCAAGGTGGCTGGCCAGCTCTAAGCTGCCAGATTGGGACGGACTCGACTCGTCGTCTGCAGGTCAAAACCATCACACTCAACACATGCCCTCCCACCCAACCCCTCCCCCACTTCATTCTTCTAAGCCACGCTGGCGAAAGGACTAGAAACCCGCCGTCGTGCACACCACAAAGTTAGAACCCTGTGATGCACTCGTGAAGTTGCAGTATGGGCATGTTCGGGTGCCCTGAGGTGACTGGCGACTAACCGCGTTGTCGTAAGCGTTCAGCGGCGCACTGGCTTGCAATGCACGGACGAGCGAGCGATACTGACACGGCTTACACTCCACAGTTCGCCAACAAAGCGTCCAGTGCATCGAGGTGAATGAAGCCTGGCTTCTACTATAACAAAGTGTTATGCCCAAAATACAGTCTAACTAAACACATTCTTGTTGTTGTCCTCGTTCAGGATGTATCCAAGTCCAGCGCCGACGCCAGCCTCGTACTCCGCCTCTGTCGCAGGAGCAAGCGAGCTCATAACTTGGCCTCCAAGGAGCTCATGGTACAGACCAGACTTTGCCCCGCTCGACCGGCGTCCCATGCCGATTGGCGTCGACGGATCGCTGGCGCTCAGCTGGCCGCCGGCATCCGCCCATGCGCAGTCGCACCAGCCGTTCTTGGACACGGTGAACTCGGCGACCGCAGGCCACTCCAAGATCCACAGCTGGAGGAGGCCCACGAGGGTCTGCGTTCCGCCACTCTCAGCCCAGTCGTGGGGCATGAGGGACGGCGGGAGCGACTTGCCCGGCTCCAAGCACAGCGCCGCGTCCACCCGCGGGTCCTGGCCAGAGATGAGCGACGGTGCAAATACAATGGCCAGGTTGGTCGCGCTCATGCGTGTTTGACCCTCGTGGGCAAGGAGGTGGTGCCCAATATGAGTGAGATGGGTCAACACCAACGAGCTCGCTGGCGAGAGTGCAGGGATAAGGTTTGTGCGGATTCTGGCTGTCAGCGTGCGCGCCTCGTCTGTTAGCTCACTCGTCAGGGGTGTAGGTACTCCGGATGAGGGGGTAAAGGTCCTCTGGAATGAGCGGGGTTGAGAGTCCCTTGAGTAACCTCATCAAGAGGATCGGAGGCAAGTACGGATCGGTGATGGCAACGCCGGCCCAATCAATCTTGGGTTGAGCCTGGGGAGGGAGATCTAGCAGGCCTTGAAGTGGAGGAAGGAGGTGTGACTGGAAGCATGAGCTGATGAGAGCCAACTCTACGCTGCATCGGACTCACCGTGGCCGTCTTGCGGAAGATACCCTCAGTATCAGAACACATACCCAGGATCAAAGCTCTGAGTTCATGAAGCACGCGTGGTAAGCTGCCCTTGTTGTCTGCCAGAATCGCCTCCAGATCGCCGCCGCTCCAATACTTTGCCGGCTCGGCGCCGTCCTGATCCAGGGAGGGCTTGCCTTCCGTCTCCGGAGAAGGCGGGAGCGCAACAGCCGAAAGCTTGAATGGAAGATAGCTGTTCGCTGTGCCGATCGCGGACGAGATGGCGCTCACGCCCCACCCGAGACCACCAAGCACACCGCCCTGCTGGCCCAAAGTGTTCATGAGGCCAAACGACGCCAGTCCTGTGCGAGGGGTCGCCAGCGCTGGATTCTCACGAAGAATGCGGGCCTCCTCAGTCAGGGTGGACAGGGGCACGTCGACACCGCGTAATGGGATGCCTGCGCGTGAGAGGGCCAACAACGACGGCACGATGTGCAGCTTTGGGTACGTTTTGGGCGAAAGCAGAGGCAGTGTGATGGGGAGTAAGGCTGTGTCCAGGTGAGCTGTTGTCTAAAGGCCTGTACGCAGCTCGACCTACTCTTTGCAGCAGTCCCAGGATGTACAATATACTGGGCTGGTCAGCACTGGCCATAAGCATGCCCCTAGAACATACCAGCCTCTTGAGATTCTTGCGGTACCTGCGGCAGTGTCAGATCATCGCACATGGCCACAGCCAACACACGCACTTGCGGGGAATCCGACGCCAGTTCCAAATCCACCACGTCACACCAGGCAGCGCCCTCCGCTTCCCCTTGCTCGACGCGTCTTCCTCGGCAGCGAGCACGATGAGCGTGTAGCCTGCATCTCCCTCATCTCCGACCCATGGCTCAAGTCGCCGCAGAACGGTAGCTAGGAGCACGTCGTTTGTCACAGGGGTCGGCACCGCCGCCAGGGCAGCGAGGTTGAGCACGAGCACGGGCAGGTTGGCGAGTGGTGGAGGGTGGTTTGACATTGTGGCGTAGAGGATCATGCTTGTGTCCAGCGACGGCGACGCATTGATGCGCGGCGAGAGGTGCGGCGGCTGCGGCGACAAGTGCTGTGGAACGGGCCATTTTGGTGGTAGCGGGGGCTTGAGGTCATCTTCGTCTTCCTCGACTTGCTCGGTCACGACTGAGGAGTTGTTGGCACTAGACCCGGCCCATGCCCCAAAGCCAGTGCGGCGAAGCACGTCCTTACCACTCTGCGAGACTGAACGCATCGCGTTGGCCGCGCGTGAGGTGTAAGTGTCTTCCTGCTGCTGCTGTTGCTTTGGTGGAGAGGGAAGGTTTGGTCGTGACGTCGAGTTTGATAGGCGGTTGAGGCGCGACATGAGAGTTGAAGGGCGCGACGGGGAATCCGGCAGGCTTGTTGTTCGGGGTGGTGGTGATTGCGAGGCATGCGAGGCCGTGCTGCTTGCAATGCTGCTTCGCCGCTCGTAGCGGGTTGGTAGTGCCTGTGGCATTGTGTGTGGGGGCAGACGCGCGGAGCGTATGCGTGTGATGTGTGATGTGTGATGTGTGTGACGCGCTGTGAATGTTGAATGTGGAGGTGGAGAGTGCAAGTGGCAAGGCAACAGTGAGCATGTTCGGTGTAATGTGGAGTGCGCCGCCGTGCATCAATCACACAGGGTCATCGTAGCGTGATGGCTGGCGGGCATCTGGGCATGCGGCTGGCTGCCCGCTCGGCACCGCCGTATCGGTGGCGTTTGAATGGCGCAAAGGCGGGGGCAACAAGTGCGGCATGAGGCATGCAGTATACAAGCAATGTACACCACGTGATAACAAGAGGTGCCGAATAAAGGTGGCATGCAACATTGCCACCACATAGGGTAATAGCCCACAGCCCATAGCCCATAGCCCATAGCCCATTAGCATAGCGAAATACGGCCTTATAGATTCCATTGGAAGATACAAAGACCAGCTGTATTGAAACTCAATGTTGACCCGAACCAGTGGAGAGGTAGTCACGGCGTCGCATCAGCAGCATCAGTCGATGCAGACCACGCGCCGCACGCCCGCTTGAGCGTGAGAAATTGTGTTTTACCAGTGTTGCACCCGACGGTGGTTTACCAAACACCTGGGACTGGGTCGGCAGGTCCCAGGAGTGTGGACAGACGGCCCAGCAAAGCTTGAGGCAGCTCCGAATGACGTGATTGTAAACAGCCCAGTCGGGTTTACCACCCTGTTGTTTTCAGAAAATTAGGAATTACTACGCGCTCGCCATCGATACGCGCCAGGGCTGCAGCCTACTGGGCAAAAGTCAGGGTACCTCCACATGCAAGACACCTCCAGGACAGGACAGCTAGCACACACACACCGACACCGCACGTACGCAGCCCGCGCCCAAACCTCTTAAGCACGCGGGCGTCCACTCGCGACTTTTTGCTCATCCCCCTCTCCACCTCTCCACACTCGTTGCAACAATGTCCCTCGCGTCTCGGGCCTTCCCCCTCCTCTCGCGCGCCGCCTCCACCTCGGCCGCCTCGACCGGCAAGCACAAGGTCGTCGTCGTCGGTGCCGGCTCGGGCGGTCTCACTGCCGCCAACCAGATCTACAACGCGCTCAAGGCCCAGGGCAAGGCGCTCGCCGACGGCGACATTGCCATCATTGACGCGGCCAAGACGCACGACTACCAGCCCGGCTTCACCATTGTCGGCGGCGGCCTGGCGGACAAGACCAAGTTCCGCCGCAGCCTTGACTCGCTCATCCCCAAGCAGTTTGAGCACATCCCCCAGAACGTCAAGGGCTTCGAGCCTGGAACCAACCAGGTCGTGCTCGCCGACGGAACAAAGGTCGGCTACGAGTACCTCGTCGTCGCGCCCGGTCTCGAGCTCAAGTGGTCCAAGGTCAAGGGCCTGCCCGAGGCCATTGCCAACCCTGCCCAGTCCAAGGTCGGCTCGGTCTACTCGTACGACACGGTCGACAAGGCCTGGGAGCTCATCCGCGACTTCCAGCCCGGCAACGGCGAGGCCGTCTTCACCCAGCCCTTTGGCCCCGTCAAGTGCGCCGGCGCGCCCCAGAAGGTCGTCTACCTCTCCAACTCGTACTGGAAGAGCCAGGGCCGCAGCGACATTCACTCGACGTTTGTGACGGGTATCGGCGCCATGTTTGGCGTGCCTCACTACGCCAAGGCGCTCAACGCGCTCCGCGAGTCCAAGGGCAACATTGACGCCAAGTTCAACTCGAACCTCGTCGAGGTCAAGGACAAGGTGGCCGTGTTTGAGAAGGTTGCCGGCGACGACGTCGGCAGCAAGTACGAGGTTCCGTTCGGCCTGCTGCACGTTGTCCCTCCCCAGGGCGCGTACGACTTTGTCAAGAACTCGCCCATCGCCGACGCTGCCGGCTTTGTCGAGGTCGACGACTTCACCCTCCAGCACAAGAAGTACGAGAACGTCTTCTCGCTCGGCGACGCGTCGTCGCTCCCCACGTCCAAGACGGCCGCTGCCATCACTGCCCAGGGCCCCGTCCTCACCCACAACCTTCTGTCGCACCTCGAGACGGGCAAGATCGGCTCGGCGCGCTACGACGGCTACACTTCGTGCCCACTGTTCACCGGCGACAACAAGCTGCTCCTCGCCGAGTTCAAGTACGGCGGCGAGCTGCAGGAGACGTTTGCCCGCTGGGGCCTCAACCAGGCCAACCCCAACGCCTTCACCTACTACCTCACCAAGGACTTCTTCCCCGCCGCCTACTTCGCCAAGTACGTCAAGGGCGAGTGGTACGGCCCCCGCACTGTCTTCCCTCCGTCGTTCCTTTAAGTGGAGCGCGCGTTGTGCCTATCGTATCAAAACCATACACTAGCCCCGGACGGCGTGTACATAGACTTTTGTAGAGAATGAAATTTGGGTAATTGGAGGTCGCGAGGTTGCTCAAAGCTTATCGTGGCTTGGCTTGGCACCGAGTTCCTGACGAGTGCCGCTGGTTGGGAGGCACATGGGCGGGTGTCACGCGCGCAGAGGTGCAGACTCACGGCGCAGAGTCACGACCTTGCGGTCTGCGACTGCAGCTTGGCACACGCGTGGGCGACGAGTTGAGCGAGCAGCGAGGGAGGACGCACTTGGCGCTGGGCGTAGTAGCCGATCCGCGAAGAACCGCCCGCATGGCCGAGGACGATTCCGAATAGAGGTACACCTACCCACGTTGACCAGCTGCGGCATAAACCTGACCGACACTGCGGCATAAACCTGAACACACACGCACCAGTAGGATCGACGCGACGACAGACGCCGACACAGCCGGTCGGCAATGTCGCGCACGATATCGGAATGAACCCGCACGCGTCGTACCGCGTCGGCGGCGTCGTCGCGCCGTCGTCGCGCGTCTTCGGAATACTGCAGTGTGCTTCCGTCGGCTGGACGGGATGGCGGGGGGCGCGCATCGTCCGCCCCGAAACCAGGCTGGCTACGGCCCCCGTGAGTGGGAGGCGGCGTGCTGGGCGATGAAGCCGATGCCCTACACCCGACGAGTCTGACGCGGTGGCTACACGCGTGGCGTCTCTGGCCGGTCAGCTTCAGCGCCCAGCTGTCGTGCTAACCTGTTCGCCCGCACGAGTCTCTTCCGCTTCGTAACGCTGTGTGGGGCCGGCGCCACCGTCCTCTTTGCGCAGGAGGGCAGGGCAAGGCGGTGGGCTCCCAGATTCATGCGGCACGGCGCGCAGCATGAAACCCCCGACACGAAACACGCCACCCGCCACGGAACCGCCACCCCAGCGACACCGCCTCACTGACGACTCGACTCGACTCGATCCCCCGATCGTAAGCGGTCCTTCCATGTCTTTCAGATCCCGCACAGCATGCACCGTGAGCACCAATCACACTTCTGAGCGGAATCGAGCTCGCCAAAAGAGGGAGAGCGACCGCGCGACGCCGAACTGCCGTGCTTTACAACACGCGTTCGGCGACGATAATTCAAAGTGACGATTTGATTAGAGTTTTGCTACGCGGCCTTATGTTGTAGGCGCTTGTTCGTATTATGACTGTGCCACACGGCTCGCGCGGTGTATGCCGGCCACCGTTTGGGTCGCCTACAACAATAGAGACGACCGCAACGATGGACCGAACTCTGCAGCTTGGCCTGGCGGCCCGGCTACGCGGGGATACATTGGAACGACTCGGGTCTAGCGCCCGCAGCGCCGTGGCGCCGGTTGTCAGTGTGTGCGTTTGTGTGCAGGGCTATGACTGTATGTGATCTGCAAGGTGATGGTTGTCTACAGTTGATGTCCCGTTACCCGAGGGCCTTGAGCTTGAGGCAACGAGCGGCCTTCGCACTCTTGCGCATGAGGGAGCCATGATCGCGCGCAAAAGGAAGGCCGACCGCGCGACGGGGGGCGGAACTATGCAGCTCTGCATCATGACCCGACGAGAAGACTAACCGTGCTCTGATTGAGCGACGCGGCCTTGGGGCCCTACCTTCCTCGAGCGGTCATGACTGTACCACACGGCCTGCACAGTGACTGCGAGCAGCAGCGAGAACTCGCGCGCAAAAAGAGAGAGAGAGACGACCGCGCGTCGAGGGGTAGAACTGTGCAGCCCCACGCTGCCCCCTCCGACGATAAATCAACCGTCAGAATGATTCTGCTACGCGGCCTTGCCGGTACGCGGGTGACTGGACTATGAGGCGGCGCGCGGCTGGCTGGGCGCGAGCCAGCTGGCCGGCTGCCTGCCTCGTGGCTGATACGACGGCTCTCAGTAGGCATGCGAGGCGGGTGGCGAAAGCGTCTTTGAGAGGCCTGAGTGCCGTGGTGTGCTCATCATCGAGGAAAACATCAAGGAAGGCATCAGTGGTTCACCTGCCTCACAGCACTGCCGGGCCACCAGCTCCGCGGCCATGGAAATCGTCGTCTTCTCCGCCGCAGCAGCCCTCAACCTGTTCATAGGTGCTGTCTCTACATGCTCCTTCCCTCACACTTGTTCTAAACACTCCTTCCCTCACCCCTGCCTCTCCCTCACCCCTACCACTCCCCTTGGCCTCCCCCCTACCACTCCTCGGGCTCGTCGACCCACTCGCCCGTCCGCCTCAGCGCCCGCTCCATCTCCCGGAGCTCGCGGTATCCCCTCCAGCGCGCCTCGACGCCGTTGCCGTCGTTGCGGCTCACGCCGAGCTCGCGGCGGAGCTCGCCGATCCCCTGCTCCCACCGCTTCTCCCAGTACACGCCGACGAGGGTGCGTCCTCCGGCGCCGGTGCGCAGCGCCCATGGCACCCAGTCGTCGATCCACCTCTGGCGCATCTTGCCGCTCAGCCGCGCCGGGCCGAACAGCGACGACAGCGCCGCCGCTGGCAGGCCCATGTTGGAGTACTCTACCACCTTGAGCGAGAGCTCGTGTGCCAGCGTTGGCGGGAGCGAGAAGAGCGTGTGGTACAGGTCGTGCGTTTGCCGGTAGCGCAGCATCGTGTATGCGAGCGACGGCGAGTCGATGTAGCGGACCTGGGGGCGTGGTGAGCTTGTGTCACTCCGCTATCCAACTGGCCACGCTCACCTTTTCCCGTGCGTCTGGCGTAAAGCCATCGCGGTCGAGCCACTCAACATACTCGCGGCCAACAGTGCCGCGCTGCAGGCCGCGGAGGTAGTCGAGGCTGACCGTCTTGGACGTCAGCGTGGGGCGGTCGCGCAGGATCTGGCGGCCCTCGGGGTGCGACGCCATGGCCTCGTGCAGACGCGGGAGGAAGGTCGACGCGGTCGACTCTGACAGCGTCGCGATGAGGTCGGGGCGCGAGGTGTAGTTGAGCACGCCGACGACGCCCGAGCCGACGGCGAGCAGCGCGTTCTGCGCCGCGTTGAGCGGGACGTGGTCGGGGTAGTTCTTGGGCGGGGCGGGCGGGGTGTTGGCCGGTGCCGAGGCGTGCCGCCGCGCCGATACGGGCACGGCGAGCGCCGCGCGTGAGCTCGACGCGACTGCGCGCGTGCTGAGGAGGAGGGGCCTGGACATGTTGTGTGCGGGAACCGTTCGGCGATGCAAGATGCCAGCTTGCCGCGACTATGACGAGTGTCGGCCGGAAAGATCAGTGGACATGCTACTCTCCCACGGTAGCGTGCAGGCTCCGCCCGATGTCCGTTGCGTGGATTGCTGGTGGCTGCAGGTGGCTGCACGCTGCGCACGCTGCACGCGAGCCGCCGAGACATGGCCCGAAGGGCCTGCCAGGGTGCGGCCGCGGCGGCAACCACGGGCCTCCGCCGCACACGCGCGCTTGCAGCGGCGCCGAGGCGGACTACCTGCCTATAGTGGGCGCCGCCCACTCCCCCAGGAACGGTAACATCCGAGATAGTGCTGCTAAAGTTCGGTTGCGTGTGGAGCCCGCTCTCGTTTCGGGCGGGCCATGATGATGGAGCACGCCCGCTCGACGACAGCAGGAGCGCCGCTGCTGCCGTCTTTTCTTGGCAGCCCAGCGACGGACGACCTGCACGGTAGCGTGAAAGGTACTTAACGCAGCGCCGTGCTTTTCCCCGCGACGACCAACAAAAAAAACACATCAGCCACGAAGATGTCACCACCACCACCAAGCGTCGACCTCCCCACAAGCCCGGTGCAGGCGTTCCACCCGTCCTTCGCGGCGCGGCGCGCGTCTCGGCCGACAGGCGCCCGCCCCGAGCCGGACAGCCTGCGGCCGACGCCGAGCCCGTCGCCGCCGCCCGCGCCAGCGCCGGCGCTGTACCGCGTCAAGGAGCTCGATACGCCCGGGCCCAGCATCCCGCCGTCGCGCGCCGACTCGTTCGTCGACCTCGAGCTCAGCGTGATCGGCCCCACGCCCGGCGGGAGCACCGACGACGTCAACTCGACCGCGGCCGCGCTCGAGCGCGAGGTCGCGGCGCTGCCACCCGTCGACGGCGGCCGCGACGCCTGGCTCTTTTTGCTGTCCGCCACGCTCGTAGAGACCACCGTCTGGGGCCTCCCGTACACTGTCGGCGTGTTGCACGCCTTCTGGAGCTCGCGCATGTTCCCGGACGACGAGGCGACGCTCACGCTCGCGGCCACGCTACAGACCGGTCTCATGTACATGTCGGCTGCGTTCCTCGGCCCGTGAGTGTGCCGCCACGCTCCTCCCACCCCCCCTCACCCACTGACCCCACAGCCTTTTCACCGCGTTCCCGCAGCACGTCAAGACGATGCAGTTTGTTGGGCTGTTTGTCGCCGGCATCGCGCTCATCGGCTCGGCGTTCGTCACCAAGGTGCGCAGCGTGGCACCCTGCCCTGTTCCCGCTGACCCCCCACCCCCCAGGCATGGCACCTCGTCATCACCTTTGGCATCCTGTACCCGTTCGCGGGCGCGACCTACCTGCCGTGCGCGACGCTCATTTACGAGTGGTTCCAGGCGCGCCGCGGCATGGCGACGGGCATCATGTTCGCCGGCACCGGCGCGGGCGGTACCGTCTTCCCGTTCATCGTGCAGGCGCTGCTCTCGCGCTTCGGGTACAAGGCGACCATGGTCGCCATCGGCGTCGGCTTCCTCCTCATCAACACGGCCGCGCTCGCGTTCGTCCGCCGCCGCGTGCCCGTTGGCAAGGGCGCCGGTGCGCACCGCCGCCAGCGGCCCATCTCCCAGATCGACTGGAGCTTCCTCAAGATGGGCGGCATGTGGGCCGGCACCATGGTCATTCTGTTCACCGCCATGGGCAACTTTATCCCCTCGCTCTGGATCCCGACGTTTGCGGATGCGATCGGCGCCACGCGCCCCAACGGTACCGCGCTTGTGGCCATCATGAACGGTAAGTGCGGTGTGTGTGTGTGGGGGGGGGGGGGGCGGGTACCGGATCAAGCTGACCCGGCCACAGCCGCCTCGGTCCCAGGAAACACCCTCACAGGCTACATCTCCGACCGCGTCCCGCCGCGCCTGGCAATCTTCGGCTCGTGCGCGCTCGCGGCGACGGCGACCCTCGTCCTCTGGGGGCTGGGGACGACCAACGGGCTGCTCGTCGGCTTCTCCATCGTATGGGGCTTCACCGCGCTCAGCTTTGTCGGGCAGTGGAGCCGCATGATCACGGTCATTAGCAGTACGTGGCGGCGTGTGTTGCACAGGGTGGCGCTGACACGACGGCAGAGGGCGACCCGACCCTTCCCGGACTCCTCTTCTCCTTCTTCACTATGCTCAAGGGCGTCGGAAACCTCACCTCGGGCCCTCTGTCCTCCATCCTCCTCAACTCGGGCGAACACTTCCGCGGCTCGATCGCAAAGAACGCCGCTGGAGCCTACGGCAACACAAACTACGGCATCCTGCTCATCTACACCGCATCGTGCACCTTCGCGGCTGCCCTCGCAGGCATATTATTCCCCACAAACTAAAAGCTACACCGAAGCCACCTACACCGAAGCCACCGAGTAATTTTTGGATCGTAGCGGATGCTCTATCTGCATGGTCGCTATATAGGCCACATCTTGTACAACAGGTCAAGTGGATGAATCGCACGTATCGAGTCTGGCACTGCCACAGGCCGCTCACTCCTCCTCCTCTTCCTCCTCGCTCTCGACGACCTGTCGCCGTCCTGCGTCGTCAGTACGGTCGTGTTGCACACACAGACCACACTCACCACCGCGTTTTGGCCGGGCACTGGGTGCTGCTGCCTGTGGCCGCTTGGCCGCACGACGCTTGGCCGCCTTGGTCTTCTTCGCCACGTCGGCTTCGAGCGCCTGCTCCTCAAGGCCCTTGGCCTGGTGCTCAGTGAGGATCGCCTCAAACTCCTTGAGCTCAGTCTCGGGCTTGCCAGCTCCCTTGTTTGCACGGGCCTGTGCGGGTCAGCGTTTTCCAGCACAGCAAACCCACCTTAGCAAGAATCTCCGTGAAGCGCCGGAAGACCGTCTCTTCGTGCAGCTTGTCCTGGTAGAATGGCAGCCTGAGACGTCAGCAAAACGGCCCACAGACGTGTCAGCCCCCACTCACGCTTCGATAAGCTTCTTCATGGACCTCTCCGACTTGAACGGCAGCAGTGACAAGCAGAACGCAATGTCGCGCCACTGGCGTTCCTCGGTTGCCAGACGGAATCGCTGGCAGAGCTTCTCGACAATAGACTCGGCCTGCTTCTCCTTCTCAATGAACTTGAAGATGAAGCGCATAGTCTTCTCGAATGTCTCCTCGTCGACGGCGTGAGCCCCGATACTCAGGTGCGAGATGACGTCCTGGAGGTTGTTGTACAGAGCGTTGTCCTTGGTGCTGAGCTCAGAGAAGAAGAGCTTGGCCAGGTCGGCAATGCGCTGATCAGGGTCCTCGAGGCACTTGGCCATCTCCCCGAGCTGGCCCTTGACCTTGATCATACCGTTGAGAATAAGATGGGTCAGGACCATGAGCGTGTTCTTCTTGACAATCGGGTCGGGGTCTGTCAAGCCCTGGTAGAGGCGCTCAGAGTTCTGGAATGTCAGTGGTGACTCGGAAGGCCTAGGACACCACTCACGTCGTCAATCAAGCTGCCCCAGCACACTGCAATGTCTCCAAGCGCGATCACAATGTTGCTGCGAACAATGGGATCGCGGCTGGTCTCGAGGATCTTGAAGAGCAGAAGGAGATGGGCCTCGCAGAAGGTAGAGCTGACACACATGAACTTGGTGAGCGCCAGAACAGCCGCCTCGCGAAGGGTCGGTGACTGAAGGTCAGTGTTCTGTTTGTGGCTGTTCTCGCAAACTCACCCGGTAGCGCTTTGGACTGGCGCAGATGGCGGCAATCATGGGGCCGTAGAGAGCGAGCAGACTCTTCTCGCCATACAAAAGCTCCTTCTCGCGGATGTTGGCGATGAGATCGCCAATGTCGTCCTCGGCGTTACCGGCAACCGCTTCGAGGTCGTTACCGCTGTCCTTCTCCTTGGCCTTCTCAGCAGCCTTCTCTGTGGCGGTTGTTAGCACGGTATCAAGCAACAACACCTATACTAACCCTTTGCCTTTTCATCCTTGCGGCGCTTGAACTCGCGCTCGACAAGCTCGAGGTAGACGATGTGCTTGAGGGCGACATGGCCAACCACGAACACTAGCTGAGCGAGCTTGAAGGCACCGATCTCGTCCTTTGACGTCTCCTTGACCGCGATGGTCTCGCCTTGAGTGGAAGCGGCATCAGTCGCCTCCGTGCCATCAACAGAGGGCGCTGCCTCGGCAGGGGACTCTTCAGACTCATGGGTTGCCTCAGGCTCGGGCGCAGCCTCCACAGCTGCCGGCTTGACGAAGACCCTTGCTGTGAGATCCTTGATGATCTGACCGCAGAGAGCATCGGGCTGCTGACCAAGCAGGTAGATGGTGTTGATGGCCTGCTCAGCCATGCCGAACCACTGAGGCGAGCGCGAGGCGTGCTCGATGACGCTCTGCAGCTTGACAAACACCGGGTTGTCCATGGGTAAGCGCATCGTCTTGTCGGCAAGAGAGCCCTTGACCTTCTTGGCACTTCCACCTAGGCGCTGAAGCGCAATGCAAGTGTAGCGAGCGAGAACAAGATCGTTCTGATTCTGTCAGCTAGTCCAAAGTCCATCACGCTTAGCTCACCATGCCATGGGGGCCCAGGCCAATCTTGAGAAGCGCCTCCACACGGTCAGCAACAATCTCCCTCTTGGCGACAGCGAGCATGCCAAGGATGATGATGGCACCCTGGCGCTGGGCCTTGGGAATTTCCTGCTCCGTGCTGTAGACCTGCCAGAGCTTGTTGATGACATCAGGATGCACGCCACCGTCGAGCATCATTGTGCGCATAAGCTCCTCGAGGGACGTGAGCTCGGCGAGTGTGGCACCGTAGGTGCGCCTGGGGGGTTAGCTGAGTCGAGCATCGATCAACCCACTCAATCATGTTTTTGGCAATGCGGTTCACCTGCTGCTTGGGCGTGAGGTCGGGCACGACGTCGAAGTACAAGCTGCGGTAGACCTCGATGAGATTACCGCGGATGCTACGAGTCTCGGTGCCTTCCTCGGTCGTAGCGTTGACGTCCTTGGTCCAGATGAGGTGGAGCATGGTCTTGATACCTTGCTCAGACGACGCAATGTCGTACTCGTACGCGGTGCGGAAGAAGCGCATTGACTCGAGCACTTCCGTCTTGTTGGTACTGACGAGCAGCTGGCATAGCGTTGGGATCGAGGCCTCGATCTGGTTGATGAAGCGCAGGGCGTCCGAGTAGTACCTCTTGGTAAGTCTGAGGCGCATGACAGCTTCGGCGTCAAGAGACGACTGCTCGGCCTCCACGGCAGCGATGTCGATCTGAGACTTGCGGGGCTTTCGCTCTTTCTTCTCTTTCTTGACCTTCTTGGACTTGGGCTTGGGCGTGGACTCGGTGTCATCGGCATCATCATCACCCTTCTCGTCATCGTCGTCTTCGGCCTCGCCCTCTTCGTCTTCGTCTTCGTCATCGTCGGCCTCGGAGTCTTCATCAGAGTCCTCGTCGTCCATACCCGCATCCCGACGAGCCTTTTCCATCTCCTGAGTGTCGACCTTCTCCAGCTCAGCGCAGACCTTGTCGTAGCGATCTTGCCACTCGGGGAGGTTGAGAGTGCCACCGTGCAGAGCTCCAAAGGGGTGGGTCTCGAGCAGCTTGCAGAGGAGCTGGATGGCATAACGACGGGCGGACGAAGTCTTGTCTTCAAGAGTGCGGATTGTGAGCTCGGCAATCTGTGCGCGCTGCTTGGGGAACTTGACTGGTAGACTGAGGCTTGTTAGCGCCGGACTACGAAGACGAACATCACTTACTCGCAGAGCTTGATGAGGGTCGTGAGGACCTTGGATCGCACATAGGAGTTGAGGTCAAGGAAACGCTCAAGGAGAATCTCGAAGAAGCGCTTAATCTGCTTCTTCTTCTGCTCCTCATCGCCGTCCTCCGCCAGGGACAGATCTTTAATGAGAAGACCGATGATTTCGACGATAGCCATACGCATGGGGTGGGCCTAGTGCAAGTCAGCGATGACCGATCCAATCGGTACTCACGTCGCTGTCCAGATGCGTGAGCAGTAACGGCATCTGCTTCTGAACGACTCTGGGGCTCAGTTCGGCGAAGCGCACAAGGAAGCGCGAGAAAACACGAGGGCCCTTGGCGTCGGTGTGAGAGAAAGTCTTGCTGGCGACATCGCGGAGAACCTCTTCGGCGAGCTGGGGGTAGTCGAACTCCTTCTCCAAAATGGCGAGCAGCTCGGCCATGGGCTCGGACAGGTGCTCAAAGTAGGTGAGGTTCTGGACGATGCTGGTCTGGGCACCGAAGGCATGGCCGTGGAACTTGACAGCTAAGCAGATGACCTTGTAGACACCGAGTCGAATGTCGTTGACCTTGAGGTATGCCTCAGCCTCGGCGAGCTGGTAGGCAGGCTTGGTGAAGCACGAAACAAAAGCCTCGCGTTCCGACGAGGTACGCCAGATGCGCGACGTCGGCAGGCGGAGTGCGCGGTGCATAGTGTTGAGGACCAGGGGCAGGTGGTCGACCCAAACAAACGATGTGG
This sequence comes from Vanrija sp. TS_01, assembly GCA_026725045.1. Classification (NCBI taxonomy): domain Eukaryota; kingdom Fungi; phylum Basidiomycota; class Tremellomycetes; order Trichosporonales; family Trichosporonaceae; genus Vanrija; species Vanrija sp. TS_01. The sequence continues at coordinate 420,242 of JAPKIE010000009.1, forward strand.
GCTGAACGGCAGACTTGACCGTCTTCTTGCCCTTGACACCGCGGGCCTTGGTAGCGGGCGCCTCCTCACCAGGCTGGCGGCCGGCACCCTTCTCAGCGGCGGCGACAAACCACTGCATGAGAAAGGCCCAAAGCTCGAGCTGGGTCTTGTGCTGGAGGGGGGCGTCGAGGTCGTCGTTTCCCGGCGCAACGAGGGCCATGACGGCCGTCGCATGGTGGCTCAGGCCCGAGCAGATGGCATCGAGGGTCTTCTGCAGGACGGCACCGTTGACTGTCGGCGCGTCGGCGTGTTTGAGGACCGAGGCGAACACGTCGATGGTCTGATCGGGCGAGTGAAGAATGACATCGGGGTCGTTGACTACCGCCTCGATGGCCATCGAGAGGTGCTCGTCGATGGTGGACGACGAGAGGTCGGGAATGTCGAGTTCATTGCGGATGGGGTAGATTGATGGGTCGGAAGAGAGCGAGAGGAGCTCCTCCTGGAGGTTGTAGTTGTCCATGGCGGGCGGTACGCCTTGGATGCGATAGAATCGAGTCTATCCCAGCGGCTGTGTGCTCTTAAAGCGCAAAGACTGTCGCGAGAGGGAGGGTTCTGGGTGTTGTCAGTCGTCAAAACAAAGCAGCCCCGAACAAAAGAAGGCGCGTGTTTACACAAAGCGATTCCAGGGACGGACGGTATCAAACAGGTTCCCACGTGGTAAATTACGTGGCATTGCTCATCCTGCTGCCGCGCGTCGTCCTCTGCACGATGACGGTTGGTGGTGAGTGACGACTGCGTTGCATCACTCGTAGAGACGCACTCGACAGCGAGCACTCAACCAGCAACCACGCCTCTACCTGTTCTTGTTCGACCTCCCTTCGACAAGCATCTGGTGCACTCAAGGCTACATAGCACAGAGGACACTCTTCTGTCTCCCACTCTCTTGCGACCTACCCCTACAGCCGGAACAATCATGAACCACGTAAGTGCTGCCGAGCACCACCTGCTCGATGACCTTCTGTCTCAACCCGCCGAGCCCTCGCTGACCATGTGTGTGCTTTTCGTCCAAACTGAATACTGCATTGTCTTACCATGCGCTCTGTTCCTCAACAGCATCCTGCCGCCTGGGGCCAGCCCCTCACTGCTCACCAGCAGTTCGAGCAGTACTCGACCTTCCCCGTCGGCAACACTCCCCGCTACAACGCGACCACCGACCCCGTCGCCCACACTCAGTGAGTAGTAGATCACCTCACCCGCAGGAACGTCGATCTAACTTCTCCCCAGGCAGCCCCTTGTGACGGGTACCTCAGTTATCGGCCTGAAGTACAAGGACGGAGTCATGCTCGCTGCTGACACGCTCGGTGAGTTGGCCGCAGTCGGCCCCGAATGAACCCAGCTAACATCAACAGGTTCGTACGGATCGCTCGCCCGCTTCCGCGACATTGAGCGTCTACATGCCCTCGGCACCCACACTGTTATTGGCGTTGCTGGCGACATGAGCGACTACCAGTACCTGAAGAAGGAGCTTGACGCCATCCTGTCAGTTACAGTGGTCGATGATTACGGCGGTCCTACTGACAACACAGGCGTGAGGAGACCACCCTCAAGCTCACGGACAACCACCCACCACTCTCCCCGGCCAACCTGTACACATTCCTCGCCAACCTGTTCTACGGACGGCGAAGCCAGATCAACCCCCTCTGGAACGCCCTCCTCGTCGGTGGCTGGGACTTTGAGAAGAACGAGCCGTGAGTTTAGCTCACCGTGTCTCTTGGCGGCCAGCTGACTCTTCAGATTCCTCGGCTACGTCGACCTCCTCGGCACCACGTACACTGCCCCTACCCTCGCTACCGGCTTCGGTGCCCACCTTGCCCAGCCCCTCCTCCGCGAGGCGTTTGAGGCCAAGGCCGGCACCGACGGCAAGGGCGATCTCCTTACCGACGAGGAGGCCGAGAAGCTGCTCGACGAGTGCATGAAGGTTCTCTTCTACCGTGACGCCAGGAGTATCAACAAGGTGGGTGGTAGAGGTGGTGTCTCGTCGACCCAGTTGCTAACGCCTGCAGTACCAAATCGCCCGCGTCACCAAGGAGGGCGTCTCTGTCTCCGACTCGAAGACGGCGCCTACCGAGTGGGGATTCGCAGAAAGCCTTCGTGGCTACGGCGCGCAGGTCCAGTAGACGCAGTACTAAGATACGATGAGAGATGCAGTTATCCGCATAGTCTAGAAGGGGTGCAGGGCAGTTTCGAGAGCCCAGCGACTCGTGCCTTGGCATTGCGAGGCATATTCTTGGCCATTAGAGAGAGAGAGAGAGAGAGAGCTGGCGGGTTGAACGAGACCACTCTGACAGCTGAACTACCAGCCGAACAAATAGATCGAAGCTGGCAGGTGTAGGCGCGGAGTGCACAGTAGTACTCGGTGTGGCAATGATCAGGTTAGTGAAGAACAGCGTTCTCCTTTATACTTCTTAAGGCGTGCAACAGGTTGAAGACCTCCTGATGGCCTCCGCACCCTCTACGACGCTCACGCCAACTCGCCTCTCCTCCTGCAACAGGGCACCACACCCAACTGGTATAGCAATGGATCGTCACAATGCATCCGAAACGGCAACCCTTCCTACACCCTATCTATGCGAAATGCTTAGTAGACGTAGGCAAGGATCTTGCCACCGACGTGCTTGCGACGGGCCTCCTCGTGGTCCATGATACCGGCCGAGGTGGTGAGGATGATCTTGCCGAACGAACGGGCGGGGAGGAGGAGGGCGACCCAGTTCTCGATGGCGTCAACGGCAATGTTGAAGCGGGGCGAGATAACGCCGGTCTTGTTGAGACGGCCGTTAAGCTGGATGACGACCTTGCCGCCACGGTGGTCGTCGACGATCTCGAACTCGCCGATGTAGCCTAGCGACGTCAGTAAACGGTGTCAAGTGACCGAGGCAGCAGAACAAGATTTCCAAGCCACCAAGCCGTTGCCGTGTCGTTGTCGCCGTCCAGCCTCCAAAGCACCGCTCCTTGCCGAGCGCATGTTCTCTCCCAATCAGCCCCCCCTCTTAAATGCCCCGGCCATGCGGCCTTGAGCGCAAAGGGAGGGATTGTTATGAAGAGTGTGACGATTGTCCGATCTCCCGGAAGCTTAAAACCCATCCTCGGTGGACAGGACGGAGACGGGAAGTTATACCTCCGGGGTAGTGAAGGGGGAAGGCGGAGGGGATGTGATGGGAGGACATGCGCTTGGCGAGGAGGCGGCTTGGTGGGCGGCTTCGGCGGGTCGGACACGGCACACGACCCCGTCGAGGAGCAAATGGAGGAGCAAATCGCTGTCGATCCAGAGCGCGACGTCTCTCTCGGTTGCAAGCGAGCTCTCGACGACGACGATGTTCCATGTCTCCTCCCCATGCTCTTCCTCGGCTAGGCTTGGTGGCTCTTGCTCTTGCCTCGTAGCAAAGTCGCAAACTTACCGTGCTTCTGGAGGACACCGAGGACCTTCACGACGACCTTGGACGAAGGGCGGATGAGGACCTGGCGCTTTCCACGGCGCTCGGCGTTGACGATGGCGTTGAGGGCATCGTTGAGGACGGAAACGCGGACCATCTGGGGCGTGTCAGCGCCTGCAGACCTCCTTCGACACAAGTCTCAACTTGCACTCACCTTGCTAAAGTGTTTTGTGGGTTTTCGGGGTGGGTGAAAACTAGACGGATGGGGTAAGCCCTTGCACTCGATGCGGGTGTGCTGTTTATCTCACAGCAGCCGTAAAGAGTGGAATCAAGTAAGCACCTTTTAGTGGAGGATGGAGAAGAGCTTTGACGCGACGACTAAGACGACCAAAGTTGCAGCAGCGAGCGGGCGAGTGGTGGTGGTAGGGCAGCTGCCAGCCAGCCAGCCGCCCCGGCCACCACCCACCACCCAGCCAGCAGCCACCACGGCAGCCACACTGACACCAAAAGTGCATCTTTCACTCAAATCACGTGCAGGATTTTTCGTCGGGATTATTCAAACGCCGCCACCCGTCAGCGCCTGACGAGTTGTGGCACACGTGGCCTTCCAGGGTCAGCAGTGATGTCAGTATTTGGTCCACTAATCTGTCTGTTGTTGCACTCAACACACCGCGACCATGCCGCCAGCCGCGACACTGCCAGGCAAGACAATAAGGCAGCAGGCCAAGGCCAAGGGCAGCGGGGCGGACCGCGCCGACCTCAAGAAGGATGTGGTCAAGCCGCTGCTCATGAGCCCGCTCACTGTCGGGTGGTACGTCGTCGCGTCGCGTCGAGTCACAGCTGACCGGCAGGCCCAACATCCCCAACCATCTCCAGGTCGGCGTCATGGCCGCGCTGCCGCAGCTTGTGCCGTCCTCAGTGGCCGACTACCACACGGACCGCGCGCGCTCCTCGCGTGCTGGCAAGCGTGCGCGACGCGAGCAGAAGCGGGTCGACGAGGCCAAGGCCGTGGTCGCCAAGGAGGCGGCCGTGCTCGACGCGCGCAAGAAGAGGAAGGAGGCGAAGAAGGTGGGAGCGCAAGCCCGCGAGGGAGGAGACGTCGCGATGGAGGAGGGCGCGGAGGCTGTGAAGGAAACACCAGCAGAGGTGCCCGAGGCTGGCGCGGCTCAGGCTGTCGCAGCTGTTCGCGCTGGTCCACCAGTGCCTCATGTCCTGTCGCACTTTGTTATCGGCCTGAACGAGACGATCAAGTCGCTGGAGCACAGCATCGACGACCTCCGCTTCCGCATTGCGGTTCTGAGCGATGTGGTCCAGCACAAGCGAGGGGGGCCGAGTGACGCCGACGCGCTTCCTCGCTTCCTCCCCACCGCCCCAACGGAAGAGGCAGAGGCTGCGCCTGCGCCCCGTTCAGCTGCGCTATCTCCGCTCGCCATGGTCCTCGTCTTCAACGGCTCCGTCTCGCCCCAGGCGCTCATCGACCCGCTGCCGCTGTACGCTGCGACGTTCAACACACTCTTGCGGCAGCACGCCGAGCTCGCCAAGGCTGTGCGTTCGCGCGTCCCCGATGGAGCAAAGTACATTGGCTCCGAGGGGCCTGAGATCCGCATCGTGCCGCTTGGAAGCCGCGAGGCCGAGGGCTCGGCGCTGTTTGGCCTGCGTCGAGTTTCCGTGTTTGCAATTAGGGTGGGTAACCGGAGCCAATCGTTGTTGACCATCAGGCATCACACCCCGAGCTCGGCGTTCTGGAGCGTCTTCTCCCACTGTCAGTGCTTCAGGCACCGCGTCATGCAATCACGCTTCCGTACCCGACGACGGCGCTCAAAATCTACGGCGGCAAGCCTGAGGCCGGCGACGTCGAGGCCGCACAAGCCGCCAAGGCCAATGTCAAGGCCCCGCCTTCAGATGTCCCGACGCCTGCGATCTACTACGCGCCAGTTCACCTCAAGGGTGTCCTCACCGAGGCGCCGCTGGACCCCAATGCCCGCAAGCAGCGCCGCCTGACCGAGGTACGCCGCAAGCGCGTCGAGAGCAAAGAGAAGCGTCGTGAAGAGAACGCCAAGTTGGAGAGGAAGCTGCGGGCCGACTTTAGGGCCGAGGGACGGACACACCCCAAGATCGGGCGCAAGGAGCGGATCGCAATCAAGGCTGGCGAGCGTGCGGCCAAGTATGCTGCGAAGCAGGAGGCGAGGGACAAGGCGGCGGCGGAGAAGGGAGCGACGGAGCAGCCTCGGAAGGAGAAGCGCGCTGGCGAGCCGCTTGTGCCGAAGGCAAAGCGCGCCAAGGCCGAGGCCAAGGCGAAAGCTGTGGCGAAGGTCAAGATGGCCGCCGCAGCCCAGTAGAACCCATGTGCATTGATAACAGCGGCGCGGACACCATCATCCCCGTGCCTGTATGTATTCTACCATCCTGCGTGTCTACATGATGTAGTCTGGGCGTTGTGGGCGCTGCGGCGGGACAAGCGTCAAGCGCGATACGTCGGGCCAGCCCTGCGTCATATCTGGCACCTCCTGCGGCCCAGCAAGGATGTAGTCGAGGTCGGAGGCGTCGGGCCCCTGGGCGACAAGCCAGCGGCCCCGGTCGGCGTCCTCGTCGCTCTCGGTGCCGGGGTACGTCGCGAGTGGGAGGATGAGGCGGAACCTGGGGTCAGCGTGCGCGCTTTGTCGCTGACTCACGCGTCCTTTCCGTTCGAGTAGAACCGGTGCAGGCGCTTCTCGCGCACGAACCCGAGCTTCTCGTACAGCGTGAGCGAGGGGGTGTTGTCGAACTCGGTCTCGAGGACGATCTGGCGGGCGTGCGTGAGCAATCGCCCGCGGACAGGCTTGCGCCTACCTCCTGCGCGCCGCGCGCCTCCATCTCGCGGATCGCAAGCTCGACAAGCCGCCGCGCGATCCCCCGCCGCCGCCACGCGCGCTGCACGCTCAGCATGCCGATGTACCCCCTGTTCGTGCGCTCGCGGTGTGTGTCCTGCTTGCAGATGATGGTGGCGATGGGTGTCGGGTCAGTGGGGGAGGGATAGACCTGGATGGGAGCTTAGCCGCTGTCTATGTTCTCCACGACGACGTACAAAGAACGTGAGATGCGGCCTTGGCTGTCAGCACCGCTACAGCAGACACGGACATACCATTCGGAGAGGAAGTACCGGAAGGTGTAGACTGTCGTCAGCATGCCCCCGCCCCGCGATTGACCGCACCATTATATCTGGGCCGTCAGTGCCGCCTGCAACAGAACACACTCACGGCTCGCTCAGCTCCTCCTCGCACAGCCGCGTGATGTGCGGCAGGTCCGTCTCCTCGTCGCGGAAGGTGCGGACGGCCAGCGTGTCGCCGCGGCCGTCGGTGAACGGCGTCGTGGGCGCAGGGGCTGGCGCGGTCGAGGGGCCCGCGATGGCCTCGGCGTTGGCCTCGGCGCGCTGCCCAGCGTCGGGTATGCTCGCTGCCATGCTGGTATTGTGATCGTTGCGTTGCACGAAGATCGCTTGCTCGTCGTCACCGACTTTTGGTTCCTGCGGTCGGTGGGTGGACCAACCTCCACTGACGAGTTTCAGGCACACACCGGCTCAACAACCGACAAAAGCCACCCAGACACAGGTCACTTCGACAACATCCATCATCAACCCACAACCCGCCATGGAGCCCAACGGCGACGCTGCCTCGCCGTTCGCCGACGTCCGTCTTGCCGTCGACGCGTACACGCTCGACACGGCAGCCGGCAAGCGGCGCCTCAAGCAGATCGAGCACGACGGCAGCCTGACGTATGACGAGGTGTGGGTGTCACTCCGCAAGCCAGAGCTGACGCGCAGCAAACCGCCGCGCGTGAAGCGTACAGAGCATCTCGAGCGGATATGGAACGAGTACCCCGCTGGGCTGCTGGACCTGACTGTCGACGGGCTGCGCGCGGCCGACCCGACGACGACGTACGGCGAGGAGCAGGCCGACAAGGAGGAGACCGAGGCGGCGGCCCACGAGAGCGGCAAGCTCATGAGCGTGGAAGATATGGAGGCGCTGCGCACGGAAGTGTTCTCGAATCTCAAGTGCGTAGGTGTAGGGGTTGTCGCTGACGATACAGTGACGCCCGCAACGAGCTCTGGTTCATCCTCGAGCTGGCCAAGACGCTCGCCGCGTCGGCCGACATCCCGGCCAACCCGCCGCCCGAGCCCATCCCGGCTGCGCCAGTGCCAAAGAAGGCAAAGGGCAAGGGTCTGTCACTTGTTCCGTCGGCCGCGTCGAGCGTGCCGCCGCCAGCCACGAGCGCGGAGGGCGAGCCGCCCATCCTCCCGGCGGGCACGTACACTGCGACGCCGAGCGCCGCGCCGATCCGCTCGGCGGCCGCGCGCGCGCACGCGCTCGAGCTTGCGCTCGCCGCCAAGCAGCGCGCGCTGGACGACTGCGGCGCGCTGATCGACGCCGCGGTCGACGAGCTGCGCGTCATGGCCGACGCGAGCGCGCGCTTCACGACCGACGTTGTGCGCCTCAAGTCTGGCGCCGACGGCGGGCAGTGGGCCGTCGTCCCGCGGCCCAACTTTGGCGGCAGCCGGGGCAGCGGCGCAGACGAGATGGCCAAGGATGTGGTCGTGCCGTACGCGCTCGACGAGGCGCCGCCGCCGCTGCGTGCGCGCTCGCTCGCAGCGTTCGACCTCGACCCGCGCAAGGTCGACAGCCTGAGCTTCGGCGCCAGGTCGTACCTCCGCCTCCGGGTGCTGCTGCGCTCGCCCGCCGACGGCGCGCAGACGACGTCGCGCCCGTACGCCGCGACAGCGGAGGACACGACGGATGTCTGTGCGGCTATTCAGGCCGCGCAGACTGAGACGGTGGACGAGGACCTCTTCAGCGAGATCAGGAACGAGGTGTCGAGGCTGGACGGCGCGACGATCGAGCCGCAGAACATTGTGCTGCGCGTCGGCAAGGAGGAGCTGACGTTCCAACTTGTGAGTGGGGCGAGTTGCGTGAGGGGCAAGCCAAGCTGACGCCGGCGCCAGTACGACACGCGCGAGACACCTGCCGAGCTCTCGCAATCGCCGATGTGCGACCTGCTACTCGGCGCCGCGCGCATGGGCCTGATGCACACGTACCGGAGACGTAAGCAGCGCCTGATTGACCCGCTGCCAGTCACGGCGCCGGCGTCTTCGTCGTCGTCGACGTCTGGCTCGTCGAGCAACTCGCCGCCGAGCAGCATCCTGCTGCCGATCGTGCATGTGCTGCAGTACAACGCCGTGTGCCGCGCTGTCCTGCCGGCGCTCAACGCGTTCCATAACACGCTCTCCGCCGCCGGGCTGACGAGTGCGTTGGTCGAGCGGAGCAGCTCGACGGACAGCGCGGACGGCGTGCTGGGCCTGCTGAGCGCCAAGGCCAAGGTCGACGTCCTCGGCACGGTGTTTACGCTCGAAGTGGTCGGATGGTACGTGCGTAACAATCCCAGAGCTGACGCAAAGCCAAGGCGTGACCGTCAACATCACTGCGCCGGCGCAGATCCACCTCGCGACGCCGCGCGCGACATTTGCGCTGCGCGACGTAGAGCACCTGGGCCGCATCGTGTCCGACACGCTCACGGCGCAGCTGCAGGCGTTTGCATTCGCGAGCATGCGCGCGACGGCGACAGCGGCCACAGGCGACGAGGACAGCCGCGTGTGGTTCGACGAGCTGGACGGGTCGGTGGTGGCTGGCGCGCTGGGCCCGCTGAGCATCGAGTTTGGCAGCACTGCCCTCCGCGCATGGGTCGACGCCGAGGACGCGCCGGCGCCGTACGACTCGAGCGAGGCCGCGCAGCCGCTCACCGAGTGGCTTGCTGACCTAGCGCGCGCGATTCCACACGAGCACGAGGCGTAGTGGGTGTGTGGCGCGGGTGGGTGCGTCGGCGCGGGCCGCCGCAACCCCGCACGGCCGGCCGGCGCTTACTGCCGTGACTGACTCACGCATCTCTGTAGTGTATCATATCATACATGCATGCTGTATGTAGTCGACGTGGGCTCGTGCTTCTGTTGCCCGCTTCTGGCTTCTATGTGGCGGCGGTGTCGACCGACACAAGCTCGGTCGTGCTCAGTCAGACACAGACGCAGACGCATACCTCGGCTAGGCATCCTGCAGTGGCAACCGGATGTCAACAACAACTCTGCATCCCACAGCCTGCTCTCCTCGGCTTGTTCAAACCAAGTCATCTCCGCGAGCATGCCCCCATTGCCCACACTGCCCGCCCGCGTGATATGATATCATCCATGAACTACAATCTACACGAAAGCTACTCGTCTCTTTTCCGCTGACGACGCATGCTTGCTCTGACAACACTGCAACACGACCGCACCCGCTTGCTTGCCTTGCTTACTCGGCAACAAAGACGGCGGCGGCACCCATGCCGGTACCGATGCACATCGAGGTGACGAAGACCTTGGCCTTGGTGCGCTTGGCCTCGGCGAACGCAGTCGCGAGCTGGCGGGCACCAGTGGCACCGAGGGGGTGGCCGAGGGCAATGGCACCACCGTTGGGGTTGACCTTCTCGTAGGGGATGCCGACAGTGTCAATCGACATGATGGCCTGCGAGGCGAAGGCCTCGTTGATCTCGTAGAAGTCGACGTCGTCCTTGGTGATGCCGGCGTTCTTGAGCGCAGCGGGGATGGCAAAGGCGGGGCCGACACCCATGATGTTGGGGGGAACACCAACAACGGCCGAGGTGACGTACTTGCCGAGGATGGGGAGGCCGAGCTTCTGGGCGACCGAGCGGCGGGCGAGGACGACGGCGGCGGCACCGTCAGAGACCTGCGAGGCGTTGCCGGCGTGGGTGGCACCGTCCTTCTTGAAGGCGGGCTTGATCTTGCCGAGCGACTCGGCGGTGACACCACCACGAATACCCTCGTCCGAGTCGATGATGACCTCCTTCTCCTCCTCGGTCTTGGGGTCGACCCACTTGACCTTGACGGGGACAATCTCCGACTTGAACTTGCCAGCCTTCTGGGCGGCCTCGGCCTTCTGGAACGACTTGGCGGCGAACTCGTCCTGAACCGAGCGGGGGATCTTGTACTGCTCGGCAACGTTCTCCGAGGTGATACCCATGGGGATGAGGCAGTCGGCGGCCTCGGGGACGGCCAGGACGTCCTCCGAGATCTTGGAGGGGAGGGTAGCAGCGCCGTAGTGGGCAGTCATCGACTCGACACCGGCACCGATACCAATGTCAATGGTGCCGGCCTTGATGGCGTTGGCAACGTCGATAACGGCAATGAGACCCGACGAGCACTGGCGGTTGACAGTGTTGATGGGGACGCTGGGCGGGGGGTTAGCCGGCTGGTCAAAAACGCTGTTCCCATAGCCCCAACTCACGTGTAGGGGATGCCAGCGGCGAGCTGGGCCATACGGGCAGTGGTGGCGCCACCGCCGGGGGGGAGGACGTTGCCGACAGTGATGTCGCTAAGAACGGCGGTTAGCTTCGGTCTCGTTTGCCGCACACCGCTTTGTGCTGACTCACCCAATGAGAGCGGGGTCGACGCCGGCGCGCTTGACCGACTCGGCGAGGACGGCCTTGAGGAGGTCCTCAGTCTGGGCGTCCTTGAAGCCACCCTTGCGGCCCTGTACGATGTCAGCTGTGTTGTTTTTTTCCTGTTGTCGCTGTTGTCCGCGTTACTCACCTTGGCGATGGGGGTACGGACGGCCGAGACGATGACGACGTCGTCCGCCGAGTTGATGAGGAGGCGGGCCTTGCCGAGGCTGGGGAGGGCCGAGGTGATGGAAGAGATGGCGGAGGTCATTGTTGTTGTGGATGTCACTGGAAGTGAAGATGGGATGCAGTCTGTTGATGGAGAAGAGTTGTGATGAGATGTCGCGCTGTGTCTGTTAAAAAAGGACTGGGTGGGTGGTGTGTGTGGGTGGAATGCCGGCTATCTAGCAGCGTGGAACCGGGCAGCGTACACGTTTGGTCGATGTGTCGGCGGGGTGCGTGGGTGCAAGACAGGGCTCCGGCTGGGTGGGCCGTAACCAGTGGTGCGCGCCAGAACGCACCCAGGACGAGCACGGCCGTGTGGTGGCAGCGAGTGCTGCACGGCCGGTTGGCGCGCGGCTCATGCCCGGACAAGGAGCGACCGATTGCCCGACTGACCGACCTACACTGCACCGTGACGTACTAGACGCTCGCTTTTGCCCTGCTGCTGCTGCTGCTGCTGCACCCTGCGCATGCGCACCCTGCCCACCCTGGCCCCGGTAAACGCGGCCGCCACCAGCCGCCAGCAGTATACTCCCGCGTCTACACTACACCGCTCCACGCCTCGCGCCTCGGTCTTGCAATGAGTCACCGGGCCCACGTCAGCACGCCAGATGCACACTGCACGCTGCCGCCGGGAGCGCGCCGTGACAAACGACAAGTAACCGAGCCGCACACGCCACACCCACCAACGCCACGGCCGAGCGCCAAGATACCTCGTGTCAACCGAGCTTGATGGCACACAGGCGCAGCAGACGCAGACGCGTAGCTCAGATCTGCGCCAGCCTGCGCGCGCCCCGGGATGCCGCGCCGAGATGCTGCTGACAACTGTACGCCCGACCTGGGCCAACGGCCGGCCCGCTGCCTCCACCATCACGTTCTGTGGCCCGCGGGGCCTGCTGACGGGGCCATGGGGTAGTGGCTGAGCGGATGGACGAGCGAACGAGCATCTCCATCGTGGGGAACGCGGAACGCCGCACGGAAGTGGTGACACACTCGGTTCTTTGACGTGAGGTTACAGATGGCGGCCTGCGGCCGGCTCGTCATCTCCAGCCGCCGCCTCATCGCCATGACCTCGACGCGACGTCGACATGACTCTGACTCGCTCAACACTGCGTCCGGATTACGCACCCCGGCCCGGTCCCCCGCTTTGTCACGTCTTGTACATCCATCCATGCAATGGCGGGGTATCATCCAAGGTCTAAGGGGCCACTGCGGCCACGTATCGTGGGACACAGGCGCGTGAAAGGTCTACTATGCAACATGTTTCTCTCTTCATCCGCCACTTCCTGCAACTCGACGTCTAACCAAGGAAGTTGAACGCGAAGAGGTGCAGCGCGACTGATGCGGCGGCAAAGTCGGCAAACGCGCTGGTGGCTGGGTCAGTGATGTGACGAGGGGGAGGGAGGTGATAGTGGCACCGACATGCGCCGAGCAAGGACAGCGGTGATTCGAGTCGACGGTACACCCAACGTGCATGGGGCATGAGGTCCGATGTCGCCATGGACCACACACCGCAACTTGGACGTGTTCGCGGGCAGAGAATTGCGGCGCTGAAGATAACAGCAGCCGCCATAGCCACCACCACCACCACCCTGAGGGCATGTCGTCATTTCGATCCGCCATCCAGTCCAGCCGCAATAGCGCAACAACAGCAAAGACGCGCCGAAAGCCACACCAGATGGTGCTGTCCAAGTGGGATTGCAGGTCGGCATGCACAGCAGCACCGCCGGCCCGCAGTCCCTCCTCGCCGCCGCAGAAACGTGCCACCGATTAGTCCGAGAATAGCACTCACCGCTCCTGGGAGACCTCCTTGAACTCTGCGTCGCGGCCGGGGGTGATCTGTGCCCTCAGGCCGGCGAGAAGACAGAACTGGCCAACAGTGGAGCCGAAGCTGGGAGTGTGAGCTGGTGTCGCAGGTGTGTTGCTGGCAGGTGGGAATGGGACGCGCACGCTGTGGAGTGGCTCGGAGCTGCCTGCCACCAGCTGCCATTGCGTGCCATGCCCATCCCGCCTGCTGCCTCGTCACTCACCCGCCCACAAACGCATTGTACGGGTGGCTCGTGATGAGCAGACGGTACGCAAACTGCGCGATGCCCGAGACCATGAGGAAGAGGAGGAAGACGTCGATGAGCTTGACGCGCGCAGGCACGCTCGACTTGTAGTTTGACACGAGGGTCGAGAGGGAGGACTGGAGCTGGGTGGACTGGGACTTTGCGGCGGACATGGTGTGCGGTGTGTGAGCGTGTTGCTGAGCGAGAGAGTGTGCAGTGTCAAGAGAGAGTTGCTGTGAGATGCGTCGTTGCGTCGTCGTCGGAGCAGCAGCGACAACAAGTCGAGTTTCCGAACGCGACGCAGTCGCGACGCAACACGACGTGGAGGTGAACACGTGGTTAAGTAGGGGCTCAATTAATATTAGTCACGTGCCTCACGGACATTGATGATGACTGGGCGGCAACGGCAGCGGGCCCCGGACGAGCTGCAGAAGTGGAGGTTGTCGTTGCCGGGGCCGAGCAGCGAGCCACCGCAGCGTGCATAGCACCAGCTTGGCGGCTAGGTCCGGTCGTGGTCGGGCCCGGCTGCTATCCTGTCCAGGCGGCGTCTGGGGTAGGTAGGTAGTGTCGGCAATGCCATGCTGGCAACAGACTTTGTTGCACAATACATAACACACCCACAAAGCTAGCCCTCGGCCTCGGTCCGCCGCATTACCCATCATCACCCATCGCTCGCACCCCCACCCCCACCACCCCCGCCATGTCCTTCAACGTGCCACCCCACGCCCCCACGATCCCTGTGTCGCCGTTCACGCCGCACATCCCGCAGAGCCGGATCGACGACCTCAAGGCCCGGCTGGCGTTCGAGGCGCCGCGTGCGACGACGTACGACAACTCGACTGGCCCGGCGCACCTCGGCGCGCGCCGCAGGTACCTCGACACGGCGATCGCAAAGTGGCGCGACAGCTTCCGCTGGCGCGACGTCGAGGAGGAGATTGCCCAGTTCCCGGGCTACATGGCGACGGTGCACCACCGCAACCACACGTATCGCGTGCACTACCTCGCGCTGTGGAGCGAGAAGCCGGACGCGGTGCCCATCGTCTTCTGCCACGGCTGGCCGGGCTCGGTGCTCGAGTTTGTGCCCATGCTCAAGCTGCTCAAGGAAAAGTACACGCCCAAGACGCTGCCGTACCACATTGTCGTGCCCGCGCTTATTGGGTACGGGTTCTCGTCGCCTCCGCCGCTCGACTTCCCCTTTACGTCGCTGGACAACGCCGGCGTGTTCGACGCCATGATGCGCGGGCTCGGGTTCGGACGCGAAAACGGCAAGGGCGTCGGATACATCGTGCAGGGCGGCGACGTCGGCTCGTACGTCGCGCGCAACCTGTCGCGCTTTGAGAGCGTGCTCGGCGTGCACGTCAACTTTTTCCCGCTGCTGGGGTCGTCGTCCAAGCTCGACGTCAAGGGCCTCGACGAGCTCGACCAGCGCGCGATGAAGCGCGCCGTCCAGTGGGAGCGCTGGGGCCAGGGCTACTTCTGGGAGCATGCGACCAAGCCCGCGACGATCGGCGCCGTCCTCGAGTCGTCGCCGATCGCGCTGCTCGCGTGGATCGGCGAGAAGCTCAACGACTCGGGCATCCCCGACAGCCTCAACTGGACGCTGGCCGAGGTGAGCCTGTACTGGTTCACCAACTCGGCGGCCACGTGCCTGTGGCAGTACAAGGCGGGCGCGGGCAAGGACCTCGACCCGAACGCGCAGCCACCCAAGCGCATCGACAAGCCGTTTGGCTACTCGCAGTTCATGAACGAGATCTTCCCGACCCCGATCGAGTGGATCAAGTCGCGCACCAACTTGGTGTTTGCGCGCCGCCACGCCGAGGGCGGCCACTTTGCCGCGCTCGAGAAGCCCGCCTTGCTGTGGGGCGACGTGAGCGAGTTTGCCGACATTGTGGTGAAGCAGAAGGCCAAGCTGTAAGCGGCGGGTGTGCTGCAGGCGTTGTACGAGTCAGAAGTGGATGCAAGCATGTGGTCGAGGCAGGCAGAAGCGGCAGGCCACAGCGCAGGGCTAAGTGGCACTGGCCGCAGCAGCACCAGTCATGTGCGGGAGCAAAAGCGCGCCTACCACGGACACTGGCCGCTGCCCGCGGCCCGAGATTTCCCTGCTTGCTGCACCTCCTGCCGATATTGTCGTCGTCGTCCGGCATCTCAGCACCACCCACCACCACCCTCACCACAATGCCAACACCATACAAGGCGCCCACGAGCGCGCAGGCCGACGCCTCGTACCACCCGCACGGCTTTGTGCGTTACGCAGCTTCTTTTGTGTGATGTTGCGCTAACACCCACACCAGGACGAGTCGGCGTCCCTCCGCCGCGCCCGCCGCCCATACATCATCCGCAACGTGCTCACCGGGGGCGCGATCGTCGCGTTCATCGTCGGCGTGTACGCGTACTCGATTTCCGCTGTCAAGCAGGACGACTTTTCGGATGTCGTCGACCTCCTCCCGCCCGAGGCGGAGCGTGCGGCCATCCGCTCGATCGAGGACGAGGCCAAGGAGCGCGCGTTTGCTGCTGGCGCCGAGGCCGGCGGAGTGCCAGTCGCCGCCGCTGTCGACGTCGCGGCGCCTACACCCGCGCCCGCGCCCGCCGCCTCGGTCTTCTCCTACCTCACGCCCAAGCGCCTGTCCGAGGTCGACTGGCTCAAGAACCGCGGCTGGGTCGAGCGCGGAAAGGGCAACCTCCTTGTCTGGGGCGCGCCGAGCGTCGACAAGATCGGGTCCATGAAGGACACGGCCGACGGCTCCGCCAGGCGCCTCGTCTAGACGCCAACGCCGACGCGGACGCGGGTATACTCTGTTGCATCTGTATAGCGTACAATAGCATGACCGTTCTACATTATGGCCGGGGCGAGGGGTAGACAAGTGGAACTGGCGAAGCGGAATTACACGGCGGGCTGGAGGTGTGTCAGCTTGATTCACGAGCGAGCCCGTTCCGCTACACTCACGCGCAGAGCACGAAGACGCTCAGCCAGACGGCTGTCCTCCTCGATCGGGGCCGCCGCCTCGGCCTGCGACACAACCGGCGTCGCCGTCGGCACCTGGTTCTCGACGAGCCCGTGCTGGATCTCGAGGCCAGCCTCGTCGGCGACCTGGTTGATCAGGCTGTCGACCTGGTCCTGCGGTGTCGTGAGGGCCGTCGTGTCCGACATTGTCGACTCCATGTATGACGTCTGCACGTCGAGGTCGTTGAACTGGGATTCAAACTTGTCCATCACGAGGGATATCTGCGGGTGGTGTTAGCGGGCGCGGGCTCGAGCATTGACAACTGCAAGGCCTCTCCTCCCTTCCCTCCTGCTGCCTCCTGCTGCCTCCAAACCGACACCCCCACTCACCCTCTCAAGGTTCATGCTCTCCATCGCCTTGTCCATGCCCTTGACCACGTTGCCCATGCTCTGCGTCACGGTGCGCATCGTGACGGCCGTCTCGACGCGGCTCGCGACCGCGTCGATGCGCGACGCCAGGCGGAGCAGGTTGAGGCCCTCAGTCTTCTTCCGGATAGCGTTCTGGGCGTAGATGCGCGCGCCTTCCGTGTTGCCCTTCTGGAGCGCCTGGTCCGCGTCAGTGATGGCCTGCAAGAGCACCACCCACCGCCTTGAGCTTGTTCTTCTCGGCCGCCTCGTCCTTGTTGGCCTTCTTGGCCTGGCGCTGCAGCGTCTTGGCCGTGAACTGGTGTTAGTGCTGCGGGCGGGGCCTCGTGCGCACCTTGAGCTGGAAGAGAGCCTCTGAGGCGGTGTCAGTGGGTGGGCGGCGAGTCACGGGGGGGCCTGCGGCCGGCGTTGTCTTGTGGCCGGCCGCGGCGATTACTCACTCTCAAGGTTGCTCATGGTTGATGGGGCTGTATTGGGAGAGAGTGTGTGTACAGAGTAAAGTGTGAGATTGCGATGCAGTGTCGTGTGTCTGGTCCTCGTCGTCGTCGTCGGTGTTCGGCCCCGCTTTCGACCCAGCCAGCACTGACTTCCGTCATCGTCCCCGTGCCATGTTGGCCGCAATTTGCTTCCGTCGCCCTGCGCTGTGTTGGGCCCGCCATCGCCATCGACGCGTCGAAAAGTGATCTACAGTGCTGGCTGGCTGGCTGCTGCTGGCTGCTGCTGGCTGCTGGCGCATCGTCGTCATCTCGTCGTCCAAGTTGCAGTCCTGCCTGCCAGCTCGCTTTCCGTATCGGCACTTCGACTCGGTGTGGGCACATCTCTTCTCCCCCCTCCGTCCTTGTTCTTCCTCCCTTCTGCTTCTACCCCCATTCCACACGGCAGGCTGGACCGCCACCATTCTCGGCTCGCTCGCGTCCGCTGCTTCCACGCGTCGAGTGAACCAACACACCACCACCCCCATCACCTGCAACACCCCCACCCATAATGTTCTCCCTCCTACACCTCCTCTCCTATCTTGGAGGAATAACAGCCTTTGTCTTCGTGACGTTATCCCTAGGTACGTCCTTACGCCACTTGCCGCCCACAGCACCGACCTCCGACCTACCTTGACCATGGCGTCTGTGGCTGACAAGCTCAAACAGCGAGCGGCCTGCTATGGCTCGCAGAGCTCATTGAAGAGCACTCACGTGTCGCCAAAGTGGTCGGCATTCGGGCAATCTATGTGAGTAGCGGCAAGCCGTGGACACTACTGAACGCGTCCAGGTTATCATGGTGCTTCACGTCCTGCTGTACATCACCGATGGCCTCCCGCTCCTGCCTACCCTCTTCTCCATCGGATGTCACGCAGTGTACAGGCAACACTTCTCGTCGCAGTGGCCGTTCATCTCCCTCACGTCGCCCGTGTTACTCCTCTCGTGTATTCTCGTTGTTGCCGACCACTTCCTGTGGTTCTTCCACTTTGCCGCCGTCGCCCAGGAGGCCAAGAAGTACAGAGCTTCAAAGTACCGCTACTCGACCAACACCAACCCACACCCTGACGCCCCGACATTCTTGGACGTCGCGGTATTCTTCGCCGTCTGCGTTTGGTTCATCCCACTCTTCCTCTTCTTGAGCTTAAGCGCCAATGACAATGTCATTCCTTCGTTTGGTAAGCCTGAGATGTTCGCACGGTGGACCCATGTACTGACAGGGTGCAGACACCTCGGCCCCTCCATCGCCGGCTCGCGGTGCCATCGACATCTCGTCCCCAGGAAAGCCCAAGCCCTCGAGGCCGGCACGCGCTTCATCGTCGCTTGTCAAGTCGCTTCTCACTCCGATCGTCAGCCTCATTCCTCATCTCGGACGCAAGAGCCGTGACGCCGAGGGGCTTATCGCACCACGGGCAAGCAGCCCTGCAACGCCAAGCGCCAACAGCACCAGCTACTTTCCTTGGGGAGCAGACGCCTCCAGCGCGTCGGCATCGCCATCAGCATTCTACCCTCCTGCTACAGTGCCCGACCTCAGCCTGCGCGGCCACACGCCGCCTCCCCCAAGACGCATGCCCTCTGAGCCCCCCAAATCGCGCTCCAGTGTTTCCAGTGACGTTGAAGACGCGTCGATCATTCCCTCGGCCAAGTCGACGACCATTGGTGGCCCTACTGGGCGGAGGTCCCCTGCGAGAAGTCGGACGATGCCGATTGAGGCGTCATTGTCCGAAGGTGGCTCGAAGAGCAAAGCGGATTGAAGTCGATCTGATATCCGTACCCTCATGCATTACATGTCCGTGTTGAGCCCATTGTAGGCTTTTGTCGCAAGCATGAAGCGCCAATGAGCCGAGTAGGAATCACATACCTACATATGGCCGGTTAGCGGGCATTTTGTTTTGTTTGTGCGTAACGTTCATCCAAGCTACTAGGCTCTGATCCCGGCTGCGGTGGCCGTGCCTGACCGACCCACCACCCATGGGCCTAGACGGTGAGCATGACCGGTCTCGAGTACTTGCTTGCAACTCGTCTTGTCTCTTTCAACTCCAACTCGCACTTGGTATCTCTTGCACGCGCCGCTGGCTCAACACGGACAACCGCGTGCAAGCCGCCGCGGACAATGGCAACCTAGCCTCCCTCCCTTCCCGGCACTCAAACATTCGAGAGCACCTCCCTCGCCAACGCGCGGCCGGCCCGTCCTTGTCCCCTTGACGCACCGCGTCCTCCGCGGCCATGGCGAACCCGGTAAATTGGCTCTTCCTCGCCGAGCTGGTCGTCGTGGTCATTGCCACGTCGGCCTTTCTCTTCTACTGGAACCGCCTGTTTGGCGCCATCATCGCGTTCATCATCCGCATCGTCACACGCAAGTCCAACTCGTACGTCTTTATAGGCTCGTTTCAAATATCGCCCCTCGCCGGCCGCATATCTTTCCGTGACGTCGAGTACCACTCGAGCAACATCTCGTTCCGTGCGCTGCACGGAAACATCACCTTTCGATACTGGAAGTTTCGAGTCCGACAGGAGGGCGAGACAGGCTCGTCCAACACCAAGAAGTGTACGTCGGCCGAGACGCGCGTGTCGCGCAGGCGCTGATGACTACTGTAGCCCGTCTACCATGCCGGATATCAGTCACAGCCGAGGGCGTCGAGATGTTCTTGTACAACAGAACGCCGGCGTACGACGCGATCGTCGAGCGCATGAAGAAGCACGAGCAGCGCGAAGCCGAAGCGGGCGGCGTCGGGGGCGATAGCCTCAACTCGACTGACAGTGCGCACACGACTCAGACGGCGAGCTCGTCGCGAGTCAATGTTCACCAGCGCAAGGCTTCCAAACCGGCGTCACAGCCGACGTCCCCTCGAGAGTCGGAGGAAGATGGGGACAAGCCTTATGCGACGACGCCCGGCGACGACGCCAACGCCGAGCCCAATGGTGAGCCCACAGAGCAAACTTCCATGACGCCAGGGCTGATCCCTCAGAACTTGGATCTCGTAGAATGCACAGTCGACACAGCGGCGTCGAGATCGTCGAGACCCCAGGGGTTAGCTGGCTCCATGAGATCTTACCCGTCGAGCTCCACATTGTTCAAGGCTCGATCGTGCTGGGCAGCGACGCGACGCCAATGGTCTTCATTGCCGATTTCAAGCGCGCGAATGGCGTGGTTGAGGTGACCGACTCGCGCAACCCCGCTGATCTGCACAAGATCAGCACTCATCTGAGCATGTCTGATGTCCACATCCTCATGCGCACCAACATCGACTACACAGGTTCTCTGCTGTCGCACGGTAAACGCGTGTACGACGAAGTGCTCAAGGACGAGCCGGACGTGGCGGAGAAACCGCCGTCCACAATCTCGTCGTTCCTCGGCTTCCATGCCCTCGCCAAGAAGTTTCCGTCCATCTTCGACCCCAAACTCTCAACACAACCAATACCGGGCATTACGCCCGACCGTGTGTGGACGGGCTTGGCGCGCTATCGGCTGCCTGACGAGCCGGGCCATGCCAAGAAGCACCAGGAGGAGAGACAGTACGCCAAGGTGACCCAGGTGCTCAATACTCAGCAGCTGGATATCACGTACTTTGTCGATACGCCAGGCAAGGTTCCAGAGGTCGCAGACCCACGCTTTGTGGACCCCAACGATCAAATTGGGAACGTCGAGGTGGCACCAGAGTACGGCATCGACGTTGTGCTCCATGGAGGATTGGTCAACTACGGCCCTTGGACCGACCGCCAGCGGTGAGTAGCGGAGCGCGTCGCTGTGGCACTGACAGCTCTCAGTGACGCCCTCCAGAAGGCGTTCAACCCGTCCATCTTCTTCGACTCGACGCCACGTGCCAAGCTCAAGCCTGGAGATGAGCGAGTACATTCGCAGCTAGTCATCAACGTCAACATCGATGACAGGACAACGCTGCGAATCCCCACTCGAGAGCCCTCCAAGGACTGGCTCTTCCAGGGTGCCAAGACGAACACTGAGCGGCGATACGGATGGCTGGATGTCAACGTTGGACCAAACTCGACAGTCACGTACACCCAGTCCCAGTGGCCCTCGGCGCAGGGCTACGATTCAATGGTTCTCCTGCACCTTGACACTCTCGAAGTCGCGTCCAGCGTCAACCTGGTCAACTTTGTGATGGCCAAGTCGTGTAAAGTGTCGATGACCATGCCCACGCCGCTGGTATGGAACGCGCAGCGTAACTGGGGCATCGACGTCACGCTCGACTCGCCTGAAATCGTCCTCCTCAGAGAGCACATCACGCTCATCTCGGATCTCTCCAAGGACTGGAGCTCTGGAGGCACCGGTGACTTTCACCACTTCGTCCCAATGCATTACAACTTCCGTCTGTCCCTCATCAAATACCATCTCCACCTCTATGTCAACGACTTCAACATTGTGGACAATCCCAGGTCAAGAGACGCCAACGGTAAGTGCCCCTCTCCCCTCCTTCTGCGTAGGCTCACAGCCCAGCCTTCCTCAACATTGACGGCCCGCGGTTGGACTCTTTTGTGGCCGTGTCGACGACTCGCTACAAACCCGAGTTCTCGATCGTGCCATTCACGATCAACGCAAAGGACGCGGATGTTGGCATCACACTACCAGTGTGGGATACACACCGCTCGTTTGGTAATGGAGGAGACAGCATTCCTGTTGGCAAGATTGGTCTAATCGACGTCAGCGGCTCGTACCGGTACTACTCGTCGGTCAAGCCTGATCATCAGGAGACCCTCAAGCTCCACATGGGAGCTGAGCGCGTCGTCTTCACCGCTATGGGATGGGCTGTTCGCCGAATGTTCAGCATCAAGGACAACTACTTTGGCAACTTTACCCAGTTCGCCACCATGCAAGAGTACCTCGAGCGGTTTGATCATAGTCCAGATTCTGTCGGCGACCCCGTCGTGCAGAAGTATAGACCAGGAAGAGTATGTCGAAGCCGCGACGGTGCTGACCTTACCTAGTCTGATCCGTTTGTGGTGCACCTCACCGTGGATATTCGCGACTCGTTGGTTCTCATGTCGGACGAGATCTACAGCGCAAAGAAGGGTGTGGCCATTCCCGTTCCGGAGCTGCAGATTGATCTCAAGAACAACGAGTACCAGATGGACATGTCGATGGACGCAGCCCCGACGTACTGCGTGCCCTGCGAGGACTTGGATGCAGCGTTTGCCGCTGCCAAGGCTCCTCTGGCGACAACGGAGGACATCGTGTTCATAGAAGGCATTGCCATCAAGGCGAACCGTCTATTTGGACCTCCACCAAAGGCGACAACGTATGTGTGCATGTGGGACATTGGTCTCGATCGCGTGGCGGCCTTCCTATCGCCAGAGTTCAAGAACACGCTGGCTGCCGTGGGATCAGCTGTGGGTTATAACTTCACGGACCACGACAATGCCCCGACATCAATCTACATCTCCAAGACCCCTCCCGATGCCACGTTTGTCAAGATCAACATGAGGCATGTTACCGCAGTGCTCTCCACTGGACCGACTGGCGTAGCCATCGAACTTCCCGAGGGCCTGTCCGTCGACACGAGCAGCATGGCATCCAAGACTTGTAGAGGTCTGACTGGACTGGGCATACCCTCCGTCAAGGCATTCGTCGTGCGAAAGCGTGAACATCATCGGCACTGGGAGCCTGTGGGCTCACTGTCCACAGGTCTGTCCATCGACATCTATCGTGTCCCGAAGGGGTGGCAAGAGACGGCACAAGCGCAACAAGACTTCCTCCGTGAGCAGGACGAGCCGACTAGGCGCATACCGTACCTCTACAACGCCCCGGATGACCATTCCCTGGGTCGACATATCCACGGCGTCTACGCCCCTTGCCCTCGCATCAAGAATGCCGATTGGGACGAGCACCTATCCGATGATAACACTGGCTTCAAGGAAGACGACTACTACGACTCCTCGTCGCAGGGGACAAGTGATGGTACCAGTGATGACACTGGTAGTGTCATGCGTACCAAGCTCCTGCGTCGAAAGCGCACAATGTCTGTTGCGGCCTCTATCCGCCCAATGGACCGGCACACAGAGCGATCGTCTTTGGGCGACGAGTCGGATAGCGTGACGTCCATCTCATCGGCCTCGACATCAGACGCCCTAACCCCGGCAGTGGACCTCGATATGCCCACCGCCCTGGAAACCTACCTCCGAAACTTTCACAGAATCCAGCGCCGTGCAGACCGCCTGTTCGAAGGAGCTGCTCCGCCAGCCACGCCTGATGAAATCTCCGAGCCGCCGACCACTCTTACCATTACGGACGGGGGGATCTTCAGGTTCACGCTCAGCGCTGTGTCGGTTGAGGTCAACCCGGATACTGTCACCGCAGTGAAGAGCGTCGGACATGGTCTCGGCGCGGTGGTGAGTTTAGGGGGTGTTGGAAAACACTGACAATGTAGCAAGCACGCCCTACCCAGCTCCTCGATCAGCTGCTCACAGACCATGTGTCTAAGGTGCAGGAGGACAACAGTGTGCGCGGGTCGACCCTTTACGACCTCAACCTTCCCGCGGTTTGCGCGCGATTTGTCGTTGGTCCTTTCAGTCGACCAGAAACGGTCATGGGTGCCACGATAGTCGGAGCTCGCTGCCGGATTACAAAAACACCTGTTACAGACTCTCCAGATTCGGCCCTTGACGTGAACGTCGACCTGAGTTCGATTCAACTCACAACCACGAGCCACGCTGTTTCCACGCCGACGCTCTCCCTCTTGGACATCCCAAATCTCGAGCTGAAGTCTGCTCAACACCCAAAGCTACTTCCATTTGTCCACTACTCGCTGGAAGGGCTAGATGTTACGTACGGACAGTCTCCCGGCACCAAGCTTGTCCAGGCGAAGGTCAAAGACTTCAAAATTCGAGGCACACCTCAAGGTGTGGCCATCACATCACACATGGTCGACCAATGGCGACATGTGATTGAAGATAAACTACCAACGCAGCGGCTCTACACCTACGCGGACTTGATCTACGACACTATTCGTGGCGCTGAGGATACTGGCTGCGCGGCAACGCTACCGTCGTTCATGTATGAGACGGCGTATGGCCTCCATGTCCCCGACCAACGCAATATTCGACTGGATCCAGGCTGGATGACACTTGAGCGCTTCCGTCACTTCATGCAGTCGATGGCCGCTCATGGCATCCACCTCCCGTTACAGGAGCCTCTACCTACTCGCCAGGACATGGCAACGTCGGTCGTCACCATGTTGGCGCGCTACGAGGTTATGGGCGGAGTGACTGAGGACTTTGTCGCAACCCAGCCTTTCATGCGCAAGGCGTTTGGGGAAGATCTCCGAGCAGCGGCGCCATTGGCGATGCCTCGAGTTAACTCGTGCCTCGGCATCTTCCTTCTCCTGCAAGCCATCGACATCCGCAACTACGGCCGCCTTCTCGAGACGGGCGTGATCGCCCCGAGCGTGCTACTCGTGGATACTGCCAACATCGGAGTCGAGAAGCAACTCGCCTGGGATGACCACGTCCCGTCATCAGATCTTCGCTCGACGGTCCTCGTTCATCGCATTTCGCTTGATGTTCAAAACAGTTTCATCCCGACGTGCCAAGCCATCCTGACGCACATCGACACACACCGCGCGGAAATCAGGGAGAACCGCGTGGTCAAGGAGGTTGACCACGCATCCGCTGTTGCTGTCGATGTGCAATTGGCGCAGGTTGGAGCTGCTGTCACGGCTGGCGGTGTCCGAATGGACATTTCTTTGGAACAGGCCCACGGGTCTGTCAAGAGTGACCGCAGCCTCCTCACAAGCGCCGAGTCGAAGAGAGGCCGCCACCGATTGGAGCAGGTCGACTCCATGGTCAACTGCGCCCTCGCGCAGGTGACCCTACGCCAGGCTGCGAGTGGCACCGAGCCAGCCGACACGTCTCTGGACCGCGCCTTTGTTGTGGCTGCTGCACGAGGGGCCCGCTTCCATACCGCCTCTATGATCAACAGCGTGGATGAGAAAGGCGCGACCAACAATCTCTTCTTCGGCATCGAGTCAATTGACTTTGACTCGCGGCCTCAGCTCAAGGCCTTCTACGACTTTGGCCAGGACTGGAGGAAGATTCACTACCCAATGTACCTTCCCCTCCTGGAGCAGGTGAAAGCAGTCCTAAAGCGACGCCGAACGCCGCAGTCTGAACTACCGACTGCTCCTACACTCGCATCGGAGCTCGAAAATGGGCCGGTGAAGCCGCCATTGAGCATTGACGTCAAGGTCAAGCAGGCGAACATCCAAGTCCGAGCTGCCAAAGGCTTATGGCTGGGGTGGGACCTTGGAAATGTCTACCTCAACCGCCACGGCACTCGTGACCACCTGCAATATGGTCTTCGTGTCGAGCCCCAGACTGTCGGGGCGTACACGACCGCGAAACGCCAAAAGAACAATCAGTCGTCCGTCATCAGGCTTCCATCCATCACCTCGACCGGCAGCTACCGCAAGCTCAAGAACCGCCCGCACCTCAACGCAATGGTCAACTTGGGCATGTTTGCGGGTGTTGTGAAGCCTACAGTCCTGGATCGCCTCCTCTCGCTCCACCAAAAGCTGGGCAATGATCTGGCCGAGGTCATTCGCGAGTACCGTGGTCAGAGGCCGGTCGAGAGCTCTCCGAAACCGAAGAAGGCAGACGAACCCCCCATGACCTTCCGCATCGAAGCCGGCGTCGCTGGTGTGCGTGTTGGCCTTCGTGCCGATGATGTGCCCTCGACCCTCATGTTTGAGGCCCTTCAATTGAAGGGCTCTGCGTCAAACATGGAGAGCAAGTCGCTCAAGTGGTCAGCAAAAGCGGAGCATGTGGGTCTCTCTGTAGGCCGACACATGGACAACGCACTGCTGCAGACGACTTCTCCGCTGCGGGGTCCTCGTTCCGTCTCGATGACCTTCGACATTGGAGCCGAGGAAACTCCCGGCACGGACAAGGCGCCGTCAAAGCTCACTGTCAAACTCAGTCATGCGCACACTGTCATGCACGTGGCGGCGCTGAGTGAGATCTCGGGCTTGGTTCACAGCTGGATGACCGACATTTCCGTCCTCAACAACGTCCACAGTGCCGAGGTCGCCGAAGTGAAGGAGCAGACTTCAAAGGTCCTCAAGACTCTGGAGGGTAGCTCCGCCAGTCCCGTTGCTGCCATGGACAATGGCGACGCTCAAGAAACAGCAAGCTCGGGAGGCTCAGTAGCGGCCGACAATGGCCTCGAATCATGGTTTGCCTCTCGACTTCTTGAATTTCACGTCGTCGGCTTTGGGATGGCGATCCCTCTGGATGAAGGTGCCAACCTGGATGTCAGGCAACGCGCTACTGGAGCAGGGCCAGCTCTACTGTTCTCCATCCGTGTCATCAGTCTGACAACCAGCAAGACCGACACAGCGCGCTTCAAGATTCAGCAGTCGCTTCTGCAGTTCGTTGACAAGTTTGACGCCAACTCGAAGGAGCACTACTCGGGCGCGTTCCACACCTCGTCAAACCGGATTGCGCTCCCTAGCATTGCTAGTGAGGCGCAGCTCACGACAACGCCCGACTCTTGGAGTGTGATGGCCCACTGCTCTGCCACCGACTTCAATCTCAGCCTCACCCCTGAGATTGCTGACGGTATCGGACGCCTGACCGACCTCTACGAGCGTGGAAAAGAGCACTTGGCCGTCCTGGAGCAAGACTACCGTAGTCAACTGGCCCGCAACGAGCGAAGCGATTCCCTAGTCGTCAAGTACGAGGAGGCGGTTCAAGATACGACGGCCAGGCCGAAGCAGCGCGGCAATGTGCGCATGTCGTTCCGCTTTGACAGCGG
The DNA here is from genome assembly GCA_026725045.1 of Vanrija sp. TS_01. Taxonomy (NCBI): domain Eukaryota; kingdom Fungi; phylum Basidiomycota; class Tremellomycetes; order Trichosporonales; family Trichosporonaceae; genus Vanrija; species Vanrija sp. TS_01. The sequence continues at coordinate 446,986 of JAPKIE010000009.1, forward strand.
TCTTGTGGAACTTTACTGCCCACCCAGTGGGGACGCCAAGCCAGGCCCGCAACGCTCCGGAACACGCGCAAAGTACCACCAAGACACTTTCACTCTCCCGACTGTGTCCGTCTGGGTCGACTACACGGGCCCGTCTGACAAGTCCGATGAGCAAATCGGCTCGCTGCTTATCAATTTGGCTGTGCACGAGAGCCAAAATGTGCTCCGGCCTACTATCCTGCCGTTCTTTGTGGAACTTGTGCGCCGCGTGGAGAAGAGGTCTAAGGCCCGAGCTGCTCGGGCGACTCCTGTCGAGGCCCCGAAACCACTAGAGTCACCGGTTATCCCGTTCACAGAGCGAGTTCTCGATCAGCCCGTCGTCCCTGCTCCGAAGGCCACTGGCAAGCTTCGCGTACGCATCACTCTGCGCATTGATCGGTCTGAGTTGCGACTGTCATGTGCACCAGATTCCAACGCCTACCTCGACCTCAAGTGGGAGAGTGGTGGCTTCCTAGTCTCGACACTGATCGGAGGCAAGGACACGACGACATTTGCGGGCTCCGTCTCCGGAGTGACTGCGTATCTTAGTCACGAGTTCGCCGAACAAGGACGCGGGTGCATTGAGGCAGGAGCCAAGGACATGGCCTTCTCATTTGCGCTCTGCAACGCCGACGAGAAGCAGCGTGGTCTGTCCATTGTTGTGGATACCCAGGTGTCTGTCAAGTTCCGTCTCGACGCCTACAGTGCCTGGCTCATCTTCATGGCGGTCTGGGTGGACAACGCGCCGGATCTCGAGCTGCTGCTCTCTGACGCGTCTGCAGCTCAGCCTGCGGCGGCTCCTGCTCCTGTTGCTGGAGGACCCAAGCTCGCGATGGCCGCCATCGTGCGGTTCAGGAGCATTGACTTTGACGCCAATGTCTCGGTCACCCAAGCGCGTTTGGAGATGGCTCCGATTGTTGTCCGTACGGTGTCAAACGGAGAACAGACCGAAGTGGACCTCAGCATTGGCACGACGCAGATCACAGCGACCGGGGACATCTCGGGCGACATTCGGTCGGAGAGCCTCAAGTTCCACACCACACGCCGCTCATCCCGTGCCACCGACGCCACCAACCCTGCGGTGCTGCAAATGGCTATCGAGGGCGGCGACCTTAATGGTAACCTGTTCATTGGTGAAATGAACATTGTTCGTTTCCAGCTGGAGCCGGCGAAAGTCACGCTTGCCGACGACTGGCGCGAATACGCTCGCAGCCCGAACGGTCACGTCTTCCTCGACTTCATCGTCAGAGCTGGCAAGTTCTCCGGCGTGCTTCGACTCCCCGCCATTCCTCGCCTGTTGGGCCACTTCTACTCGATCTTCGAACTGCTCGAGTCGCAGAACAGGATCGCAGCGCACCGTTCAGAGGCCTTCAAGAAGCAGCAAAAGCGTGGTGCTCAAGACCGCACTCCGATGACTACAGTCGTTCTGTCGACTGTGCCGCGTCCGGGAACCAACTCGTCGGCATCATCACACGTTAAGACAGCCCAAACAATGCGCTTCGAGCTGGCAGGTATCGACATCGGCATCTTCAGCGATGACTACGACGATGGTACGATTGCCGACTGGTACCGCTTCGTCATCGGCAACATTGCGGCGGATCTCAAGCGCCAGGAAGCCACTGGAGGCATGCCGCAACGCGAGCTGGAGCTGTTCATATCGTCTGTCGCCTGGCAGAGCACTGACGGCCGCCGTGCCGCCAAGGCTGAAACGCATGGCATTTCCGCCTCGAAACTCATTGAGGCGGCTATGAAGAACGGCCACCGTGAAGTCGTGGTCCTCCCCCGCATGGTAAGTCTTCGGTTACTCTGACGCGAGCAGAAGCTGACTGCTTCAGACCCTCAAGATGAACTCGACCGAGGAAAAGGAGCCCCCGGTGCTGGACTACGACTTTGACCTCGCTTGGGGAGAGACGGACGGTGACATCAAGGTCCTTCCGAACTTCTTCGAGGCTGCTATTAGATCATTCCGCAAGCTTCTGTCGGGCATCGAAGAGCAGCAACTGCATCGCGATCGTCGTCGTGGTCTGGTCCGTGTGCCCAAGTCTCGCAGACAGGGCGGTGAGGAAGAAGACAAGGAGGCCAAGGGTCCTCAGCTCGCGTACCACCGCCGCGGCACAGGGCCGTGGAACAACCCGGTCCCTAAGCTTCGTGCGCTCGGCGAAACCACTGGAGACGCGGCCATGCTCGTGCCACGCATCAAGGCCGCGGTGGCGGAGCTCCCGGCATACTCGCACCGCTTCGTCACCCTGCCGCTGGAAGACGGCATGAACCTGTGAGTAGCTGACGTTTGTGAGTATCGGTCATAGCTAACAACCTCAGCCTTCTCAAGTTGTATGAGCGCCAGCTTCCTCAAATGCGTGACGGCGACGTCCCGACGCAAAGCACTTCGCCAGTGAAGGGGCTCAAGCCTCTCCCAATCGAGGCCGCCAGCTCTGCAACCGGGGCCGCCAACCCTGCTGCCAATGTCGCCAGCTCTGTAGCCTCAGTGTCCTTTTCCGTTCCGAGCAAGGAGCCGCTCAAGCAGCCGCAGGATGCGGGGCTTGGGCAGAATGGTACAGCCGCTGCGTCATCCTCAGCCGCTGCAACATCCTCAGTCGCTGCCTCGTCCTCGCAGGCGCCACCACCCAAAGACAGCTCCACCAAACCGGCCCCATAGAGATGGGCAGGGCCGACTTGTCGCTCATCAATTGTACTGCACTAGCATTATACCTAGCATGTTTCGTATTACCCATAATGTGTGCTACGAGCGCAATGAACTGTGTATGCATTACTTAGTATCTCGACTGCAGAGACGGCGTTGAGCAGCGCACAGCGGAGGCTGGTTGACAGCGAGGCACAGCTTCCTCACCTCACCAGCCTCCACGAATACGTCATCGGCAAGATGCCAAGTTCACGAACCGCTCGCAACTGTTGATGGTTCCTCCTCGATTGACACTGCACATTTGTCCATTCTCCAACCAACCTCGTCCTCCTCAAACCTCCTCCCCACCCCCCCCCACCCCCCCTTCAGCACCATGTCTGGAAGCATCACGGTGGAATCACCCCCGCCCAACTCGACGCTGCACTCGCACCTCGCCCTCATCATCGGCCATGTGCGGCCCGCGCCCCGCCCAGGCAGCTTCGTGACGGTGGCGTCGCCGTACCACCCGCCGCAGTCGTTTCCCGTCCACTCTTCGGGACGCTTCAAAGCGCTGGCGCCGCTCAACCCGGGCCCGAACGACCTGACCATCATCGCCGGCGACGAGAGCGTCACGTACCCCGTCGCGTACGAGCCGCAGCCGGCCGACCTGCCCATCTCGCTCGTCATCATCGCGGGGCGCGACTCGCAGCTGCGATACGACGACGTCAAGCCCACGACCGTCGACGACGCGGTGCGCCGGTTCCGCATGGCAGCGTACCTGTGGCAGGCGTACACCGAGCACCAGATGATGAAGCAGGGCTTCGGGCCGCGCACGTTCCAGTTCGACGAGGAGAACGGCGAGGACACGCGCACGCGTGCCGGCGGCCACCGGCGCGTCGCCAAGGTCACGCTCGTGCGGAGCAAGTACAGCGTCGCCGAGATCCGGGATACGAACCGCGCGCAGCAGAACAAGGGCGGCAAGGCGAACGGCCCGGGCCTGTTTGAGATTGCGCGCAACGCGGTCGACGAGGCCCCTGAGTTCCGCGGCCGCGGCAAGGGGCTGCAGGTTGCCGCGCTGATTCTCGACGCAACCGTTGACCACAAGGCTGGCGGTCTGATTGTGGGTCATGCGGCCCTCGGTGCGTGCGGTGACCGGCCGCTGGCGATCTTTGGCTCGCACACGACGTTCTCGTGGCCGTCGTGCATTGAGGAGGTGGTGCCGTGCTTTATGGACACGCGGCCCGTGGACACGCGCTACGTCGGCATCGACTGCGAAGGCAAGACGTACGGCATGGCGGCGAACGTCGGCATCGGCGCCATGATGCACGAGGTCGGGCATCTGCTGTCGTGCCCGCACCAGACGAGTGGCGTCATGCTGCGCGACTATGTGCGCCTGCACAAGAGCTTTGTGGCCGTCGACCCCGACGACCGCGACGAGTGCAACTGGCACCGGCTGGACACTCTGCGCTTTCTCGCACACCCGTCATTCGGCGTCCCATGGGACCCGCCACGACCGATCGAGCAGCCCAAGGGCCCGATTCTGGTCACGGCGTCGATCGACAGCCTCGACATCTTTACGCCCAACTCGGCCATCTTTGCGATCGAGTACCGCGCGCCAGGGAAGGAGACGGCCGAGCCGTACGTAGACCTGCTGGGACGCAATGCGCAGAACTATGCCGTGCCCCGGAACACGCTGAGCAACACCGACCGCATCACGGTGCTCACGAGCGACGGGGGAAAGCTCGACGACTTCAAGGTCGGCGGCAACGCGTTCCCGACGCGGCCGGGCCAGCTCAAGAGCCCGCTGTTTGGCAAAGAGAACGGCCAGCGGTACGAGGTTCCCGTCCCACCAAACATCCAGCGGATCACAGTGCACCACGGGATGGCGCTCGACGGCATCGAGTTCTCGCCGGGCGGCCTGCTCGGCAAGCGCGGCGGCCGGCCGAGCACGTGGGACCTCAACCACGGAGAGCAGGTGATCGGGTTCAACGTGCGCCATGGCGCGTGGATGGACGGCATCCAGTTCGTGACGACGCAGCGCACGTCGCCGTGGTTTGGCAACTCGGACGGCGGCGGCCCGGGCGAGTCGCGCGTGCCCGCCGGATACCGCCTCAGCGGCGTGTACGGCAACGTTACCGACTGGATCCAGGGCGTTGGGTTCGAGTACGAGCAGCTGGGTCAGCAGCAGTGGCAGGGGCAGGAGCAGGGCCAGCAGCAGCAGCAGTGGCACGGCCAGCAACAGCAACAGCAACAGTGGCCTGGGCAGCAGGCGCAGCAGCAGCCGTGGCAGGCGCCGCCGCCGCCTCAGCAGTACGGTGGACAGAGCGGGGGACACGGGGGGCACAGCCTGGGTGACAAGCTGAAGAAGTGGTTCAAGTAGGCGTTGGCAGTAGCTTTGGCTAGAGGCGATACATGCGGCGCGCAGGCAAAGATGTAATGGCTTCATGGATTGTTTACGGCCAGTGTTTGGTGCCTGGTTCCTCCTCTCCACGATGATGATGAGAATGTTGGGGGCGGGGCACCATTACTGCGAGATTGCACCACTTCTTGGCAGATGGGAGCTTGGGACACGGCGTCGACATCGACATCGACGCAATCGCCTCTTCTCTCTGTCCACAGAATAAAAGACGCATAGCAAGCTCACCACGCCGTGTGTGTGATTGCCCGTCTGCTTACCTCGCCAGTGGCCCGCAGCACACACACACACACACACACACACACACATTCGCCGGCCAAGCCCCGCCGCCAAGATCGGCGCGAGATAGACACGCTCGTCCGCAGCACACGCATCGGCGCTCCGCAGACCGGCGGCCTCAGCGACGGCGGTGCACTGACACCTGGGTACCGGCTGACACCCGGGTACCGAGCTCGCTACCGGCCTGCATCTCGATGTCATCTAACTCCAGCTCCAGCTCGCATCACACGCCCACACCCACCTCAACACAATGAGCCTCTTCTGGCGGCAGTTTGCCGCTCTGTGCAGGAAGAACTGGTGCGTGTGCATGTTCACCCCGGCCCCGCTGACGACGACACAGGCTCATCTTCGCGCAGTATCCCATCACCAATCTCGTGCGGTGTCTGATCGTGCCAATCGCGTACGCCGTCTTCTTCTCCCGGGCGCAGGTGCGTTGTCCCGACCGCAGCGGCTGGCTGACAGCAGCAATTCTTCACCAACCGCGGGACGTATGGCCCGGGCCATGTCGCCACGCTGCAGACGATCCCGCGCGACCTGCTCGGCCACCGGCTCGTGTGGGTCCCGCCGGCGAACGACCCGGCGTTCACCCTCATGGACACGGTGCTCGACAACGCCGGCGTGCACGGCGACGTCGTGCGCGTGCCCACCGTCGACGGCGTCGCAGACAGGTGTCCCCAGAACTTCAACCAGCTGAGCGACTGCTTCGCGGCGGTTGTGTTCGACTCTGTCGACTACGAGCGCGGGGTCTTGGTGAGCTGCGGCTGCTGTGGGTCGAACTGACGACGGTAGAACTATACCATCCGCGGCGACTTTGGCCTTGCCATGGTAAACGTCGATGATGTGACAAAAGACGACACGATGAGCAGGTACCTCCCCCTCCAGTGGGCGATTGAGAGTGTGGGTCGTAGATACGGCAGGGGCGGACTGACCGCGCAGACGTTCATCAACCAGACGACCGGCACGATGCCCGACCCGCCGCTGGCGTGGGGGTACACCACGGCCACGAACCAGGACAACGCGGAGAAGCGGCGGATGTGTAAGCTGCACACCAGGGGGTCAACTGACATCAGCCTACCTCCGCGGCATTCGCGGGCTGCTCGTCCTCGCCTTCTTCCTCGGGTTCCTGCCAGTGGTGTACCACCTCCCCGGCGCCATAGCGTACGAGCGCGCCAACTCGCTCACCGCCCACCTCAACGCACAGGGCTGTCTCACGAGTGCACGCGTCATGTGAGTATCAGGTCAACTGACGTGCAGGCTGACGCCAGCTCGTGGCACCTCAGCGTGTCGGGCGCGTACGTTGCCTCGTGGATCATTATGTCCGTCGTGTACCAGAGGCAGATCTTCAAGCACACAAACATGGGACTGTTTATCGTCACGTTTATCATCACTGGTCTTAGCCTTGCCAGCTGGACGTTCCTCGTGGCTGTGCCGTTTGGCAAGGCGCCGACGCTGGCAGCCATCACTGGTGAGGTCGAGTCGTGGGGGTTGCTTACACCGGCAGCAACGTTTGGAGCCATCCTCCTGGCCATTGTTGGCCAAATCATCGGATCCAAAGTCGGGATTCAGATCATCTTTGCCCTCATTTTCCCTCCCACAATCTTTGTCTTCACGCTCAAGGGCATGGCGTCGTTCGAGCTCGCCAGGCGCTCACCCAACATCGTTCGCAGGAGCCCGAACGGCGATGCCCCTATCCTGGCCCTCCTGATTATTGCACTGGTGGGCTGTAGTTACCATAGTCGTGCTGACAGCCCTTCAGATTGTCATATTTTTGTTCCCCCTCATTGCCGTGTGGCTTGAACGCAGGATCTACGACTCTCACTCGGTAAGGAAGAGCCGACGGGGGATCTTTCGTCGCAAGAAGGCGAGCGAGGCGCAAGTCCTACCCTCCGAGGTCGCTGTCCGCATCAGCCACATCAGTAAAACGTACGACACGCGGTGGTACAACATTGGCCGGAAGAAGGGTGTTGTCGCTATTGAAGACCTCTCTTTTGATGTTCCGCGGGGTGGTGTTTTCTGCCTGCTCGGCCGCAACGGCTCAGCCAAGTCGACCACTCTCAACGCGGTAGCACGGCTGATCAGCGTGTCTTCTGGCACAATAGAGTACGCCGAGGACCAACACATTGGCGTCGCCTCGCAGAAGGACGTGCTGTGGAACGAGCTCACCTGCGTACAGCATGTGGCACTGTGGCGCGCAGTGAAGGGCCTGAAGAAGGAGCAAGAGGATGACCGCGAGCTCCTGAAGCGGTGTGACCTCGGAGCAAAGACCAAGGCGCTGTCCAAGAACCTCAGTGGCGGGCAGAAGCGCAAGTTAATGCTTGCATGTGCCATTGCTGGCGGCTCGAACCTGCTTCTTCTTGACGAAATCTCTTCCGGGCTCGACCCACTCTCGCGCCGCGCCATCTGGAGACTGATCACGGCCAACAGAGGCGCTGCCACAATCATCCTCACCACCCACTTCCTCGACGAGGCAGATCATCTAGGCGACACTGTGGCTATTCTTCGTCAGCCAGGAAAGCTCCTGGCTATCGATACTCCTGTCGGGTTAAAGACGAAGCTTGGTCGCGGCATCACTGTCGCCGTCGACGATACGGCAGATCCAGAATTCGTGGACAACCTGAAGGCAAGATTCCCGGCCTTCATGGTCGGATCCGTAAAGGGCCAGCATCTTTTCATGACTGGCTCCAACGACCTCGAGCCGGTCATTTCGCTCATCACGGAGCTGCAAGCCGAGCGAAAGCGAGGAGTGGACGTGAAGTACCAGGTTGGCTCTGGCTCCCTCGAGGAAGTCTTCCTCGACCTCAATGCCGGCGACTTTGACCCGGACGCTCAAGTTCTCAGCCCAAGGGTGAGCCGACTGTCAAAAATCCAGTCCAAGTTGGGCTCTCCTGTCGTGGAGAAGGACAATCTTCACGGCTCATCGACCAAGGTGGGCACCCCTGTTGAGGAGAAGGACATTCTTCACCATTCATCGGCATCAACCGACAAAGACGTGAGCGAAAAGGACGTTGAAGAGGCAAAAGTTTCCACATTGCCCATCGACGACGCAACGCACCATGGTCAAGTTGCCGTGGCTCTGACACCCTCCAACCACGGCTCATGGTTCCGCGCTACACTCCGCGGAGCAGGGACAATCTTCCTCAAGCGATTCATGGTTCTTCGACGCTCGTGGTTGTTAACTGTCATCGGCGCGATTCTGGTCATCTGCTTCGCCTGTGTTCCCCTGTTCTTCCTGAAGGACCGGGTTCAAACATGCGAAAACGAAGTCGAAGTCGAGGTTCTTCAGCGCTTGTCCTACCCCGACAGTCTGTTTCCTTTAAGATATGCCCCTCCCCTGTTGAGTGTTGGCAACGCTGTTCTGGGTAGCTGGACCAACTTGGCGATGCCCCGTGCCCGGCGCGTCGACTCGAACGCCACTTTCATCAGCACGCTCTCGGACACCATCAAGAACCAATCCTTTGGTGGTCTTTCTCTCACTGCCCTGCCGAGCACGAACCAGCTCATCGCATTCGAGAGCACCCCTCTGCGAATGAAGGGCCTGTCGACGCTCAACCTCTTCTCCAACAGCGTCTATCAGCAGCTCCTGCCGGCTGCCAACGCAACCAGGATCCACCTCAACTTCCAATGGATCCCCGCGGCAAGCTTTACAAGCACTGCCCAGGTGTTCCGGTGGATCGGATTCTTGTAAGAGCCAGAGTCTGTTCTCTATTAACCCGTCAGTGGCATCGGCATAGCCTTCTGGCCCGCGTTCTCAGTCGTGTTCCCGACATCCGAGCGCGCGTCCAATGTCCGCGCAAACCAGTACTCGAATGGAGCTAATCCTGTCGCCCTCTGGCTTGGACACATCCTCTTCGAGTTGCCGCTGATTACCTTTGTGGCAACGATTATCACGATCGTGTTTGCCACTGCTGTGAGCCAGTTCAATGCTCTCGGGTTGGTATGGCTCTGCTTTGTCCTCTATGGCATTGCGGGCTGCCTTTGGGCCTACCTCTTTGCCCTCTTCCTCAGCTCTCCTCTCGCGAGCTGGGCGATTGTGGCAGGGCTCAATGTCATCATCATGCTCCTCTACCTGTGAGTTGAAAATCGATTGTACCACGAACGCAACTCACACCGCCTAGCGCCATGTACCTCCTCATTCTCACGTACGACCGAAGTGTGAATGCTTCCGACCACATAACCATCTGCCACTTCACCATCGCGCTGATCAACCCGGTGCCCAATATCAGTGGGTGTGGTCCGAGTGGCAAAAGACTTACCCGCAGTGCGAGTTATCCTTGTCTCACTCAATCTCTTTGGACTGCTGTGCGACGGGCTTGGGGCTCGCTCCAGCAAGCCTTACGGCGACATTCTCCAGTTTGGTGGTCCGATCCTCTACCTGATCTTGCAGTCGTTGGTGTGCTTTGCTATCCTCGTTTGGGTGGACTCTGGAGCCCCGGTTCCCGCCTTGTTCCGCCGTCGTTTGACAGCCAGTTCGAGCGAAGGCACGCCTCAAGATGTTATTGAAGAAAAGGAACGGATAGACCGCAGCCCCGGTGATGCCCTCGTCGTCCGCGCTCTTAGCAAGAAGTTCCATGGCGCGCGTAAGCTCGCAGTGGACAATGCTTCGTTTGGAGTCGACAGCGGAGATACTTTCGCACTCCTCGGCCCGAACGGTGCCGGCAAGACTACAGCTCTGGCTTGTATCCGCGGTGTGGTGAGTGCTGTTGATGGCGATGAAGCACCAAGCCCTACACTACTGACCCAGCACCAGCTACTACCGACTAAAGGCGACGTCATGGTTACTGGGCACTCAATCATCAAACAGCGCAACAAGGCGTGAGCACAGATGCCCCGGCCGAACTGACATGCCAAGACGCGCAGCTCTCGGAGTCTGTCCCCAAGTCAATGCCATCGACTCATTATTGACCGGTATGTTCCTAGATCGTGCCACTGAGCCCCTCTCTGGCCGAGGCAACTGACACATACAGTGCGGCAACACTTGTGGTTGTACGGCCGACTCAAAGGGGTCCCCTCCAAGGCTCTCCGGTCGGACATTGACGCACTGCTCACCGCCTCCGGCCTCGCACCAAAGGCGGATCAGCTCGCGACGTCATTGTCTGGTGGAAATCAGCGCAAGCTCCTTCTTGCAATTGCGTTGATTGGCGACCCGCCAGTGATCCTGATTGACGAGTTCTCGAGCGGTGTAGATCCATTCAGCAAGCGCGAGGCATGGACCACGGTACGGCCAGGAATGACCGAGATTTGCTGACAGCCACAGCTGGCGGCCCTTACCCGTGATCGGGCCGTGGTTATGACGACGCACTCAATGGAGGAGGTTGATGCACTTGCGTCACGCATCGGCATCCTGGCTTCAAAGATGCTTGGTGAGTGGGGGACGTTTGCCGCCCGGGCCGCCGCATTGGTGATTGGTGATCGGATGTGCCCGCCTCGATTCCGCCCGGCTCGGCGATCATTGATCATTGGGCGACGCCATCTCCGCGCGCCGTCTCCGCGCGCCGTCTCCGCCGATTGGCATCCAGGCAAGATTGCCGCTGACGCCGATGCACAGCCATCGGAACCCCTGCTGGTCTCAAATCGCGCTATGCAACATACGAGGTCCACGTCGGGGCCAACCACATTGACCAAACACTTGACTACCTGCATGACAACGGGTTTGAGGGCGCCAATCGTAGTGTCGGCACGGCGACGCGTATCTCGGTCCCTGGTGTCAGGGAGGACGAGCTTGGCGGGCTGCTGAATGTTCTCGCAAGCGGACAACTCAAACTGGGCCTATCGGAAATGACACTGCATGAGTGAGTGGGCCGATGGGCGAAGCGAGGGTCGGTCGTCGACTCGAGCGGGGCGTGTGTGCATGGACTGTCGGTTGGAAGGACAGTGTGGGCACTCCCCGCATTGTGTCCTGAGTGGGGTCCCAGGGGACATGTCCAGGGTTTGATGGAGGGGCCGGATAGGCCGGGCGGAGAGCGGCCAAAGCGACGTGTTGCGTGCTGCGTGCTGTGCGCAGTTGCTGACGGTTTACCCCAGAGCCTCGACGGAGACGGCCTTCCTTTCGATTGTGCGCGAGCACAACATTCAAGAGGAGGAGGGGGCGGGTGCCACACGGTCTGGCGCGTGGTGGAAGCGGTTCCGACGGGGCCAGAGTTGGAGCAGCAACGAGCACAGCAGTGTGCGATGAGCTGATCCATGATAACGGATGGTGTGATTTGGTTTAGAAGGGAGTGCGGTGTTTGTAATGCTGGTTTGTATTTGGCATTAGGAATGGCATTGTCCTGCAGGGTAATGCGTGGATTGTTCTAGTAGTGACGTCAATGACGGGGATTAGGGGCGATTACCCCGCATTGTGATTGAGTCGAACGAGGCCGAGTGCCACTGACGTCTGACCTCGTGACCGGACGGGCTCGGCAATGACTGGGCGGGCCTACTGCTGCTGTGGATGCGTTGCAGCTCGCTCACTGCAGCAGCAGCAGATGCCGCCAGCCACGCTGCAATGGTGCTAAGCCCGCCGAGTCGCCCACCTGACCCTTCTTCATCCGTCTCACCCCACTCTATTCCACCCAACCAATCCAGCGACGACGCACCTCCTGCAACCCCCCCCCCCCTCCCCCAACCAACTATAAAGCCCCACCCCCCCATCGACTTGTCTCTCTCTACCACTTCTGATCCATCAGCAAGTACCAACAACCTCCACCTACTACTACCCACTACTACCGCACAACCCCGAGCCTAGCTCCACCCAACCACAACCACTATCTGCCCAAGATGACTAGGACCGAGGTGAGTCGCTAGCGCGGTAGCGAGGTCGTCCGAGTGACACCCGGCCACTACCGGCCAACTCACACGAGCACGTCGCTGACAACTACTTCCAACCCACCCATCCACGTCATACCCGTGCCCATCTATCCTTCCCCCCTGCCAACAGCGTAACAACTACCCGGCTGCTGTCCTCAAGGACCGCCACTCGCGTGCCGGTCTCAACAAGTCGGAGATGGAGCGCAAGGGCGGCGCCGGACCCCACAACTGGGGCAGCTTTGCCGAAGAGGAGAACCTCGAGTACCAGGGCGACATGGATGCGCGTCTCGAGACAGCCATGTTCGACGACGACGACGCCGCGGCCAAGGACGCGGCCGACGAGACTGAGACGGCCGATACCGAGGACTCGGCCGAGATCGCCGAGCTCGGCTCGTCCAACGCCCGCCCCATTGCCGGTGGGCAGCGCCGCCTCTCGCAGGTGACCGACGAGGAGCGCGAGGCCGCCCTCCGCTACCGCGAGGGTGGCCTCAAGCAGAACGGCGTCGACCTCTCGTCGATCGCGCGTACCTCGTACGGTGTGGCCACGTCGCCCACCAACTCCTCGGTGCTCTCGACCTCGCCTCTCCGCACCAAGGCTGGATTCTCGGCTGTGAGTAGAGAAGCAGCAGCATGGACAGGTGACACCGAGGCAGTGACGGCGCCGGCCCACGCGGCCGCGCGCTCGTCCCTCGTCTTTGCGTCGTCACCTGATCGGATCTGCACGCCACGCCCACGCGCTCCGAGCTGACTCTGGACCCAGCAGACTAATTAAGCACGGGCTCTGCCGCACCGACGCAAGGAACGGCTGCCGCTGTCTCTGCAACGGCCCGGCTTTGCCCCCCCCCAACCCCACCCAACCCATTCTCATCACTCCATCCAAGCAAGTCGCAATTGAAACCCCAACGTAATCGCATCCTCCAAGTGTCATATACTGGTCCCTCTTGTCGTGTTAGAGGCCCACATCCATCCTGCCGTCGAACCGTGTGTCAAGTACCTGTAGTGTAGTAGCAAGAAGAATGAAGCAAGCAGTGAAGTCCAGCGGCGCGGCGTGGGTGCAACGAGCGAGCGGTGAGGAGCGGAGAGGCGCAGGGGGGGGACCGACGATCGCAGCCTGTGTTGCCCCACATTGGTTGAGCGCTAACGAGCAGTGGTGTTCATGGGGGGCGGGTAGGGTCGCGACAGCACGCAGCGGCACAGTCTACGCGGTACGCGCTATATTTAACTCGGCGCAGCAGGCCGTAGGCATCGGAGGCCACTGGCTGTCCGCATCCTCCCCACACGAAGAGCGAACAAACAAGCGGGAATGAAAGGGGGCGCGTCGACGCGCAAGAGCATGGGAGGGGGAGGACGCCGAGGAGACGGAAGACTTGGATCCGAGAGCTGCTGCTGGCGGATGTCGGAGCACCGCCGAGGTGATGCGAGTTAGGCGCGATAGATGGGCGCTGGGCGGCGGCGGCGGCGGCGGAGCGAGGGCCTAAGCTTTGTTGACGGCGTCGCCCTGCACTGCCCTGCTGGGCCCTCAGCGGCGCCCTGCACGCCCTGTGTGGTCGGTCGTCTGATGCCTCGAGAGTGATCCACGCGACGGAGGGCGGCAGCGAGCAGCGCAGCGAGGCGCCTCGATCGCGAGCGAGCGAGGCGGGCAGATGTTTGCTTGTACTGCATGCACCACCACCCAGCCGCCACTCGAGCCTGGCCGCGGCGGTAGCAAGCAGCCAGCCAGCGCCCGACAGCGCGGAATGGCACCTGCGCCGGCGTGCGTCGCCCCCACCACCCGGGGGGCGCGCCAGCACCGGCTGCGTGGGCCATCCATGCCCCAGCGTCATGATGACGACGGTGGCCAGTGGGCGCGGTGGGCGAGGTGGGCGCAACTGTGCATGGCGTGCGCGTGGCGGCGACACACGTACCTCGGGGTGGTTCTTGAACGCGTCGTAGTCGGCGCGGTTGAAGAAGGACACCTCGGTCTCGTTCTCTGCGGCGCTGTCAGCGCGGCAACAACCACGGCCACAGGGGGCCACAGGACACCACTACCCACCGAAGCCGGCGTTCGCGAGCGTCTGGTGCGGGTCGCTCAGGATCCAGTCGTCGTGGTCGAGGTTGATGATGAGGTTCTGGGTCTGCGGGGTGAGCCGAGTGGCCGTAGCCTCGTTGCCAGCAGCTGGCTGTCCTGCAACGCGCGCAGATACCCACCTTGTGGCCGTGGGCGACAGTGTACTTCTTCAGAGTGTCTGTTCGCCATCAGCATGTGTGTACGCTCCAACACAACAGCCACACCACCCACCAAGCTGCACGCCGCGGTAGTACTTGAACCCGGGCTGGGTCTTGATCGCTGCGTGTCGTGTCAGCGGCATTCACCCAACGCTCATAGCGTGCACACAGGCTCCAACTCCCCTCCCCCTTCCCCCGCCGCACTCACCCTCGCGGCACAGCTCAGCCAGCTGGCCGACAGTCGTGACGCTCAAGTCGAGCTCCTTGAGCACGAGGTTCTTGGTCGTGCGGAACGGGAAGCTCTTGATCACGCGCACGGTGATCGTTGCCGAGGTGACAGGCCGCGCCTCGGTCGCGAGCGTCTCGTGGTCGGGCGTGCGAGGCGGTGTGGACATTGTGTCGGCGGTGTGGATGGGTGGTCAGGCGTTGTTGGCGAGATGATGCTGGGCAACTGGGTGCTGCCTGCTCGATTAATACGGGGAGAGGCGGGATGCGGTAGGTGCGCTGGGCCGGTGCGCCGTGCTCTGCGTTGCTGGGTGGGCCGAGAATGTACAGTGGACGGTGTATGTTGCCGGCGAGGTGAGATGGTCGGACGAGGTGAAATAATTTACTGTTGTTCCTTTGTCTTGCCGCCAAGTCGATCGGCGCGTGTCGTCACACCTCTACGAGCCAACTGTGGCTGATTGATACCTGCAATTCACGCTACCGTCACAAGCGAGTCGAGTCATGTGTTCGTCTTCTCACATGTCGCCCGTCTGAAACACGAGTCGGCCGGTGTACGCGCTGCTGCACAAGCTGCCCGAATACTTGCACACGGTCAAACCACAGCCCCAGCATCACCAGCCAAGCAGGCAACAACGAACGGCATTGAGCCCCCCGGCCCCCTGCCCCCGTGACCAACCAACGTGGCACGCAGCTCACTCACAAGCCAAGCTCACTCATGTCCCATGAGGCACGCGACCAAGACCCTCCTCCTCGCTTATCACTCCTCGCTGATAGATAACCCTTGTACCAGAGCCAGCTCAATCGCACTGCTCAAACACCAGCCCAAAGCTGCAACACAGACACCGCGTTTGTTCTTAACAGTGGCATTATCACCTCAGCAGCTCTCCTAACGACTAGAGTTCATTAAGTTAGATGGGCGCGAGCCCATGCGCTCTCTGAAATAGTATTCATTGGGCTGCAGCGACTGAGGGGAAGGAGAGGGGGAACGACGAAAAAAGAAAACACCACGGGGTAACGGGACGGCGACTGAGCCACTTGAGACAAATGCGGAGGGGGAAACCAATGGGGGATCGAGGTTGTCCCAAGGGATGCTGGTTGCTGGGTCTCGTCGTACATGCTCTCTCGTTTAGGCCGCAGCGGGCTCCTCCTTGGCCTCGTCCTCCTTCTTGACGTCCTCAGCTGCAGCAGCCAGTCAGCACCGAAATGTGTGGGGGCGTCTGTCTACTAACCGTTGTCCTGCATGTCCGAAGTCCAGAGGGTGAGGTTGTCGCGGAGGAGCTGCATGATGAGGGTCGAGTCCCTGTAAAGTGGGTTAGCTTGCTAGAACAGTGGTAAACGAAGCGCTGGCGCTCACTTGTAGGACTCCTCCGAGAGGGTGTCGAGCTCGGCGATGGCGTCGTCGAAGGCCTGCTTGGCGAGGTGGCAAGCGCGGTCTGGGCTGTTGAGGATCTCGTAGCTGCGCAGGGTTAGCACTGCCACTCAGTCACACTGCACCAAAACACGCACTAGAAGACCGAGAAGTTGAGCGCGAGACCAAGGCGGATGGGGTGGGTAGGGGGGAGCTCGGTGACAGCAACGTCCGAAGCGGCCTTGTAGGCCTCAAGGGACTTGTCGGCTGAGTCCTTCCTCTTGTCACCGGTGGCGAACTCGGCGAGGTAACGGTGGTAGTCACCCATCATCTTGTGGTAGAAGACCTTCGACTCGCCCGAGGCGGCCGAGGGGATGAGGTGCTTCTCGAGGACGTCGAGGATGTCCTTGCAGATCTTGGCGAGCTCGGCCTCAATCTTCTCCCGGTAGCTCTTGATCATGGCGACCTGGGCCGAGTTGCCCTTCGACTCCTCCTTCTGCTCGATGGAGGAAACGATGCGCCACGAGGCACGGCGAGCGCCAATGACGTTCTTGTAGGCGACCGAGAGGAGGTTGCGCTCCTCGACGGTCAGCTCCTTGTCGGACGAGGCGACGGCCTTCATGTTCTCGACCATCTCTGAAAGGGCGGGTCAGTGTCTAAGCCGCATGGCGCGTGCGTAGCCTCGACTCACCCTCGTACCGCTCAGCCTGCTCAGCAAGCTTGGCAAGGTAGACAGAGTCTTCACGCGAAACAGTAGACATCTGTGGGGGTGAAGAATGTGCGAATGGCGGTGCAAGGCAGAAGTTAAAGCAGTATCCAGGCGCAAGTGAACAAAAAAAGTAGTGTCAGCACAATGTCAAAGAGTTGGGGGGACAAGCGGAGCAAGCGGAGCGAGGACAGCACATAAGAAGAAAGGAGCGTTAAATGGGTGCTTCCCACGCGTGTGTGGGTGTCGTCCAGTCTCTCGCCCCCAGGGCCAAGACGCGACGCTGTTGACACCTAGGCGGTGAACGAGTGTAATGGGTCGCTGGGAATGACTTTGAACAGCATAGCGCGCGCACGCCCGACGCGCATTAACCCTCTGCGCTCGTTTGGCCACCGGCTGCGCCTTGACCCAGACATGACACGTCACGTCGACCTCGGGATCCACTCACGGTGATAAAGAGGACTGCTTTGTGGAATGAAGCGTGTCACAAGGTTGCAATTGTAGATAGGGGCAATGGATGGCGGTTTGACGAGTGATTGGGAAACGATGAGAAAGGAACCGTGGTTAGCAATGACACTTGAATGGGTTGGGGGTAAACGTTTGGGAGGTGTCGCGCGGACAGAATGATGGGGGATGGGGGGATGACTGCAGACTGGGCGACAATGGATGGGATGGACGACAAATCCCGTTGCGCGAACCATGCACCCCGCCATGTGCACCAAGCGTGTGTTACAGGCTGCGCAAAGGCATGTTGGATGCACGGCGGCGCATGGGATACGAGGTGCTCGACAAGGCGGTGACGCGCCGTGATTCGCCACGGGGGGATTCGCCGTCGACAACCACGGTCTGGACGCGCGGCGGCGTTGGGGCCAGCGCCGAGTGCCGGGGGAGTGCTGCGCGACGTGGATGCCGGCTGTGGAAGGGCTGACGCTGCCTGGGGCGGACTCACGAGAGGCTAAAGGGTGAAGAGGATGAGAGGAGGGGTGGATGGATGGATGTTAAGTGAGGAATGGAAGGTAAAGGAAGCGGCGACGGTGAGTGTGGGTGGTGTGAGTGCACTGGGTGGTGGGTGGGTGGTGTGGTGGTCGTCGAGGGTGACGGGGGGGAAGGCAAGGGTTGCCGGGGGGGACGGGGCAGCGGAGGGGCGGGGGGGGGGTGGGAGGGGTGGGACACGGTTGGTTTGCTGGCGGGTTGGTTGGACTGGCTGGCTGGCTGGCGGCTCGCCGGCAGGCCGCGCTGGCTCGCTGCTTGGCTGGCTGGGTGCTGGCTGCCTGGCTGGGCGGGCGCGTGTGGGTGGGTGGGTGGGGTGGGGTAGGTGGTGGGTGTGTGGCCAGGCTGGGCTGGCTGTGTATGCGCGAGCCTGTGTGTGGAGGCTGGTGAGCTGCTGGCTGGCGGTGCAGTGCGTGTGAGGGGGGGAGCGTGAGACAAGAGTGGCCAGCAGCCTGCGGCAGACGCAAGGGAGCTGCGCGGTAAGCAGCCAGGGTAAACAGGGGGCGCAAACTGGGAGCGCAGACGGACAGAGGGTCTGTGGGCACACGCTAAAGGGTCTATGGGACCTGGCTTCTGCCTTGTTGGGCTCAGTGTCAGACCGGGCCTGCCGCCCTTCGAAACCTGACCTTGCATGCAACTCAAGCTATTGCATCAAGGGCAGACAGACACTTCCTGTGGACTGGACCCACGGCGCAAGGCCTCACCGGCGGGCTGCCGAGTCAAGGGGCCACCCGGGCGCCAAACCGAGGAGAGGGAAGCACAGGCCAGGGCCAGCCGGCTCGAATCCGCGCAGAGCAATCTGTCAAGCTCTGGAGCCCAGAGGACTGAAGCCAAAGCCCCCTCAGACCCGGGTCCCTGCTCCTCTGGCGAGGTCCCTGCCGGCCCTGCCGGCCCTGTCAGATCATGCCTGCTCGACGTCGACTTGGCGGCCGTTTTCAAGGCCCCTCGAGGCATTACGCCAGAGCAAAAGGGCACTAGGACGCGGCGTTTCACGGCGTTTTTAACCTCTGGCTCTGACGCGATTGCCCTGCAACGTCATAGCTTTCGAGGCGGCAGCGCGCGGCAAGCAGGCAAACAGCGCCCACCTTGGCCGCAGCCCCCGCATGCCCAGCGCGTGTGTATGGTGTTTGGGCGTGATGCGCTGACGTCTATGATACGCCCTCTGATGCATCTCCCCGCTGAGCAGGACGCCCACTTGCCTTCAAGCAAGGGACTGGCTGGACCGTATTGAATGCTCGCCTGGGATTGTCGACAAGAAACAAGGCGCGTTGTTGGCATGTGGTCGGACGGCTTATGTGCATGCATGCCGGCCAACTGGCCAGAGAGCTGGAGAGCGTGTCCGCGCCATATCGTTTAGCTGCTTGTTGGCGGGGAGCTGGGCGCGGCGCGTTAAGATTGCGTTTTGAAACATGATCCGTTGTCCGTCGGCTCACCGCTCGCTAGAGAGCTAGAGAGAGACTGTGCATCCAACAGCTCGTTAGGCGATGTGGCACGCGCAGCGATCGAAATGCTCATTTGGTCCCGCCATTGCACGGCTGGCTGGCGTGGAGCGGTAGCGCCAGGTATCATCTGCAGCCAGCGCTGCACCAAAGAGGGGTAGCCCGAGTGCAGGATCCAGCAACCAAGCAAACCCCTCAGAGACGACAGTCTCTATCTGCCAATCGCGGCAGTGACTCAACCAGTCAATTCTCCACCATACATATGTTGTTTGGCATTCATGATCAATCTCAAGAATGAGCTGAGGGCCTGCCAACCAGGCGTACGGGGGCTAGGCGCACGGTGCGAAGTGGATACCTTCCCCCGTTCCGTGCCCTAGCTAGGCGTGCTGACGGATGCTGCGGTTCCAGGCCCAAAAAAGCCCTTCGCAGTGCGCAGTGACGACAGTCGTCTCTCTCGGTTGCTCGTCAGCACTGTATGGGTCGGTGGCGAGGCGTAGCAGGGGGCAGATGTCCGCAGCCAAGCGCAGCACATAACATCGTCACAGGTGCACAGGTGGTGTGAGGCCCCCACACGATTTGTACTCATTGGCGTAGGGAGATTTAGAGTCAGAACAGAACCATTACAATTACCGGCGTCTGTCTGTTCGTCTTTTGGGCGTTGGGCGTCGACTCGTTCTGTCGAGTCCGCTTTATCACAAACTAAGAGCTAAAGATATGGCCACCGCCTGTGACTCGGCTAGCTGTAGCGGTACTCCGTCTGTTGCTCCGTCTCGCAGCCGCCACCGCCGCCACACACTTGCATCACAGGAACCCACCGTAGCGTCCACATTACGTTTATGCAACTTCTTTCACATTGCGCGTTTCCCTTTGTCCCCTCCACCGGCGGCCACTCACCGTCTTGCATCACACTCTTTCTTCATTCCTCAAACCCACCCACAGCCAGAAACTTGCACTCCACTTGCCATATCGTCGGAGCCGCACACCCTCGGCCAACACACACACCCATACATCCCCGTCATTGACACACTCTGCGACGCTTCGCAGTCCCTCGGGCTTCGGTGATCTATCACGTTCGATTCCCTATCGGCCGGTACTCTTCGGCTTGGCATTCGACATTACTGGAGAACGCACCACTCTGCCCTCCCACCTCTTGACAACCTCCATCGTCCCAGCTCGGTGTCGACTGTTGACCGTTTGCAATCAACCTCTATCAACCTCGTTTACCCACCATGGCGTCCAACATGGTGCCCCAGGTACGCCACCCTTCATCTGCATCCCACACCATGTATCGTGCACTAGTTTTCTAACCTGCATCCTCCGCAGGAAGAGCTTCCTGTGCTCGAAGCCGTCATCAACATTCGAAACCGTCTGACCGCTCTCAAAAAGGTGCGCGCGCGCGTCTTTCGCTAACCTCGCCCATGCCATGTCCCGAGCTGACCCCATCTTATCAGGACACGACCAAGTTCATCCGTGCTCAAGATGTCATGTCCATCTACAACCAGATTGTCAAGCAAGGTGAGCGAAGGCACCATCGTCGTCTTTGTGGTACCATGCTGACACATATCACCAGTTGCCAAGCTCAACACTATCCGTGATGAGAACTCTCAACCTGCTCTCAACTCCAACTCGAGCAACCCGACTACTCCAGCTCCCTTCCATCTGGAACCCAACCGTGTGGACACCATCATTGCCGATGTCTTCTCTCTAATCAGTCTGTTCTTCCTCGCCGTCGGCAAGACCCGAGAGTCACCAGCAGTGTACTGTCAGATTGCCAGCATGCGTGTGAGTTCCGATTGCGCCCTTGGAACACCGTGAGGGTCGGCCGAAAGGTCGGAGCTCCTGGTGGCTCTAGCCGGCGGATGCGCTCCGCAACGGGCTCGCCGCGGTTCTATTCCTGACAACACGCGCTGATATTGACCAGCAAATCCTCAACCACATGAACGAGTCTGGAGTGTACACCGAGGCCTACCTCCAGGGATTCAAGGAGCGTCTCAACCAACTGAAGACGATTATCGAGAACGACCGCCGCGACGGAAGGCACAATGAGCAGGTGCTCAAGTACATGTCCTACAAGCTCCAGGGAACTGGTCAGTTGCCTGATCTGCAAGCCAGGGTCTGTACTAACCCGATCTCAGAGGCCATTGTTGACAAGCTGATCGAATCGCTGTCCGTGCTGTCGATTGAGCTGGTCCCTATCCACAACAGACTGGTTTTGCTTCGCAAGCAGCTTATGGCCCTTGCTACCGAGCCCAAGGTCAACAAGGCCGAGTTCAAGCCTATTGTCGAGGAGCTGCGTAAAATCGACTCGTGGGTAGCTCATCTTACACCGGCTTCTGGCTGCGCTAACGCTGCAACAGCAAGCGTGTGGACGGACAGTTCTTGGGCCCTGGCGGCTCATCTGTGCCGGAGGGCCAGGCACTCCTCAGCGGTCTCCTTGACTCGTGTTTCGAGATTGTCCAGGATGTGAAGGCGCGCGAGGCAGAGGAGGATGTTACACCACCTCTCAAGCCAATCTGGGAGCGCCTCACCACGATCAAGCAGCAGCTGGAACAGCTGAGTGAGTGTTGACTTAAGGCACTGGACCGCCGGTCTGACAGTCGCAGCTTTGACACACCGATGGACTCTGCGAGAGACCGACCTGTACAAGTGGGTTGATGACAATGGACCGCTGAGTGCTAGCTGACAGCTCTAGCTACTCTGTGGCTCTGCGCGAGATTGACTCGATGCGGGTAGACGGCAAGTTCGTCGACGCCGATGGAAACAAGGCGGAGGGTCAATACGTGAGTTTATTCGACCAGGAGATTCACACATCGCTGACCAGTTCAGGTTCTTCTGTACCTGCTCCGTCGCTGCTACGGTCTCATTTTCCGTCTGATGTCGGAATCGGAGCCGATTTCGGAGGAGCTGATGCCTGTTGTAAGTGGATTCGCACGGGGCTATCGCTGGATCTCGGCTGACTTCTTGACAGGCAAACAAGCTCTCAACCATCAAGAAGTGCCTCAACGAGGTTCTCAAGTACGGCGGACCATACAGCCCTCGCGACCTCTACCCATACCACCTTGCCCTGCACCAGATTGACCAGCTGCGCAAGGACGGCAAGTTCCTTGCCGACGACGGTAGCATCCCCGAGGGCCAGGCCATTCTCAACGCCCAGCTATCGGAGGCACATGAGCTGCTTGAGATGCTCAAAGAGAGCATGTCGGACGATGACGACGATGACGAATAAGTTGAGCTCTCACTTGCCTTGCGCTAAGGCTGTCTACGATGCGGAGAGGAGTACCATGTGCCGCGGGCGTTCTGGCTACCGGCTTGAAGAAGATCATTTACAATAGGCGTTGTACAACAATAGCGTCATGCAACAACTCAACACGCAACGGGTCCTCCAGCACTGTGGATCAATGATAGATGTCCGGCTCACGGCAATGGAGTGCCGCCACCCACGGACGATTTGGTCCCGCAAACAGACCTGTCAATAGCCAAAACACACTCACTCCAGTTCGCACTCATACTGTTGCAGGGTTGAAACATCATTCCTCCTTCACCTCCATCCCATTCATCTCTTTCATCGCTTGCTTTCAGGTCTTCATGGCTCGCTCCAGCCGACAGCAAGTGAACGACCGCGCTCTTTTCGAGATGGCGGACAATGAGCTCGACGAAATCTTGTCCTCAGATGGCGAGGAGGAGGATGTCAAGCCTGACACCAGAAGGCTGGATGTGCCCACAATCCTCAAGGGTCAACTGAGCGAGCCGCGATTTAAGACTGTCAACCTCAGACAGTTGTATGGTGGGTATGCCGTGAACTGAGGTGACAAAACTTGGGCGCTCATACCGCCCAGAGCTCATCGAGTTTGGACAGGTGAATCTAAGCCCAGAGTATCAGCGAGACGTAGTGTGGTCGCCGACCAAGATGGTCGGACTCATCCAAAGTCTTTTCTTTGTAAGCGACCTTGTCAGGAGGTTCCCGCTGACGCTGCAGAACTACTACGTCCCGCCGGTCATCTTTGCCATTGAAGACAACGACGAGGGTGAGGAGGTCCGCGTCTGCATCGACGGCAAGCAACGATGTACCTCGATTATCCACTTCATGCAAGGCAAGATTCCCTTCAAGGGAGCCAACGGTGAAAAGTTCTGGTACACCAAGTACGGTTCGGGCCAGAAAGGTGGACAGCTACTACCGGCTTCGTTGAAGCGGAAGTTCGACAACATTGCGATACAGGTTGTCGAGTACGACAACATCGACTCGGACAAGCAGCGCGACATCTTCCGTGGGTTGTTTTTCTGTGGGCGCAGATTCTGACAGCCCTCAGAGCGCGTGCAGCTCGGAGTCGCTCTCAGCGCGCCCGAGAAGCTGCAAGCACTTGGCGGCCCTTGGAGCGCATGGGTCACAGAGCTTCAGAAGAAGTATATCACGTCAGACGGCGCCCTGGCATCCCATCTCGCGAACTTCGATGTCAGTAGGGCTAGGGCGTTCCAAAACGTCCTTGCCTATGTCATGCTCGCCTTTGAGAACAAGTCCGGCACACATCCTACAAACAACACGGAGGCCACGTTTCTCGGCCGGACGGATACGCCGGAGAGGGCCTTCAAGAAGAGGGTGGAAATGGCATTGGGCATGTTCAACGAAATTGCAGAGGTCTATTACGACATTGCGTTTGGAGACACTGAGAAACGAGTTGCCCCAGTCGGTACGTGAGTCGACCTGATCATTCGCTAAGCCCCGCAGAGTTCCAGTTCATCGCCTATCTCATCTTCTCCAGGATGAACGCGCTATCTCTGAAACGCCTCGCACGCGAAATCTCGAAAATGCGTGCATACATCCGTAAGGAGCACGTCGACGTTCGAAGCAACAACAAGGTTTTCGCAACCGCTTGGGACTATGTCGACACCGTCCCTCTGACTAAGATGCCTGGGGAGCTCTCTGCTGTGGAGGAGTGGGAAGCGGGGGCTGACCCGCCGGAGGGGCAGCGGCGAAGAAAACGACGCCGCGAGGAAGAGGACGAAGGTGACACGTACAATGGCTCAACTGCTTCCCGGGACGAGCAGTCAGCTGTGACGGGCGGGCTTCGCTCGAGACAAGCTGTTGAGCCCGTCCGGATCCCGCGTCCTCCTCCAGTATCGATGGATGCGCCAGTTCAGTCATCGTATGCGACCAATGGCTCAAGGAGTGTCCAGGTAAGTATCTGACCTGTTGTCTCTGCTGTTTGCTGTGCCCGCGATCTGACCCATCCAGTATGATCCCAACAGCGCTGCCTACGCCGAGCAGCAGTCACGTTTGTATCAGCAGCAACATCAACACCAGCAGTTTGCTCGCCGGTGATAGAGCCTGACCCAACCCATATCTTTGTACACCTTTGTAGTACTAATCTGATGCACCGGTCGTGTGTATAGACAGATTGATCGCTTGAGGGTGGATACGGTGGATCGGTGCCACTCACCAGGCAGCCAGCCAGGCACGGCTCGTTCCGGTTTCCCAAAATTCGGGTCGTCTTCGGTCGTTTTCTTCAACTCGACCATCCACCATGTCGGACCCACAACCGCCGTCCGCACCACCGAGTGCATCGCCACCGGCATCTGGCGCGCCCACGGCTTCGACTCCAGTGGCGGCTTCCGCTTCCGCGCCTGAAGCGGCCGGCGCAGCCGCCTCTGCGACAGCCAACAAGGGGCCCAGCGCCGGCACCGGCGCGCACGTCAACAGTACTGCCGGTCTCCCTCCCAAGCCGCCCGCGCAGCCTCTGCACGGCTTCCGTGCAGCACTGGAGCACACTGGTATCCCGCGCTCGGTGCTGCTTTGGAAGCCCAAGCTGCCCGGCCGCAACTGGTCGATCTTTTTCGGCGTTGTCGGCACCCTCTCGTACCTCTACTACGACGACAGGAAGAAGGCCAAGGCCATCAGGCAGGAGTACATCGACAAGGTGTCGTACCTCGCCCAGCAGCCCCTGGCTAGCAGCCTCGACATCCCGCGCAAGGTCAAGGTGTACGGCGCCCGTTTCCCCGAGGACGACGACACGGACCGCTCGCTGCGCTACTTCCGCAAATACGTCAAGGTGGGTGTGCGATGACCGCTTGATGTACTGACCCCGCAGCCGTACCTCGTTGCCGCGGCGATCGACTACGAACAGGTCCACGCGCCGCTGTACGGCTCGATTGCGCGTATCGTCCGCGCTAAGACGGTGCGCGACCGGCGCCAGGCGCTGGGCCTCGAGGCAGGCGACGAGACCCTCTCGCTCCCCGGCGTGCTCTCGCCCGAGACGGTCCGCCAGCGCGAGCTCGAGGGTGGCACCATCCTCATCGGCCGCCCCTCGCTCAAGGAGTACCTTGCTGGCCTGAACCTCGCGTACAACAACGGCGTCAACGAGTGGGTGTGGGAGAAGGAGATTGACCGCGCGATCAAGAACGACGGCGTGTTCGACGAGCCCGTGGCCTTTGCTACCGAGGCACCTGCCGAGTCCGAGCCCGCAGCAGCAGCACCCGCCACGCCCGCTGCACCAAATTACACCAACCTCTCGTTCCTTGCCCGCCCTCCTGCTGCGCCTGCAGCCCCCGCGCCGGCGGGCCCCGCCCCCGCTGTCATTCCCGAGGCGTGGCACGCCGCGCCCGACCAGCTGCCGGCGCAGCCCCCCATCCTCCTCGTCCCGTTCCACAACCACCTCGGCTTCAAGCAGATTCCGTTTATGATCTACGACTGGTTCACTGAGCGCAAGCGCGTCCAGGCCGGCGCCGAGGCGGCGTACGCGCTCATCACCAACGAGATCCGGCCGTTTGTCGGGCCCGACGAGGGCGCCACCAACCCCGACACCGACTTTGACGTCAAGGCCGAGTCGTACTACAAGAGCCGGTACGAGGGACTCCCTGAGCGCACCGAGCACGCCCGCAAGGAGTACTACAAGGAGCTGGCGCCCCGCCTTGAGTCGGCTCGCCAATTCGCCCGCGGCGAGCGCGGCCTCACCGACGAGGAGAAGAAGAGCGACGCGCCCATCGTGACCGAGGATGCGCTGCGCGAGGAGCGGAGGAAGAAGGAGCTGAGGTGGCTCGGTACGATGGAGGGCTTTGAGATTGTCCGCCCAGAGACGCCGACGGCATGGGACCCCAAGTGGCACGGCTGGCTGCGCGTGTATGACACCTCGAAGAAGGAGTAAGAGTAGTGTAGTCTACCGACATCATTTAGCCTCATATCAGATCACGCGCACCATGCACCATTCTTGCACGCTCGGATAACAAATGACTGCATCCCCTATGGCTGGAGGCGACATGCCACATGCGCTGCTGTTCGCTGCTGCCAACTGCAGAAAGCTATTACGTTGCCCGAGGTCAAGGGGCATGTGGGTTATGTGGCTAGTGTTGGTGGCCTGGCCTGGCAGCACCCTTTGACGCCACGCTACTGCCTCAAGAGGAGGGAGAGGCGGGTGCCTCAGTGTCAAGAAAGTGGTCTCACGACGGGTGGTACATTTGCCATTGAGGAGCTCCCTGACGCGGCTGGTAATCGCCGGCAGGTGGGCCCCAGGTGGGACCGTTGGGATCTGGAGCCGGCCAGGCCGAGGGCGAGGCGTACTGGCGCTGTGGGGCGACCGGAGGCGCTTGTGGCCAGCCTGGGGGAGGGTGTGGCGACAGACCAGGAGGACCAGGGGTTCCCCAAGTGGGAGCTGGGAGCTGCTGCTGGCTGAAGTGCTCGGGCTGTCGTGGTGTTTGTGGTAAATGCGGATCCGTCTGCCAAATGGATGAGATTGGCCGCCCCTGCAGAGGTGGCCCAGGGTGCGTGGGCATACCAGCACGAGATACCCCCTTCTGCGATTCCTCGCGACTCATGGTCCATATGCTACCGGCTCCTGAAATGTCGCCGCCGAATAGCATGGGGGCAGGCTTGCTCGCTGGTCCTGGAGGCTGTTGCTTGGGCAAACCGCCTAATGAAAGGTTTTGTAACATGTCGTGGGCTGTTTGCCCAGATTGCAGTGGGTTTGGGAAGGTCTCGTTGATCACCGGCGTGCTTGGGGATTAGCATAGTTCTGTGGGAAATGCTGGCGCGTACCTCTTGCCCCAGACGATCACCTCATCGTCGTCATCGTAGCCTTGGCGGTCATCGCCGCCGACGCTACTGCTCCCCTCGGTCAAAGTCGCGCGCATGGCAAGATTAACCGGGTCGTCTTCCGTTTCAGTGGAGACGGAGACCGAGATATTATCGTCGGTATCACGAGTGGGAATGACAACAGATCCTTGGACCGGTCCTGTGTTGAGCAGTGCTGCGCCATTCTGCATGGGGTCAGAATCGGATCACCAGGGGAGCGACGTACCTCAGTTTGCATCAAGAGCTTGACGTCCACCAAAAGGTCGCCAATGCGCATGAGTTGCTCCTCGTTCGGGTGCACCGCATGTCTTGGGGCATCATCCAGCTCTTCACCCTGATCCGCGAGCTCAGCGCCGCCCTTTGCCGAGCGGCTGCGACGAAGCGGCAGGAAGCCTCTCATGTCGATATCCTCCTCGAGAGGCTGGTCCAGGCCAGGTAGTTGTGCTAGAGGGAATAACCGCGCAAGGGCGATCATGAGGCGTTTGTAATCGTGGAAGAAGGCCGAGATGGCCGCACCCAGATCTGGGTTGCGGCCACACGACTCGCGTGCGATGTACTTGAGGTTGGCTTTGATCCAGCGCGAAATGATGCGAAGGGCTGGAAGGATGCGACGGACGACCGCGGTGATGTTCTGTGCCAGCGCCATCATGCCATCGGCATCCGTGTTGAACGCAGGCTCGTCGTCTTCAGCAATCGCCGAGTCATCCAGCTTGCCTCGCGAGAGCAGGAGCTCTTCAACTTCATCGGCTGTGACAGTCGTGAGTGCGGTGAACATTGTAAAAAGAAACCCGAGGGAGAGTTCCTCTACAGCCTGCCGCCTTCCGGCCAGCTTCAGGCCATCTGCTTCGGCACCTCGTGTCGGCGCCGACGGACCGAGACGGGCGTGCCAGTGTGACCCGATCACCATCGCTGTTGTCTTGACGATTACTTCGGAAGGTAGCTTTCGAGTGCGCACGAGGCGAGAAAACTGGTCTAGAAGCGTGACGCTGAAGGTGGGCAGGTGGCTCGTACTGGAGGCCAGTCAGCTTTGTTCTCACCATCGTCCACTCACCCAGCCTTGAGAAAGATGATTGACAGGGCAATCAGGAAATCACGCTTAAACGAGTCCGCGTCTTTGTGCGCCTCCTCCGCATGCACATCGCCGCCTTCTGCGTCGGCATGGCGGTTCGCGCGCCAGCGGTCAAAGACCTTCTTAAAGACGCGCTCCAAGTTCTGTTCGCCGCTCGGGAACGGCTGCTGAACGGCCAGCGCACGAAAGTAGTGGTATGCACAGTGAAAGTTGTCCCCGAGGTATCCGTCAATGACGGCGAGCTGGTTGAACGCAATGCCTGGGGAACGTTAGTGCTAGTAGGGAGGAGGCGCAAGCTCACCGTTATCAGGCTGGAGGCCGCGCGCGACCTCGTAGTAGGTCGTGGCGTTGTTAAACTTGTTCGCGGCGTCAGATCCGCGGCTGGCATCGTGGCCTTCGCGAGCCTCGCGACGGGCGCGTTCGCTATACTGCTCCTTGTAGCGTTCGAGGTCACCGAGGCAGATGAGGCCTTTGTACACGATGCTGAGCTTCCTGTCGGCCTCCTCGCGGCTGAGCGGCGGGGCCAAGCCTTGGGCGTTCTCGCCTGCCGCAGGAGGAATCGGCAGACCGACCAAGGCGAGGCGGTCCTGCGTCCTGTCTTGCAGGCGATAGAACGCGACGACGCGAACGATCAAGCTGCGGTAGAAGGTGTCTTCCGCGACGAGCGCCGAGCGGAACCTCGCCAGCGTGCGCCGGAGATCCGCGACGGGGTCGGCACCGTGCTTGGAGCCGCCGTTGCCGCGCCGCTGTCCAGGAGGCGGAAGGACAGTTTCGATACGCGCCGTGATATCGCGGTATGCCGCAATAATAGAGTATGTTGTGTTAAGCCAGAGGAGGTCAATCGACTGCGCGTGGGGACTCTGTGGGTGCTGGAACAGGACAGCGAGATAGGCGTTGCGCGCTCTGCAGCAGAGAGTGTGAGTGGTTAGCTTCGCTATGCCGTCCCGACTGCACCGCACTCACCGCTGCCGCAGGTTCTCGGCTTCGCGGGACCACGGAGGGGACGTCTTGAGAGCTGCCTTCAGCTCGGCGGCGGCGTCTTGCGCGTTCCTGGTAGCAAGTCAGCATGTTGCGGTCCACCCTATGATCGCTCAGCGCACTGGAAGAGGTCCGAGGCGCTCAGCTGCGCGCCGAACTGGCCGTCTCCGCCGTCGCCCTCGTGCGGCGGGGGCAGCTGCTCGGTGCTCTCTGACGGCGTGACGACCCGCGATGTTGCGCGCGCGCCTCGCCCACGGCGCCGCGAGTGTCCCGACGGCCCGGGCATGAAACCTACGACGTCCTCGGCGGGCGTAGGCTAGGCGGCCAGTGGGTATGATGCACGAAGCGTGTGTGTGCTGTGTGGGGACGTCGACGGGTGGTTGAATGACGGAGGGAACTGCAATGACGAACGACGGCTTGTGCAGGCGGGTGCGGCGGCGGCAGTGGCAAGCAAGGAAGGCCCAGCCAGCCAGGCGGTTTGATGGCCAGGCTCAATCCAAATCCAGCTCTCACCCATTCAAAATGGCGGATGGCGGCTGTTTTTGTCAATACGTCCTGGTTTACCCTGCCTGCTGCAATGACGATGCACTCGCAACCCCGTCCATTCGGCTCCTCAAAATGCATGCATTGATTCTACTACTGGCCACGCCCAAACCATCCGCCCAGCCATCCCTTCTGCTGCTGCTGCGGCTGCTTTGGCGCCTCGGCAGTCTCCGCAGGCTGAGGCGTCGCCTCCCTCGTGCGCTCACGCGCCACGGCTGCCGGCCGTGCGACAGGCGCATGGACAACCTCGGGCGTTGAGATGGCAGCCTGAGCCTGCACGGGAGCGACCTTGGGTGCCCCCTTTCCGGCGTGCTCGAGCAGATCCTCCATGGGCAAGTCGATGTAGTTGAACGCCGTGTCAAAGAAGACTGGCTTGGTGACAGTCTGTGCAAAGAGGGCACGCTTAGCGGCGAGGTCGAGAGCCTGAACACGCTTGTCAAGGCTGTCAACGTCGTCCCGAGAGATCTCGACGACCTGCTCCTGCAGAAGAACATCAGAGTTGAACAGGGCCTCCCGAGCCTGGGCGACGTTCTCTCCCGCCAAGGACAGGAGCTGAACCGCCGAGGCGTACGAAGGCGTGGGGTGGACGGTGTGGAGACGGGCAAGGTAGTACTCCTTTGTAGCGTGGAAGTAGGACGAGACACCCTCAGCGGCCCGGCGGACACCGTCCTTCTCCTCAACGATGGCAAGGTTGCGGAGCTGGTTGAGACTCTGCAGCACCGTGTCGTACAGCTTGACGATAGCCGCAAGCGACTTGATCGCCTCCTCGACCTTGGCCCGGCCACCAGGAATAGTGAACACAGTCGGGTCCGCGGACAACGCAGGCTGGCTGGCAGACAGGGAGTCGACAAGCAAGAGGTCGCGGCGAATGCGGTTCGAGAGCAACAGGAAGACGATG
Organism: Vanrija sp. TS_01; assembly: GCA_026725045.1. Lineage (NCBI taxonomy): Eukaryota > Fungi > Basidiomycota > Tremellomycetes > Trichosporonales > Trichosporonaceae > Vanrija > Vanrija sp. TS_01. Next base: position 477,565 of record JAPKIE010000009.1, read on the forward strand.
TACTGGTGGGCGAGCGACAGCGACTCGGCAGTGCGCGTGGAGCGCAGCGACGCCGAGGCCGAGTTCTCGTGGTCCTCCACCAAGTGCCTAGCGAGTCCCTCGGCATCACCAAGAACGCCGAGCACACGGTCCCAGCCCTTCATGCCGCGGCCCTTGCCCGTGTCTGACTTGCCCTTGAGCTTGCCGAGCGCCTCCTGGACGCGGAGCATGGCCTGGACAATCTCGGCGTTGCGGAGCTCGACCTTGTCCCCTGCGAATTCGACCGCGTCGAGGGTACGGCGGCCGGCCTCGATCTCCGCCGAGCCGACCTCGGTGCGCAGGCCGTCAACGAGCTTGGCGAGGCCGGGGAGCGCCTCCTCCATCAGGTCGGCGTCAATGTCCGCAACAACACCATCAATGTCGTGCGACTCGGCACGGCCGAGCTTGTACGCGCTGAAGCGGATGAGCGGGTCGTAGAGGTCGATAAACTCGGCAGCAAGCGCCTGGTCGTACGAGTCCTTGGCGGCGTCGGCGAGCGTGTTGAGCAGCCTGCGGCGCGCAGCGAGGTCGGCCAGCACGTCGGCGTACTGCACACGCTCAAAGTTGAGCTCGGCGCGCACCGAAAGGTGGTAGATCGTGATCTCGGCTAGCGTCCTCTGCGACAGGCGCGCCGGCGACGCCGACGCGAGGTGCTGCGCGGCGGCGTACAGCGACGTGGAGAACTTGAGCGCGCGGCGGAGCCAGGAGATCTGCTCCTTGCGGGCCGCGTGCGGCGCGTTGGGCTTGCCGATGAGCGCCTTGAACTCGTGTGAGTGCGCGAGGGCGCGCTCGGCCGAGAAGAGGATGAGCTGCAGGTGGCTTGGTCCGGTTAGCGGGCACACGAGCAGGAACTCACCGAACATCCGTGACCGACTCGGGGGTGAGCGGCGGCGGCTTCTTGTACACCTTGCCCTTGCCCGACGTCAGACCTGTCACCTGGCGCAGGCGGTGGAGCTTGTTCGAGCAGTGGTGGCTGCGGAGTCAGCGGGGCCGAGGTGAATCAACGTACCGGTATCGCTCGTGGTCGCCATTGCGGAGGCCGTAGACGCCGCGCTCGCGGCTGAGGAGGTTCAAGACTGGGGTCAGCGGGCAGCGGGCGGACTAGAGGCGTACCCTTGAACGAGAGGTCCTGTGCAGGCTGCGCCATGGATGTTTGACAGGAGAGGGGTGTCAAGAGTGCGTGCGATGCAACAAACTCGGTCGACTTGGTCGACGACGATGTCCGCCAGCCAGCCAGCGTCGTCTTTCGGCCATGTCGCGCGCTTTCTTGAATTTGCTCCCGCCGGCACCGATCCACCGCCAACTATCAACCACCTCGACTTGCAAGGCACTCTGCTTGTTGTTGCAGTCTCGCCCATCTACAACAACCCCCACACACAGCCGCCAGCATGTCATCAAGAGTAAGCCGGCCTTGCCGTAAGCTGCTAACGCGCAGGGTGGACGAGGAGGCGCGGTGCGCGGACGCGGCGGCGCCCAGGGCCGCCCCGACGACCGCAAGAAGAAGGAGAGCATTCTCAACCTCGCGCTCTACGTCGACAAGAGCATCAACGTCAAGTTTGCCGGCGGGCGCGAGGGTGGGTTTCGCAGTGCGGGATGGATGGAGCTGACGGGCCGCAGTCACCGGCATCCTCAAGGGCTACGACCAGCTCATGAACCTCGTCATGGACGAGGTCGTCGAGTCCTACGAGAGTGAGTGTGCTGTGCTGTGCTGTGTTCCGGCTGGCCGTGCTGACGAGCCCAGACGACGCGATCCCCAAGCGGACACTCGGCCTCGTCGTCCTCCGCGGCCCCAACGTCGTCCTCATCAGCCCGACTGACGGCTCAGCTGGTAAGTGCTTGCTCCTCTCCGAAAGCTAAAGCACGCCGCAGAAATCGAGAACCCCTTCGCCCAGTAGATGGCAAGATTGGCCACAGCAGTCGCATCAGTAGCACGCATGTATCATCAGAGACGTCAGAGCCTCCAAGTTGCACGCAAGTTGCACGGTGTATCACGAGGCGGGTGTCCACGCCCGAATGCCGTCCTCAATAGACCAGGGCTTCTCGTTCGGCCTCACCCTCGCCCTCCCTTCCTCCCTCACCTGCTTGCCTCGACGCCGCCCACACTTGTGTACATGGATACATACAGAGCTTCTATTACCTCTGTTTTTCTCTACTTCAAGCCAGCAGCTATCGCCGTCTCAATCTCACCAGCCATGGCTCTCAGCACATCCTGCACAACCGTGACGTTGCACAGTATCGAGGTCCCATTGTCCAGTCTCAGAACCGGAGGCATGACCGGGGCGATTGTTCTCGTAGGGGCATGCACATGCACATGCGCAGCAGGTGTGCGGCCTGGCGTCTTGCCTGGAGTCGCTGCTATCGCTCCGGGCGTCATCGCGGCAGCTGGGGTACCAAACGCGAGGGATCCAGGGGTATGCACCTTGGCCACGCGTGCGGCCTGGAAGCCCTTCGCAACCGCGCGCTCGAGATGGGGGATCGCAGTCAACGGACCACATGTGAGGTCTAGAGGGATGCCAGGCCTCTGCTGAGACGCATCCGTGATGAGGAAGCGCGACGAGTCGGCCGTGAGGGTAGCGTCGAGGGCATATCGTGTGGTTCCGTCGTGATCCCACACGAGACGGTACTGAGTGACAGAGCGGACGACCAGTACAGGGTACTCGGTCGCTGACGCCACGCGGAGCGACTCAACCTCGAGTAAGAGTGGGAGGGTAGCGCGTAGCAGTTGGATGAACTGCTGTCCGTTGCTGCCAAGCGCGTCCGTAGCCTGCGGTGATTGCGCAGTCAACTCATTGAGATGGTGCGACAATAAAGGCGCGATAAGCTGATGAGGGCTCGGCTCTCCGTCCACTGCTGGTGTAGCCGAGGGGGCCGCGGGCGTCGAGGTGATGGCGGACGAGCGGAAGAACGACGTCTCGTACGAGTCCGACGTGGGAGTGTATGTGATGGCGACCTGGTAGCCTGGCGCATACTGGAGGGTGGCAGTACACAGGTCGAAGGACAGCATGCGGATATCGCGAAACTTCTCGGTCTTGTTGAGCCGATTGACATCGCCAGCCACAATGATGACCTTGCTGAGCCTCTCCCACTGCTCCAAGAAGTCGGGCACACACCGCGAGACATTGGGGGCCCTGAAGCGCACTGTGGACGTTGCCTGGTCGAATCTGATCCCTTCGGCTCGTGCTGCCGTCGAAGATGCGGGTGCAACGTTTGCAGGGGACGCTTCGTTGACGGATGGACGATGACGAAGGCGAACAATGGTCTCCACCGAGCATTTGGCACCCTTCCACCAGTCGCTGATGATGAGGAAGACCTTCGGGGCAGCCACCTCTGCTGTTCTGCCGTCTTTGAACAAGTCGCTCGCATTGACGCAAAGGTTTGGCACCATCCCTGCGAGGGCAGACCGGCTTCGGGGGGATGGGAAGTCGGTCTCCTCGGGGAAGTGCGTCGTGTAGGGAATTCCACGGTCCTTCAGTTGTTGCTCCACCATGGTCTGCGCGACCAACGCATTGCAGTAGTAGAACATGTCTCGTAGGTCCTTGGAATCGACCCGGAATCGACACGAACCATCCTGAGGGTCGACTTCGTCGGGCACGTTGACCGTTCCATCCTCATCCAACGACCGCTTCTGGCTCTTCGTCTTGCGCCGCTCAACGAGCTTGGATAGCTCGATTGGTATCCGGTCGCCGACAGCCATCTTCAAGCCGCTTCCGTTGTCCATTGGGACCCGAAGAAGCTTGAGGAGCTCGTAGGCAATCCCGTCGTGTGTCACTTTGGAGACAAAGTAGTGGGATTGTGATACGGGGAGCGGAACGAACACAGTCGACGTTGGGTGCAGGTCGGTCTTGGCCAGATCGTGCGTTCTCAAGGCCACGCGGCGCACAGGATACAGACCCAGCTGTCGAAGGTTGTCCTCCACGTCCTCCATGATGACAGCGGATAAGAGCCTGTGAAGGTCATCTGCCAACCGTGTCTTGTGGTCGTTGACCGATGCAGTGGCCAGTTTCGCTCGCAGGCTCCTGTTGTTCTCTAGCACCTGGCCGTTATCCTTGGTGCTCGTGTCTTCGATCTCAATGAGACCGGTAGTGGCCGACACAGAGACTGTGAAGTGCGCATTGCCATGCTGTTCCGACAATGGAACGACGAGGGCAAGAGGACGGGTGGGAGAGTCGGACTCGACGATGCGCGGGGGATTTTGAGGGTTGAGCGTAAGGCGCTGCAGGCCGAGGAGGGGAGCCGTGGTGACCTCTGATAGCAGTTTGGCATGGGCCCTGGTTGCCGTTGTCAAGATGTCCTTCATGCTGAGGTTGCTCGGGTTCTGGGCACGGTCAGCGCGAGCTCGATTCTCAACTCACGATGCTCAGAGCAGACGGGTCCATTGAGTCGCCTGCAGTCAAGGAGCCACCGGCGCCTGCCTCTCCAACCTCCCATTGCACCTTGATCTCCAAGTTCACGGCACGCTCAGTTGGCTTGACACCACACGCAGCGGTCTCCCTTAGGATCTTCTCGGCCTCGCTAACCGGCGTAGACGACTCGGTGAGCGAGAAGATTAACGTGCCTCCGACAGGTGCTGGGGTACGTGATGAACCCAAGCTCGATGGTGGCTGTGGGCGCTTGCCAGCGGCACCATGAGGTGGTTGCGGCGGGGCTTGTCGCTTTGGAGTCCAGTACCGCACCCGTAACTCCTTCTTGGCGCGATCGGTGTCGACGAGGAGCTGACCCCTCCATCGACCTTGGCTCAAGACCATAGCCTGGGAGAAGAGCACCTCGAGCTGGTATGCTAATGATAGATGTTCTGAAGCATTAGTTCCTGGATCATCTGTAGCACTTACGCAGCAGATTGTAAACGCGGACGAGGGGCGAGTCGACAACAGTGCTGTCATCTGCTGATGCACCATTCGTTTCTGGGACAGGACGTGCTGCCAAAACCTCGATGTTTGCGAGGTCCAGAATCTGCTGTCGCTCCTCCACAGAGAAGGCCTTGTGAGACCGCGTGCCTTCGCTGCCCCAAGCCCACTCCAAGCCGGTGAGCCACCACCGGCTGTCGTCCTCAAAGCCGACAACACTGAGCTGGGCACGCCATCCCTGGCTTCCCCCACCGCGGACGTGAACACGGCCGTCCGCTACTTTCTCTACGACGAGCTCTGGCGGGATGTAGTCGACGCAGCGGAGTCGGTATAGCAAATGCTCGTTGAGCCGTTCCACCGTGTCGATCACCGCTGGAGGATTCAAGGGAGGTCGGGGGATAAAGGAGTCTGTCAAGGCCGTCGGCAGCCGTGTGTAGCTGCCAGTGGATTGCAGGGACAATGCTGTCAACAGATCCGCGTTGCGCTCTCTGAACAAGAGTCAGTATCCCGACTCGCAGCAACCGGCGCCCAACGCACCGCAATGTCTCGACCAGCTTGGTGACATGGCGGATGTGCTCGATGGCCACCTCGTGCTGAGAGTTCTGGTGCTCCAGGAACTGCTGGATGCGCCTGGCATCAGTCACCTTGCCCTGGGCGACCGAGTCGTCTCCGGTTCGTGCCTTCGGCTTGAGGGGATGGGTGGCCGGGCTCGTATTGTTCGATTCTCCGTTCGAGTGTGGTGTCGGGAATGACGCCGTAGGGCCTGCTGGAAGTCCAGACGCTGCAGCGGCAGTGACCAAGTCGACCGACGTCTTCCAGCGCAGCACAGCGAGGTACTTGAGCACTGCCTGTCTGGTCGTCTTCGCATACTCAATAATATGCTTTGGCTTTTGTCGGGGGGCCAGAGGCGGCAGCCTGAACTCGTCAGCTCTCATTCCATCGTCAGCCGAGACGCGTCTTGCGCGCGCCGTGAGCGCATCAAGCAACGCACGTCTTCTCCACGAGCGTCCGGAGGTCGCGGTATCCCTTGCGAGAGAGACGGTCGAGCATGGGTCCGAGAGGGACATTCTCCGTCTCCCAGTATGGCGGGAGCTCGTCCTCGATCTGCTCTGCCGTCGGGGTCGGGTAGGCAAAGTAGGGGTCAGGCCCGAGCTGCGGATTGCGCGACGACGAGGCAATAGGCTGTGGCCGTTGATGAAGAGCTGCTGCACCAGGCTGCTGTGGTGCGGGCGCGGTGTTGTGCACGCCGGGCTGGGCCTGGACTGCGCCCGAGGGCCGTACTGGCGCTGGCGCGGTCATGATGCCGATGGCGTGTGGAGAGAGTGTAGAAGGGGGATATCAGCGAGCCATGGCTCGCAGTCGACGAAGAATAGACGGCAAGTGGAGGAACAAACGAGTTGGGTGGGGTGTGCTACAATGGCGGAGAGCTGGCTAGATGGATGGGTGGGAAGTGACGTGCGCCTAACTCGTGTCTCCAAAGACAAGAGTGGCAGGCGGCAGGCCTAACTTTGTGAGGAGGAGAGGACACGTGCCTAAGTCGTACTTCTAGCATCTCTCTGACTCTGACCCTCGCGTGGCCCTCCTGTGTACCACGTACCACCACCGCCGACCTACCGTACCGACCTACCGGCGACCGACCACCACCTGCATCCATTTTCGGCCCTTCGGCTCAAACCAGACCCGTAGTGGCTGCTGCGAGTTACACAATCCACACCTCGCTCGGCCTCGCACACCTCGACCTCACTCACTCCACCCACTCCTCCGCCAACCTCACAATGGGCTACATCACGCCAGCAGACCTCGACAAGGTGCTGGCACGGGCCAAGGCGGGCGACGACCTGGGCACCAAGATTGCGGCCGCCATCGCCCTCATCGAGGGCGTGCTCGATAACCTTGGGTAAGCTGAGAGCGCGAGCTGGTGCTGCGCTGCCGCGTCGCCGTCGCTTCTGCTGACCACTGCCTCCAGAGAGTCTGGCGTCGCCCTCTCGTTCAACGGCGGAAAAGACTGTGCGTGCAGCTCCCTCCCACGCACGCAACTAACGCGCAGGCACGGTGCTGCTGCATCTCTTCGCGGCAGTCCTGTACGAGCGGCACAACAAGGTCGCGGCCGCGCTCCAGCCGGCGCACACGGACATCTCCCAGCTCGAGCACGGTGCGGGCCCGGCCGCCATGTCGTCAGCCTCCGCCAAGGCAACCATTGACGCGCCCATCGCCTCGCCCCCGCCGCTGCCGCCATGCCTGAATGGCTCCTCGGCGACGACTGACGCCCCCGCCGCAAACGGCCGCTCGGCAACCCACCACACGGCGCACCAGACCGCGCCGTACCCCGTCATCAGGAGCGTCTACTTCACGTCGGCCGACCCGTTCCCCGAGATGGAGGCGTTCGTCATCGAGAGCGTGAATCGGTACGCGCTCGACCTGTACCGCTTCGGCGGCGGCATGAAGGCCGCGCTGTCGGCGTACCTGAGCTGTGTGGGAGGGAGCGACGTGCGCGCCATCTTGCTTGGAACGCGGCAAGGTGACCCCAATGGCAGTGAGTAGTCTGGCCGCCACAGACGGACGCAGAGAGGCCGCTAACGCAGCGCAGAAGTGGCAGTGCTTGCGCCAACGGACCCATCGTGGCCCCAGGTCTTGAGGGTCCACCCCGTGCTCGACTGGTCATATGATGACATTTGGTCGTTCCTGCGTGAGCTCAACGTCGACTACTGCAGCCTGTATGACGAGGGGTGAGTTGGAGGCTGCCGCCCAGCTCAGACGCCGTAACTAATCCTTCAGATACACATCCCTCGGCTCCACCACAAACACACTCCCGAACCCCTGTCTCAAGACCTCCACTGGATATGACCCGGCTTGGAAGTGTGAGTACACATAGTAGCGTGTAAGCAGTAGCACTGACTCGCGTTAGTGCAAGATGGCTCACAGGAGCGCGCCGGCCGAACATGAGGGCGTAGGCCAACTCCACTCCCAATAGATCTAGACGAGGTTGTAGCACCTAATCATTATCATGTAGACCTCACTCCAGGTCAACCACTCAACCATTGAACGATGCATTGTAGTTGCCACTTTAACTGCTAGCCTTACACAAGATCCAACGTACTCCCAAATCATCTCGCAGACCCCCGATTCGTGTGTGAAGAAAAAGAAAACGACCAGATCAGTGCCCATTCGCACCTCCTGCAACTTCGCTCCAGCTCGCCCTCCTGTCTGAATTCCACGGTCCCGAACCAACAGCCAGCGGCTGCCGAGTGTTGTTGTCAAAGCTGCTTCGGCCGTTCGCGGGGGGAGTGTTTTGACTTCCTTTCGGCGTTGGCGACGAGTTGGCAGTTTCAATGACGGGGTCGAGCTTTAGAGCGGTGGTCTGCGCGGCAAGATCCTCTTCCAAAGATGGCGACAGTCGCTTCGGGCCATCAAGTGGAGGAGATGCGACTCGGGGAAAGTACTCTCCATCGCTCACACGGCCGCCGGGGGGCCCGGCAGTCCCGTGAGCTGCGTTCTGTGGGAACGCCTGGGTAGTTGGGGTGCCGAGCGCAGCCGAGCCCTGGGGGTTGCGATGAACCGGCGCGCCTGGAGCCGGATTCAAGAACGGATTCCTTGTGCTGTACATGGGGCTCGTCACCGGCGCTCCCGGCGAAAACGGTCCCATGCCAGGTGAAAGGAACTGCGGGTGCACGGGCGGCGTTCTTGGGTAGGCGTTGAACACGAAGCCCGGCATGGACGGCGTCATCGGTGGCAAGTTTCGCGTCTGGAGCGGGCTCAGAACGTTCATCTCATTGACGGCAGGGAACGGAGGCAGGTTGATTGGCCCAGGATGCCTTACTTGACGCGAGTTGTTTCGCAGGTCGTCGGGCAATTCTCTGCGAGCCGTGGGCACGCCGCCGTCGGTGACGCTGGCCGTGTTCAGTGCCCAAGGGACACGGGCATTGTTCGGCGAGTGTCCGGATGACGCAGGGGACGCCCCACTGACACTGAATTGCTCGGTGGTATTCAGAGGGGGGAGCGACGGCTGCGTCCACACCGAAGACGACGGCTTGAAGGACGGGAATGGCTGTTCGAGGGGGTGGATCGGCTGAATATGCTTGTCCTCGAGCGTCTGACGCTCAGTTTGAACGTGCAGCACTCGGCCATCGACCTCGTGGTTGTTGAACATGGACACCGCTTTGAGGGCGTCGTCCTTGGAGGCGAACAGGACGGTTCCGAACCCGCGAGCTTGGCCATCGGGGCCGGTAGCAACGTCGGCACGGATGACAACGCCCGCGGGCCTGAATAGATCCTTCAAGTCCTGCCACTGAGTGGCGAGGGACAGGTTTTTGACAAACACGACACGGTCCACCAGAGTAGCCGGAGCCCCAAGATCCTTGGCTTGGCCGGCCAGACCATTGAGGGCAATGGCGGGTGGGGCGATAGGGAGGGTAGGAGCCGTGTCCTGGCCGCCCGACAGGCGCCTCAGCGGCGCAGTGTTTACCTCGGGAGAGAGGGCGTTCTTGACGCCGGCGAACGGAGGCCCAATACGGCCAGCGCCCGGTGCACGGCCCAGAAGGTCGTCGTTGGGCTTGCCAGGGGATGACGTTGTGGGATCCGAGGGCAGCCGTGCTGCTGCCAGTGATCCTGGCGACTTGCTTCTAGGGAGTGGCAATGGGTTCTGATCTGAAACTGGCAGCGCTCCGAACGGCGCCAGAGTATCACGACCAGAGAGACTCCAGTTCGGGCCAGACGCACCTCCACCCAGACCAGGGACTGTACCGGGTGCGCCTGGGGCGCCAGCAGCACCAGAGGTTCCCGACGTCAGTGACCCTGCCAGCGGGGAAGCTCCAATGGGAGGGATAGCCGGTGGAGCGTGGCTGGCCAGAGCTGAGGATCGCCCAAACGCCTGGGGGTGACCGGGGCCGCCGGTATGCGAAGGCGCTGGTCCGAGATGAGGAGGGAATGGGCCGCCGCCGAACGGTGGACCTTGGGGAGGAGGGCGAGGGGGCCAACCGCCGCCGGCGAAATTGTGCATGGGCGGGGGCATGAAACCAAACATGGGCTTGTGATGAACATGGGGCTGAGGTTCATACTCTGGCGGCAGACGGTCCGGCCGGACTTCGAGAGTGCGAGTTTGCCACATGAAACCATTGAAGCGATCTGGGTGGATGGTCAGATGCTGTCCTTGGCCTGGCATTCTCACCGATTGCCCTTGCGGCATCCTCGCGGCTGCCCATGAGCACATTGCCGTAGCCACGGCTGCGGTTGTCGGGGCCGAGGCTGACGTCTGCGCGAAGCACTGTGCCGGCTTTGCGGAACAAGTCTTTGAGATCCTGCCAGCGAACACGGTACGGAAGCTGTGCCATGCGTTAGCATCGCATCTCCACATCAGGCTCCCACGAATGACTCACGTTGCCGACGAACAAGTTGGCGCGCCCATCAGAACCAATGGCCGACGGAAGAATGTTGGTCATGAGCGGTGTAAGGGAGCGCACCGAAGTCGCTGAATGTGAGTGCATGGGCAAGGCTCGGCTCGCACCTTCAAGGCCAATCTCGATAGGTGGCGGGGCGGGGGGTGCATTCGCTATCGCAGCTGCAATGACCGCATCGATCTCTGCCGATGTCGGAGGCTGACGTGTCGGGCCGCCGAGAGCGTTGGGATGGAAGCCAGCTCCAGCATCGGGCGCTGCTTGATCCACCTGGAGGTTGCTATGGCGACTGGGAGGGCCGGTCGAGTCGGATGCCGTACCGCCTTGCCCAGGACGGTCCACTGTGGGGCCGGCGAGAGACATGGTCTGGGGAGTGTGTGAGCTGGTGGTGTTGGAGCTGAGTCTACGATGGCGCGCTAGATGCTCACGAATCAAGGCGGTGGGCGGATGATTGACCGACGTGTCTGCCCCCTAGTAGTTGTGCGCAGTTGATGGATCGATGTGCAGTGTGAGGGGGAGGATGTAGAGTAGTGTAATGCAAGATGTCGATATGCTTGCCGGTGTTGTCGTTGTTGAGGTGTGAGTTGCGAGTGGTGTGGGTTCACTTGTTCACTGGCTAGTTGTGCTGCTGCCTGCTGTCACTCGCTGCCTGGCTGGTTGGTGGTGCTCCTGACTGACGCCGATGACGAAGGTGGTAATTGCGTGTTGCTAATGGAATCCGTAGCCAGAAAGTAGCCGGATTGTATACTCCCAAAATGACCGAAGCGAGCTCGCCCACCCAGGAAGAACAGACGTCTAGGGCCCAGAAGACGTGCGAGATGCGAGAGAAGCAAGGATGCGGCGAGTGGCGGGAGGGACGACGACCAAGACCAAGACGACGTCGTCGTGTGGTGCGTCGAGGAGGTAGAACGAGCAATACAATACTTAGCAGCACTTAGCAGTGAGAGGCTGAGTTGCGATGCGACGCAATGCCGACTAGCCCGGCCCGCCGCCGGATGGGAGCAAGGGGAGCAGCAGCAGGGAACAGGGGACAAGCTCAAGGGCCAAGCTCCGAGGACCCACCGCACCGCTCTCACTACGGGCCTCCGGCAGAGCAGCACATACCAAGGTACTACAACGGTACAGGCGTGACGGCTGCGACACGCCGTGCGCGACACGCACTTGCACGACACGACACGACGACGCCGCCGCCTCCGCCGGCTGAGACTGGCGCTGGCTGGCGCAGACACCAGACTTCCAGGCCACCAGGCCACCAGCACTCACCGCACAGTAGCACCTCCGTGGTGGGTGGGCAACAGGGCGGCGAAGCGGCGACGGCGACTTACTCCTGGCCAAACTCTACTCGTGCCCACTAGCATGCAGCATCCACCAGCGGCCGCCACTCTTAGCCGCTCGCTGGTAGTAGCATCGCGCACCTGCTTGCAGCACGACTGGACGCTCTCACTCGCGCGCTTCCAAACGCCAAAGGGACCACCGGATGACCTAAAACGACAGGACACGCTCTGCCCATGTGCTCACCGGCTCCTCTCATGCACCAGGGTCACAGCGGCCCACTGCATGCCCTGCCGGCGAGGTACAAGCCCAAACGCCTACAATCGCAGGCGCATAGGCACCACCAGCAGTGACGGCCGCACCCTACTCCCGCAGGTCGCTACACACGGCCGGCCACTGGCCTGCCCACCCCCTGGCAATGACGAGGCCCCTGGATATCCAGGACCACCACGACCACCGCCAGGTGCCTCCACGTCGTTAACTCGGCGCCTAGCTCACCCGCTCGCCCACCCCCGTGCTCGTCTTGTGCCGTCATCAAACCTCACCCATCCGTCCGGGCAATCCGCTCCTACATTGACATCAGTACGACGGTGCCTTTCTCTAATATGGCGTTCGCCGACTGAATACTGCACCTAGCCGTTCACTAATTGTCAGCCAACCGACAGCACCTGTCCAGGGCTAGTGCTTGCTCCTCTCCTGATGGCGCGCTCCTGGCGCTTGGGCTCGCGTCTTGTGGAACGCGAGGCCAGTCTGATTTCTGTGGGCATCGGGTAATTTTGTACCCACAGCCGGCGTTCAAGGGCAGAGTCACACAGACACACTCGCCCAACAGATAAGCGCCTCCGGCGATCAGAGACTAAGGATCGCAGCAAAGCACGCAACTCGTCCCCATCATGCACATCCACCAACCATAGCCATAACTGCATTGCTCATATCATAAGGTCTATCTAGAACAAACCAAGAAGGTCGTCTTCAGCTGCAGTAGTAGCAGTCGCTGCCTTGGGCGCAGCTGGGGCCGGCGCAGCTGCAGCCACGGGAGTCGGTGACAGACTTGTTGGTGGGGGCGAAGTGCTAAAGCCGGCCAGACCACCCAGCCCTGATGCAGCAGCCGCTGCTGGTGCTGCCGCAGGCGTTGCCACACTCGTTGACGAAAACAAGTCCATCAGCTCATCCAGAGGGTTGGTTGACTTGGCCACCGACGCAATCGTCTGCGATGAGATGCCGCTTGTACCAAGACCCGACAGGTCGCTGCCAGGTCCTGCGGCCTCTGGCTCATCCGCATCAAAGTCGAGGAGATTCTCGGCCTGTTGGCCAGCCACGACAGTCTGAAGAGCTCGCTCGCGAGCCACCTCCTCCTCAGGCCTGCGAATGGCGTCAGAAAACGTCCACAACGTGGTCTCAGCACTCACTCTGATGCGCGCTTCGCCATCTCCTCGGCACTTAATCTGCCCTTGCCGATGAATGTGGCCGCAGGCTTGTGGTACACACTCGCCAGAGACGAAATTTCAGAAATCAGCTCCTCCAGAATGGCTGGCGGAACCGTCGTCTGTGGCAGGCTGATGGGTGGCCGGACAGCGAGAACAACCGACTTGGCAGCCGCCGGGTCGGATGACAGCAACCTCCAATAGATGTATGCGCGGTCACGAACGTCGGCGTTGTCACTGTCCTTGGTGGCCGCCTGGAGGACTCGCTGAACAATGCCCTGAGACTGATCTGGCTTCTTGAGGAAGAGCTTCACAATCGCAGTAAGCGTCTGCAATTGAACCTGCAAGAGTCAGCAAAGCTATCAACAGTGAGACACCCACCGGGTAGCTCTCCTCCTTGAAGGCTTCCAGGAATGTGCTCAGCAGCTCGTCGGCGTTCTCAATCTTCTCTGCGTATTCTCCAATGATCCAGATCAGGCCGGCGCGCGCCTCTGGCTCATCCAACTCGTCCAGGTTGGCGCACAGAGTCGGAATGATACCCTCGTAGTTGTGGGGGTACTTCCTGAAGATATCCTACAGTCGTCAGCGGAGGTCGTTCGCACGCTCATGCTCACCTTGATGACAATCACGGCTTCTTGAACAACGTAGCTGACGCGGGTCTCGATGAGCTCCATCAAAACGCCGACGCAGCGCTCCGCAGCCGACTCGATCTTGATAGCAGCCTGTCCAATCGCGCGAACAGCCTTCCTGACAAAGTCGACGTCGACCTCGGAAGCGTACTCCTTCAGTTCACCCAGCAGAATGTCCACGTTACGCGGCGTCGTCAAGCGGACCATAATGTCCAGCTTCTCGACCTTGACGTACGGAGGGTCGTTGTACTTGCAGAAGAAGACGCGCATTTCGTTGGCAAGAACATCGGGGCGCTTTTGCAACAGCAGATTGATGTTGCGAAGGGCGACCCACTGCACCTCGGGAGCCGAGGAGATGAGGGTCACTGGTCGATGTCAGCTCCACATCGATCCGGATACATACCCAGCGGAGGAGCCATCTTGCGGGTGAGCGACTTGAGGAGGTCCTCGCGGGTGACATGCTTGATGTGGATCATGATGACCTTGACCGCACCGAGGACAACGGCCGCATTGGCGTGCTGGAACTGAGGCATGACACGCTCGCAGATGTGCTCGGCCTCCTCGATGTCGTTGGTGCGGTACCTGGCAAGAGCCGACAGGATGGCGATACGTCCCCACTCGGAGCACTCGTTCAGAGCAACCAGCAGCTTGGTGAGCGTAGCCTGGTCGATGATGAAGAGCTGGTTGCGGGGTTGCGCCGAGGGCTCAACCTCCTCGCCATCGGCCGCCGCCTCCGCGGACATGTTCTGAGCTGCTTCGTGGATATCTGAAAGCGCTGCCACGGCATTGGCAACAACCTGAACGCATCAGCACCGCCCATCATGGCTCACTCACCATCGGGTTGCCGTCACCAATGAGGTCGCGGAGCGTGTCAATGAACCCGTACTCGATGGCCATCTCAGGCTTGAGGTCGAACACCTTGGCGACACAAAGGGCAGCAGTCTTGCGCACATAGGGGTTCTCGTCCTTGAGACACTTGGACAGTGGTGACGCAAGGTAGCTGAGGATCTTCTCGGCGCGCAGCATGGACATTGTGCGGATGGCGAGAGCGCGGATGAGCGGGTTTGGGTCGGCGGCATCCTGTCCCGTGTCAGCGTAGAGTCGCAGGGCCATAGCGTACCTTGACAAAGGTGTTGACAGCAAGGATAACGAGTTCGGGCTGCGTTTTGGCATAGTTCATGAGATAGAGGTAGACGAGCTTCTTCTGTTCGAGGTCGTCGGTTTGCTGAGGAAGGTGAGCTCTGCGCTCGGAACGAGCTGCGCGGGCGGCGGCGTCGTGTGTCTGGCACGCACCATGTTCTTGACGACATCGGGGAAGAGGCCACTACAGTCCTTTCCAATGGTGTGGTTTGCAATGACACGCTTGATGGCATCTGCTCGCTTGTCGCGGTACTCGCTGTTGAGTTGCTGGCGCAACTCCCAGTTCTCGCCTGTTGTGGAGGGCTTGTTAGCAGGAAACCAGCTTCCCATGGTCGACGAGTATGCAAAACATACCCTTCCGCGGAGCGACAGCCATGACTGTGGGTTTGTAGGACGACGAGGAGGGCCGTGAGGAGGGTTGCAAGGGGTGGGGGTGTAAGGATGATGCTGGCAGCCAGCACCGACGACCACGCAACGAACGACCAAACGACGCAACGCGTCCTCCAGCAATGCTGACGCACAGTCGTCCACTTTTGATCCCGCCGCGTGGGCTCCGACCGCCTACACCACCAGCCTGTCACAACAACATCGTCCAACTTTCAATGCAAAGGGGCCTGCGAGTACTATGCGCTCATGCATCCAAATCTAGACGCGGTCGCCACCGTCCCTACCCTACACACACAAACATATACACTATATGAGCCGAATTACTCAGCCTTGGGGCGCTTGAGAAGCACCGCGTCGTCGTCCATCTCATCCTCGGTCGTTAGCGACTCGGTTGATGCAGCGATCGAAGAGGCCGCAGGCGTGTCGCTGCTGGTCGAACGCGGGCGCAGCTCATTGTCGCCGTCGACTGCCAGCTGGCTAGATGTAGTCGTACCGGTCGACGAATCGGCGGTACGAATGGCCTTGGGCGCCGACGAGGGAGCAGGAGCCGAAATCTCGATGAGCGTCTCCAGCATCAGCTTCTGAGTGGACTCGGCCAGAGCATGAACATCGTCCGCAGTCAGGCCCTTTGTGGGAATGGGAGGAAGGACTGTCATTAGCGCTGGATATGACCTCCCAACTCACTCTTAATCTTCAAACGACCGCTATCCAGACGCGTCTTGCTGTCAAACAAACGGTGGTAGTTCTCGCACACAACTGGGACAATAGGAATCTGCGCCTGTACCGCGAGGTGGAATGCGCCCTTCTTGAAGGGCAGCAATGTGGGCTCGGGATGCAAGGAGCGCGTTCCTTCGGGGAAGATCCAGATGGAGACGTCGTTCTTCTTCATGGCAGCGCCGGCCTCCTCAACAGTGTGGACCGCATTCTTGCGGTTCTTGCGGTCGATGAACACTGCTCCGGAAAGGGACACTGCAATGTTAGCGAGATGAACCTAAGATACCACTTACTGTACTGCCCGAGGATAGGAGTCATCTTGAGCTCCTTCTTGGCCATGATCGATGTCCTCTTGGGGAAGATTCGTCCGAGGTAAAGGATGTCCAGCATGCTTCCAAGTCAGCTCATTTGCTGCAAACGTGTCTGCCTACCTTTGGTGGTTTCCAACAATTACAGCGCTCTGGGGCTTGCCGTCGCGGGCAGTAAGTAGGCCGTCGAGGTGCTCCTGGCCCTCGACGTCAAAGTGCAAGCCCATGAGGGGGTGAGCAATCTGGTAAAATGAACGTGCGACATAGTAGTTGATGTTGTACCGCTGCCGGTCAGCGCGAGAAACGAGAGGAGAGCTTACCTGGCCTGCAGCGGTGGCGATAACGCTGATGAGAAGACCCCAGAAACTTGCCGAGGCCAAGGTCGTGACATAGATGGTGAGGTTGAAATAGAACCTGGCGCGTTCGTAGCGTCTAGAGAGGACGCCGAGAGCACCGAATGCGACCGCTGATGCGATGGCAATGGGCCTGAGGACCCAGGAGAGCGGCATGGGGGTGGGGGTGGGGGTGAAGGAGGGTAAAGGGTGGGAGGAGGAGGGGAGATTGCAAGGGGGATGTCTAGTGAGTGATTGATTGATGCAGTGGAGAAAGCGGTTTGTTAGTTTATAGCAAGCAGGCACCACGGCGATCTTTTAGCCGTCTGTTTGATGCTTTGTGCATGTCTGCATCATGGGAGGTTTTGCGTTGGCTTGGCTCGCGTCGTACAGGGCTAACAGGGCAGGCAATCATGGGGTATCTATCGTCATGGGGCTGCTAGCTAGCTGGCTGAACGGCGGTCATTGGCACTTCGGCCTGGCCATGGCCGGGCTGGGGCAAAAGCAGGAGCAGAGCAGATGGCGGCCAGGTGAGGTGGGCGGTGCCGGTTTGCACGGACGGACCAGGCGGCAGGCGGCCTGGCGGCGGGCTGACCCGCGGGCCGGTGCCGGTGTGACAGGATGCGGCACTGCACTGTGTGCTCTGGGCGCCGCTGCTGCTGCTGCTGCTGCTGCCGCCGCCGCCGCTGTTGAGGAGCAGCATCAGGGGCAAAAGCCAGCCGCCTCGTCGGCCGCCTCCCGGTTACGATTGATAGCCACCGTGATGAGTGTCAGTCGCGGCGGGCGGTAGCCTCCTGGCCGCCTGGCTAGCTGGCCGATTGGCTTGTCGGTCCCACCGCGGGTTCAAATCGGCGCGCTGCATCACGCAGCCCACTTGCAATCCATTTCAACGCTCAGACGTACGTTCAGGCATGGGGGCCGCCTGCCTGCCTCCGCATTCTGGCGGCACTGGCGCCTGCCTAGCCACCCAACCTTCCAAGGCCGCCAGCAAACGCGTAACGCCAGTCAACGACGTCACTCCACCTCATATCAGTCAGTCCACTACCATCCGTCTTCAACAACCAGGTCAATCATGGTCAGTCAACTTCTTGCTCCAACGATCACGCCCTGTTGACCCCACGCACCAGTCTCGCACAGTCGATATCCCAGCTACTGTAAAGGATGCACTCAAAGAGTTCCGCTTCTCAAAGAGCAAGGGCAACGCCGCAATCTCGGGTCAGTCAAACGCGTCAGCTGGCCATCTCTGCCGATGGCAAGCACTGACCCCCTCATGCAGTCAAGATTGTCAAGGCCACTCTGACAATGGCGGTCGATGAGGAGTTTGAGGACCAGACCATCGAGGAAATCGCCGAAGGTCAGTGGACAGCTCAAGTCGCGCAGTCGCACAGCCATCTCTCACCGCTAACCCATCCGCAGAGCTCCCAGAAAACGCACCGCGCTACATTCTCTTGTCTCACGAACTCGTTAGTGGATGCTGCCCGCAGTGATGTGGGAGTTTTGCTGACGTATGCAGACCCACAAGGACGGACGCGTGTCCTACCCCCTGCTGCTCGTCAACTGGCAAGTCGACGCGTGCTCGGGCCCCCCTACTTAAGCTGACTCCCTCTCGCAGGTCGCCCTCTGGTTCACCAGTGGAGCTCCTGACGCTGCACGCGTCCGCGTTGAGCTACTTCCAGCAAGTTGCCGAGGTTGCAAAGGTTGGTGCACACACGGTCTCCACCGAAGCTGTGCTGACTACCCAGGTGCTCGAAGTTCGGGATGGTGCCGAGGGTCTCACCCAGGAGGCTGTCACCGAGAAGCTCTTACAGGCGTAAGAGGGCTTTGATGAGGATGTCAGTCACCGCTGATACCACCATCCCGGTGACCTCGTGGTTGATTGTGGAATGGATGCATAGACTAGACTGATATTGATTCCGGGTGAGCGAGCGACCACCGCACATCACGTCGTCGTCCCGTCAGCCCAGATGCCCTTAACCGTTATGTGGAGGTGTTCCCACTGGCGTACTTGCCATTCTCGCACGCCGCCGCGTCAATGTAGTTCACATTACCCAGATTGCACCCAAACTCTCTCTCTCCCTACTCTCTCTCAGCAACGAAGTGCCGTCCCCATCTCACAGTCTCCCTCTCCCTCTCTCAACAACCAACCAACGCAGCATCTCCGTAGCCAGCCTCATCCCAGGTCAAACACTCCTGCTGGCGACAGGCTGCACCCACATCACAACACTTTGCCACCAACTCCTTCCCCTTCCTTCCAACAACACAACGGCTGCAATCCACCTCCACAAGTCCTATCCCGTTCCCGGCCACTCGTCCCGCCTTGGGTTCATCCTCTCGCCTACACTGGAACTTACAACCACCATCCGTGACAGAGAATGAACCCCCACATGTCGGAGTACGGCCATGTCGATCATGTGGACGATAACGATGAGCTAGGCGACGACGACGAACACCCAGATGACTTGGAGACAAAGCCACATGTCAAGAAGACTGGGAGGCCTGCCTTGTATGCCAAAGAGGTCAAGTGGGGGGATATCCCGCAATGGTGGTCGCGTACCGATTGCCCGCTCATGCAGCTACCGGACCATGTGCTTAATCGATGTTTCGCGCTTGACACAGGCCTCGGGGTGAGTTACTCTGCGTTAGCCTTTTATCTAACAGAACCAGCTACGCGACTATGTTGCTCTCGCTGGCGTAAATCACTTCTTTCGTTCCCAGTTGGACGATCGAGTGTTTGAAGTGGGCATGACGGTGAAACGTAGTTGCTAACATTTCAGGAGGTCTGCATACACCACCGCCTCACGGCCGACGACTCATTCATCGATCGAGCCCCACTGGCCACCTCGGTCGCCGTCAGTCGAGTGGTACCAGATTGGTACAAGCCAAAGGAGCGAAACTCCATCCGGTCACTCCCTGGCAACTTTTATAGGCCACGAGGCGAACGGAAGAATTGGTCCAAGGCTCAGTACACAGTCTATCAGCAGGAGAGGGAGATTCATCTTGCAACGGAGCGCCTGAAGCGCTACCAGCAGGGCCTTCAAGCCAGCATCAATCGGCAAAGCGCACTCGGCCAAGCTGTCTTCCATCCCCCTGTCAAGGACGGCAACGTGCTGAGGCAGGTGATTGGTGTTGTGAATGGGCGTCGCAACGGCGAGCGATCGGCCAAGGTGGGCACAGACTCGGGCCCTCAAGGATACGTCTCGCGGGTGGAACCCAAGCGACGTGACATCTCTCTTCTCCGTGGGCGGGTCTGGGACGAGGAAGGCAAAGCCAAACTGGAAGCCAAACTGCAGCAAGCCATCGATGCTGCCACCAACCCACAACATTCGAGCGACGACGAACACACGGAGTCTAAACACATTGGGAGGAAACGCAAGCGGGCAACATGGTCGGTACCCGACAGCCCCGAAGATTCAGACAGCGACGAGTTTCAGTGGGATGAAAAGGGGAACAAGGTCGTTCATGACTTTTGGCCCAGCACCTGGAGGACCAAGGCGGTCTCTGCTATTCACGAGACGAGGCTGAACAAAAAGGTTGGTCAAGGGGTTGTATGGGAACTGACAGTTTGCAGGCTGCACGAGAGAAATACAAGGTGTCGGAAGCCGAGCTATTGACCTTGAAGCACGTCCTTGTGGTATGTCACCTGCTTGTTTCATTGCTGACGTGATAGCACAACCCCATGAACTCTACTGCGTGAGACCCAGGCCGCCATCGCAGCCATGCTGATGACCTCGCAGCCCAAAGCAACTGTTTCTCGAGGCAGCTGTAGAAGCCCTCGCATTCCGCTCTCACGGAGGCCCAATCGGCCACAGAGACTATGTGTAAGTAGCAACGCGAACAGTCACCAGGAGAGCATGTTGTTGACACAAGGACAGGTCCAGGGTGGTGGAGCGGTCTCGTAAGAACCGGGCGACTCGTGCTGCCAAGCTTGAGAAGGCGAAGGAGTCAGGCAACTATGTTGTCAAGGCGAAACGTGGATCGACGCCGATTCATTGGCTGAGTGGGACTATGGGAAGTGTGTCAAGCATGGCCTGGCAGCCGCAGTTAGCGCCTCCACCAGTGCCGGCGTCACAGCCGACGGTGGCTGTCGGTGCGCCTCCGCCTACGCTGTCTATACATGGCAGCAGCGTTGGTGGGAGTGGCGGTGTGTGATGGCCAGCCCCCCGGGGTAACACCTTGTAATTGGATTGGTTGTAACTTGAAGAGGGAAAATGTCACTTGGCCCAAACTGGGTTGTAATAGCCATGTCAGACATGAGATTGCCAGGGTCGAGTACAGGTTGGGCCGCTTGCGACAGGGACAACTGGGCAATAGCGGGAGTAAAATTCCTATGTCAAGCCTTCCGCATTGGGCATGGAGCCTGGGTGAAATTAGGCGAGAGGATTAGAATGCAGTTGGGTGGCAAAAGGGGCCAGAAAACGGAAGAAGAAAAAAAAGCGCCAAAGGACATTGACCCTTTTGGCCCCTAAGTCAAAGTGACTGGCTTGGGATATTATGACTCTGGCGCTGGTTGGCTGGCTCCGCGCCTTCCTTTTGACTTTGACCTCTGTCCGCAACTTGGCCCGCCGTCCCCGCAACCGCCGCCGCCGCCGCCGCCGCACGCACGCAGCCCGGCTACAGACAGGTGCTGCTGCTAGCTAGCTCTAGCTGGGTGCCCAGCTCCCCCTTCTCCTCCCTATTTGCGTCCAAGTCATTGCCATCCAACACTCTCTTGCTACCACCACCACCACACCGCCAAACGACACTCAACGGCGGCGACGACGACGACAACTTTGTCAGACACTTTCATCCCACACTCCATAACTCGGCACTTTGCATTCAGACTGCACACACAACCACCACCCGCTTCTCTAGCTGGCATTACACCAGCATCCCACGCCTGCAGACGCCCCCCTCTCACCAGTGTGTCGCTTCGAGGGGGAGACTGAGAGACGAGGACATTGCCCCACATCCTGCCTTCAACCCTGCATCCCTCAACTCTCAATGTCGTCAACCCATCCATCCACCCCTCCTCGTGACATCAACCTCACGCCCACCCTCTCGTCGCCAGTCACACCACCTCCCCCGGAAACACCTTACGCGTCCCTCCCAACCCCGCGCACAGCCCAGCAACTTCGCAGGCTAGAGGCCGTCACCGCCCCCGAAGCACTCCGCCCGGTCAAGTTGGGCCATGATGATATGAGCATCACAAAGGGCAAAATGAGTCACCACCATCCGTCTCCCTCTCCAGAGCCTCTGAAGAGGAGACGTTCGTCATCCATCGCCTCTCGCCAGACCTTGGCCTCGGCATTCAACTCCCAGAGGCGCGCTTCGGTTGACGAGATGCCAGAGGAAGACGAACTGGACGAGGACGACAAGGAAGGCCATCAGGGGCCCCTGTCTGACACCGACCTCGAGTCTATGCAGGCTCGCCTGGACACCATAACCGCGGAAGGCTCAGACGCCGCCACTGAGAGAGATGAGCTGGCAAAGATGGTGAGACATGGCCCCCAGACACACCTGGCTGATCCTCTCAGTGCCAGACACTTCTAAGCGCCTATGGCACTGGCATGCCCTTCCTCCGTCAGCAAGTCGACGCCCAGCAGGAGACCATTGCTGCCCTGCAGCAGCAGTCTCGGCTCGCAGAACAGCTAATGGCGATAGAGCGGTGAGCACCACACAGTGAACGACATGGCCCCAGGCTGACAAAGTGCAGCGATCGCTTCATGGCCGAGAAGGCGAGCTGGGAAGCCGAGACTCGTGCTCTGATCCGAACCCGAGAGCTGGAGGCTGCCGCTGGCAACCGCCCCAAACGAGTCTTGGACCTAGATGTAGGCTATCATCAAGAGCTTGAAGCGGCGAACAAGCGCCTGGAGATGGGCAATCGACTCATGGCCCCGAGGGTGAGTTTGGTTTGTCGAGCGGTCACTGACTGTTAGCTTGTGGATACTCAGCAGCAGATCGAGTCCCTGGTCACTGAGCTTCGTCACCTACGCGCCCATGTCATCCTTGACACATCAGCACTCGAGGGCGAGGCGCAGGCGGCACAGCCTCCGGCGAAGCCCAGTGCAACTGCTGCACCTTCGTCGAAACCAGGCAAGCCAAGGACGACTCTGGGGGACGCGCGGGCGGAGCATCTGCTTTTGGCTGCTCGCAGGGTTCGCTCACTTCGTCCTCAAGACGGTAGCATTGGCCGACTCACCCTCGAAGAGCTCAAGAGTCGTGGCGTTGTTGGACCAGATGGCGGCGTCGGTTATTCTGAGGGATATGGTGGAGTGAAGGGAGCGGAGGATGAGCCGCCAGTTACCGACCTGGAGAACCTCCTTTCTCCAAGTAGCGAACGTCGCTTGAACCCGGCGCCCAAGCAATCATCATCGCAGCCGTCTGGCACTCCGTCCACGGCCCGACCGAAGCAGACCAAGCGCTCAATCCCGACTACGCCATCACGCAGGAGTGGTGCCCCCCAAGTGCCGCAGACGACTCCTGGTGGCAATTTCAGCGATCTGTTACTTGCGGCAGAGCTGGCAACGCGGCCTGGTACTCCATCGCGCGATGCCTCGACCTCCCACGGGCCGAGTGCGACGATGTCTGCCACCCGCACTACCACTGGGACACATTACATCTTTGAAAGCCCAAGCAAGAAGCAGAGGCGTCAGCCGCCTGCTACCATCGAATGGGTTCCTCGCCGCCAGCGCGAGGAAGAGTCGTCAGCTCCCGCGGCTGCATCAACGACGACCGACGATAGGCATGAGTCTGCGCTCGACTTGCTTGCTCTCGCCAGTCAAGACGTGGCTCAAGGCTCCTCGAGTGTTTTAGCGGCTGCTGCTCGGTTCGAGGGCATGATGGAGGGGGACGCAGAGGGCTACCAGTCACAGGGTCGTGCGGATACTCCACTGGGACCTGCCATCAAGCTCGAAGGGTCGTCCAAGGATACGCCACTCCGCACCTATCCTTCCGACACGCCCCCAACTCGTGGATTTCCGTCGTCGACGGGGGATGACCCTTTCGTCAGCGGCGAAGGCTCCAATGCTTTCCAAAGCCCGACTGGCGCTGCCGTGCCGGGGCTGGGCAAGTATGTGCACCTCTCAAGTGCCATGCCAGCACGTCGTGTTCGCTCCCCTTACCTCAAGTGGACGAAGGAGGAGGTACGTTGCGATCTCTCCGCACGCGCTGACCGTTTCAGGACGAGCTTCTTACCCGCGCCGTTATGGAACACGGGGAAAAGTGGGACCTTGTCAGCAAGTGTGTTCCAACTCGCAGCTACCACCAGGTCCGCCAAAGGTAAGTCCACGAGAGGGTCATGTGAGTCGTTTTACTAACGTTACCTCAGGTGGCTGCGTAAAACTGGAGCATTCGACAAGAAGCCGGCCAGCTCTACGCCGACGAACGATCCTTCCCCCTTGGGCCGCGGCACTGCTCCAGGTGAGCAGGCAAGCCCGACTCCGAAGAGCAGGAAGCAGCGCCGCGATGCGTAGAGGAGAGAAGAGAGGAATTGAGGAGGTGTCTGCCTTGGGGACATACACAACGCCAAGTTGCGCAGTGCGGTTCATGCCAAACAGTTATTGTTATGTATATTTATATGCAACTTCCAGGCGACTACAATGGGTCTGCGAACAAAATCAGTCACACAATGATTGCCGCTGTCTCATCGTTCCATGGGCCACCCCTCCGTCGTCACACCATCCTGCCGAGAATGGCATGGCGCCTGGGTGCGGCACACGCCTCGACCGCGTGCCGTGGACCGGCCATGCTTGGCACAGTCGGCGTCGTGCTTGCTTCTTCTGCCATAGTTTGACTGTCCCAAACACGTCCGACCTTGTTACATTCTTGAAACTGACCTTCTTGGTTCGTATCGCTCACCGAAGCCATGCTGCCGCTGTCGGTGCTCATCGGGATTCTGTGCACCACCCTGGCCACCAGAGTTGCCAGTCACTTGACCCAGCTTCAACTCGCTGGTGTTCCCGAAGCGCAGCGCCGCCAGCTCAGCTGGGACCTCCAAGTAGATTATCAGGGCACGACCTTCTTTGACAAGTGAGTCCATGCACCAGAGGACGTGCAGAGCGCGTGCGCGTCCTAACGTCCGCCAGCTTCAACTTTTTCAACGAGACGGGTATGTCGGCTGCCGAGCAAGCTCGCACAGACAGACGCTAACTGCGGGCCAACGACCAGACCCAAGCCGTGGATGTATGTCGCTTCACCGGGTATGCACACTCACACACCACAGCTGTCACATACGTCGACGGCGCGACCGCCTTCAAGACCGGCCTGGCGTTCTGGACAAGCGACGGGCAGCCAGGCATCCAGGCCGAGCACTGGGCGAACCTGCAGCCTGGACAGCCTCGCAACTCGGTGCGCATCACCTCCAAGGCCATCTTTGGCGGAGGGCTCTTCATCATCGATCTGGCACTCATGCCGTGGGGCTGTGGGGTGTGGCCTGCAAGTGAGGAGGAGCGCAGCTAGTAGCGACGACGGCTGACCCGACAGTCTGGACGGTCGGAAACAAAGGTGGTTGGCCTCAATCGGTTAGTCCAACTTGCGGAATGTCGCGGCTAACGACCAGGGGGAGATTGATATTGTGGTGAGGGGCTCAAACGAGATGGATCTGACGCCGACTCAAAGGAGGGGATTCAGAACATGAGTTCAAAGTAAGTGCCACACGCCCATATGTAGTTGCTCACATGTGTGCAGCCAGATGTCTGTGTGAGTGGCGCGCCGGGAAGCCCAGGAGCTGAGCAAAGAGCCACACTGCACCTGGGTGCACCATCAACACTTCCAACAGAGTCTTCACTGGGCAAGTACTTGTGAGCTGAGGTGTCGTGCACCGCCTGACCACAAGGAAACAAACTGTGACTCGACAAAGTCGGGGGTGGGATGCAGCATCCTGTCCGACTCAGGCGTCTCCTTCGGCCACAACTTCAACGCTGCTGGCGGCGGTGTCTTTGCCATGCTCTGGGACGGCAGTGGCATTCGCATCTGTGAGTTGCTTCTGAGGCGTGGCTAACATCAAGGGAGCTGGACCCGATCGGCAGTCCCCTTCGAGTTTGTGGCCAGGAGGTTCCAGCACTGAACGCCGCCAGCATCAGAGCACGCGCACCGACCCCTACCACTTGGGGTCTGCCGTCCGCAACCTTCGATGCCTCGACGTGCAACCCGTATCAGTTCTTTCAGCCACAGGTTATGGTGCTGAACGTCAATCTCTGCGGTGAGGACCTCGTGTGAGCGAGCGCGGCTGACATCTTTCAGGTGACTGGGCCGGCAACACGTACTCTCGTATGGTACGACGAAGAGCTGGCGCTAACGACAAGAGTTCAGCTACTGCCCGGGAACGTGCGCCTCGTACATTGCCGACCCGGCCAACATCCAGAATACTGTCATGATCATCAACTCGATCAAGGTGTACCAGCAGGGCGGGAACCCCGCGGTCATTGGGGAGACCTCGAACAATGGCCACCTGACCGGAGCAGGAGGGCCTGTCATGGGCCGTCCGCAACGGTCACTCGCGAGCAGCAGGCTCTCAAAGCTACCTTCCAAGGCCTTCTTGCTCCTCTGTATCGCTTTCTTCATCTGCTAGCGACGGAGCGCAGCCAAGAATGGACTATTCATCACAATAATTATTATAGATGTAGCACGCGCAAAGAGTCCACAACATTGTGCTTAGGGGTCAAGTCCGTCATCATCATATGTAGCGCAGTTCCGTGGTGCCAAACCCGAGCACCTGGCATGAGCGAGCACTGAGTAAGCCCATGTCATCCTAGATCACTTACAGCCGCAATCGTCACACTGCAAGGCGGCGCGTGGGCCCAGCCGCTTCCGACACACTGAGCATCTCTCCTTTCCCCACGCAACGTGTCGTGGCAAGAAGACCATGGCAAAGTTTGTGGCGGCTGGGGGCTCAGCGTTGACTTGGGAAGCGCGGCGTACCATTCAGGAGCCTGGGAGGGGTCCTCCGAAGCACGGTGAACCGATGAATCGCGTCCGTCGCCGGGACAGTTAAGAGACCCAGTCGTGGCAGAGGAACGCTGTCACCGCTGCTCCGAGATTCGCTCGGCCGTAACGGAGCTGCATGGGAAGCCTGAACGCCGATTTCGGGGCTTTGCGGGCTGCTTGGGGACAAAGGGCGGTCCTCTGGCGGCGGGGTAGGGTAGCCCCCTGCCGAACGACAGCATGTCACAACGATTGGCGTCATGGGTTGCAGAGCAATGCTCTCCTCAGCCCTCACCACACCCTTGGAGAGCAGCGGTGTCATACCTGTCCAGACGTTAGACACGACGCCCAGATCAACCTACCATTCGTCTCACTGGCGGACGAGTAATGGCTGCCGGTCTCGGCCCAACGACTTGCTCTCCAGCTGCTCCCCACAATCCCGGCTACGCTCGGAGAATGTCTATCCGTACGCGTGGCACCATGGATCAGGTCATCGACAATGGCCTCCTCGATTACAAGCTCCTCGTCGTTCATGTTTGTGTCGGCTGCCTGAAGCTCCACGGCGAGGGTATGTCCAAAAACCGGCAAGGCCCGCTCGCCCTCTCTCCGAACGACGCGCACCGACCCCACATGGTCCGGGGTGTCGACCTCCGGAAGGCTCTGCTCAATGGCCCGAAGGCGATTGAGGACCTCAGGCATGCTAGGTCTGTCAGACGGAGAGAACCGGCAGCATTCTAGTGCCAGCTCGATGAACGCTGTAGGGCACCCTGGTGTGGCTCTCCTTCTGACCTGTTCAGCGTCCGGAACAAAGGTCGGGGCCTTGCGCGACCAGAGCTTCGAGGTTACGTTTGTGCGTGTCAAAATCTCGATGTAGATGATGCCGACTGAGAAAACATCGGTCGGGAGGTCAAAGCCGTCTCCCATGTTCACCTCGGGGGACATGTAGCCCTGGTTTCGTCAGCGTGAGACTCGGTGCTCACACTCACATCTGTTCCACAGTATGTCATTTGCCTCATCTCCTCATCGTTCCTCCCTGTGATACGCGCAAAGCCAAAGTCTCCGACCTTTATGCGATCATTGGCAGTGATAAGAAGGTTCTCGCCCTTGAGGTCACGGTGGAGGCACTGGCTGTAAATTCAAAGTCGCCGGCGTGACTCACCTGTCTGGCATGCAGGTAGGCCACGGCCCTAGCAATATCGGTCGCAAACGACAGGCGGAGGCGCCATGGAAAGGGATCCGGCGACCGAATGAGGTCTCTCAAGTTGCCTCGAGGGACAAACTCGGTGACGATGCTGCCGGCGTTGAGTGTGAGCCCGTCATCAAAGCACTTACAAGATTCGGCCTTCAGCGGTCGGTTCCTTGCTCAGGCCCAAGAAGAGGACAATGTTTGGGTGACGGCACTCGCGCATTATCCTCCACTCTCTCTCAAAGTACTTTGAAACCTGTACGTGAGACACTGACGGTGGCGGACCGACTCACATCATACTCTGTTGAACTGTGGATCTCCTTGATTGCAATGTCGACTCCAAGATACTGGCCTGGGTTGGGGTGAGCAGTCAAGCCGTTGCCCTTGGGCGACTCACCCCTGTGAACAGACCCAAAACTTCCAGCACCTATCTGCTCTCCCCACACAATGTCCTCGTACTTGATGTGAGATGGAAGAAGGGTGAGCACTCACAGGCACAACGTCAAAGTCCATCGCCTACAATGCGGCCGGACAGGCACCAGAGATCTTCCAGTGTTGACGTGAAGGTTTCCGGCAGAGACCTATGCCTGCCTGATGGGGGGCAATCCTCTGTTGGTGGCTGTCCGGCCTGTGCGGCACGGTGCGGGGAACGGGGTCGGTGGTCAGTGCGGGGTAGGCCTGAGCTCAATGCTGCTCAGCTACCGAGTGACCCGACGAGTGTGCAAGGAAGCCAGCAGAGCTGGGTGAGTGAGTGAGTGGTCGATGTACAACATTGGCCACCAAGGGTTGTTGTTTGTGGATAGGAGCGGTTCGGCCAGGACATGTGGCTCCATCGGTGTATTGGGGCGAGCACATCAGCTGTCAGTCACACACTGTAACGCGGCGGGCCAGGGCATTTTCTTTGAGCTGAATGAATGTTTGGATCAGCAGACGTGGTGGCCATGGCGCTGTGTGTCATGGGGACAGTGAAACTGCAGTCCAGGTGAGTGTTTTGAGAGCATACGCACATGTTGAGCGTGTTGGAGGTCGACGACAATGAAGCGGAGCAACCCCACCGCAGAAACCGTAAACAATCCGCGGATGTGTGTTCCGCCGTTCCCAGTGTTTACATCATCATCAGCCGAAGCTTTGTAAGAGTGCTATTCCTTGATAAGGGTTCCTGATTAACCCCTTAACATGTCCCCGCGTGTGTCAACAAGAAGAGAACGTCATGGAGAGGGCTCCCGGCTTTTGACATCCGCAAAGAAACCTCTTTAAGGCTGGCAACCTTCGCGATCATCCTCTCTCCCAACCCGACTTGGACAGCACCCACCACCACACACACACACACACACACACACACACACACACACACACACACACACACACACACACACACAGAGCATCATGTCCAGCACAGGCCCAGCCACCGGACCCAGCGTGCCCCCTGCTACGCCCCTCACGCCGTTCTACCCAAAGTACGCCAAGCCATCGGTTTCGTACCCGACAGACAATCTCGAGCCCCTTTCGTACATTGCCGACCCCAACGGCTCCGGCAAGACGGTGTACAATCCGCCGCGTCCTGATGGCAAGAAGAGTCCGCACTACGACGCTGTCTGGAACGGAGACGGAGGGGAGGACTCCAAGCCATGGTGGGACTTTCACATCTACCACCTTGTCAGTGGCGCTAGGCATCGCAGAGGCTGAGACTGACCCTCGCAGCCTCTCAGCCCCCAGCATGTCGAGCACGCCCACGCGCTCTACGCCGCCGTGAGGAGGGAGTTCCCTGAACTCCCCACCTACCGCGTAGGACTATATAGTATGAATGCGCGCTGACTCCATTCAGTTCTGGGACAAGCCTCTTGGTCCACACCCGGTCCCCATGTTTGAGGTCAACGCGAGGACGCCGCACGAGGTTGGAGCCTTGTTCTCGTGGTTTGTGGCCAACCGCGGGCCCTGCAGCGTTCTTATCCACCCAAACACTGGTGACGACGTTGTTGACCACACTACGCACGCGACTTGGCTAGGGGAGAAGGTTCCGCTGGATGTTGACATGCTCCGAGCCTTTACGAGCGCGCAAGAAAGCAAGAGGGGCAAGTAATGGACTCGATAGCATGATACAATTATCATAAGCAAGACCCGCCGCCGTTCACTGTCGTACACTTGTTGGCTTGAACTACACAGTACTGCTTGCCAGGCGGTGGTGGCGGCGCTGCTGTCCTAAGAAGCTTGGAAGGGAGCTTCGTCACCGGCTGGAGTTCGTTGGACTCGATCTTTGGGCTCCGACTGCACGCGCGTCTGTCAGCCCGGTAGGCTCTGTTCCCCTTGAGAACTTGGACTTGCCGAGAAGTTGGGCTCAGTTTCAACAGATAAGCGGGCATGACCCAGCCCCTATAGGCCATTTGAATTTGTACCTCGTCTGCGCGGCTTGTGTGTGCTTGCGACATCGTGGTGTGTTGCTAAGAGTGTGAGGACGGGGAGCACCATGACAAGTGGCCACAGCGCATCTTGATATACCCAGCGCGTGATCGTGTTTGGACAACAGGCGGTGTTTGACGACGCGTCTCAGCTCGACGCCTCAAAACGCGCAGCCATTCAAGCTTAAGAACACTAGAAACTGATTGAATGGGGCTAGGCGACACGGTGCCCCTGATAGCTTGGACGGAGCAGTCACCGCCTAAGCTGCCTATCTCCTCATCCGCATACGCGCACCGACACCATCGAGCGAATTGCATTAAGGACGCACTACAGTATGCAAGGAGGCAGCTACACATACGTTGGCCATCACGCTGGTGACGCCACCCAGTCACTATTAAGGG
Source organism: Vanrija sp. TS_01 (assembly GCA_026725045.1). Taxonomy (NCBI): domain Eukaryota; kingdom Fungi; phylum Basidiomycota; class Tremellomycetes; order Trichosporonales; family Trichosporonaceae; genus Vanrija; species Vanrija sp. TS_01. The sequence goes on from JAPKIE010000009.1 coordinate 507,907, forward strand.
ATTAGAGTTACACATACTGTTTCAGGACATTAGATTTGTGTCATGCTCGTAAGGAGACTGGCTTGTGTGGTCGGGTTACGCGAGTAGAGCTCATGGGCATCACCGTCCTGCGCTGATGAGGCAACCTGCTGGGAAACCTGATCGATACCCGCGGCGCCCATGGTACCGAGGTTCATCGGCACTGTTGTTGTCAGACCGTGATTCATCACGCAAGTCCCGAGCCCACTTACCAAACACGACCTTCGAGTTGGCATTGCGTGCCATGGCTTGGAGAGCCTCAAGCTGACGGATCTGCATGGCAGCAGGCGAAGCGAGGATGTCGGCAGCTGAACTGTTAGCACAGCACACTGGATGGCAACCTACCCTGCCTCATGAGCTTGGCGGCGTCGACCTCGGCGCGAGCAGCGATAACCTTGCTTTCACCGATACGCTTCTGGGTGGCCGCAGACGACAGGCTCTGCTGGAGCTCGGGCGAGAAGTTGATGTCCTTGAGGAGAATAGACTCGATCGAGACACCCCACTTCTCAGCAGTGGCCTCAATGATTTCAGCGACCTCAAGGGCGAGTCCTTCGCGGTCGGAGATGACGCTTTGGAGAACACGGCCACCGACGACCTGGCGCAGCGTGGTCTCTGGGTGGAGTATTAGCATTTTGTTCTAGTCCACGGAGGGCATGAAACTCACGAGCACGCTCAACGAGAGCATACGAGAGGTTGTTGATACCGAATGCGGCACGGTAGGGAGACACAACGTGCCAAGAGATGACAGAGTCAACCTCAACGGACACATTGTCCTTGGTCTGAACCGTCTGGCGGGGCACAGTCGTGAGCTGAATCTTGACGTCTACGATTGTCAGCCCTGCTGAAACGCCGAGTCTGTCGTCCGTACTCACCGACAACCGTCATCGACTCGGAGCAGACATTGACATGGACAAGACCAGGGTCGACCGACTTGTAGAACTGGCCGAAGCGGCTGATAAGGCCGACCTGGCCCTGCTTGACACTCTTGAAGGGGTTGGGCAGCGGGCAGCATGGGAACTGGCCCAAGGTACCGATGCAGGAGCCGAGACCCGAGATCATCGAGCCATAGAAACCGTGCTAAGCGCAGTCAGCAAATGCCCCGACTACTCTGTTCAAGTCATTCACCGTCACTGAGGCAGCGCCGAGATCCTGGGCGTACGAGGGCTGCATGCTGGTAATAGTTAGCACACGCACGGTTGGCGCCGCAAGCTGCTACACTGACTCATCCTTCCGAAGGGCCTGCACGGTCTATCTTGTCAGCGACCTGTGTTTTGCAACACAACGCACCATGAGGGCAGTCTGGCCGTGACCGCCGCCGGCGGTCGAGGAAGACATCTTGGCTGCGCGCGGCATCTCATCCGTGACGTAGCGATGAAGCTCCTCGTCTTCTTGAAGCCTTGCATGCTGAGTGGAGCTTGCGGTCTTGTAGTCGATCTGAGACATTGTAGATAGATGTGTGGAGGATGTTCGAAAGAGCTAAAGTGGGGTTTGGGCTGTGGAAAGGGCTTGGGAGGGTGAAGGCTGGTGTCGAGCAGAGTTTTAAATACATGCCCGAGGGAAGGGGGTCGCCACCACTAGGTTGGTGCGGGGCACTGCTTGTTGCCAAGGCCGGCACGTCAGGTGCGTCAGGTGCCAGCGCCGCCGCTGCCCAACTCTGCCCCTTTGTCGGTCCCGCCCGATACGGCCGCCGGTAGCTGAGGTGGGTAAATTCCACAGCCAGGCACACTGTGCAGCTGGCGCCCCTTGCCCTGCGCAAGCACAAGCACCTGTGCAGATGCAGATGCCGTCGAGGATGGGACAGCTGCCATTGCGGTACGGCATCTATAGGCGGAGTGGACGCCAAGGGCTTTATAGGCGTTGCGCGGCTTGGCATACTCCGGACACTGCATTCAGGTGGCTTTGCCTCTCGGCTCCACACCGCTCTTGGCTTGCCAGCCAAGAAACGTCCAAGATCTCGGCTGGACCGGCTCTGTCGCGACAAGAATGGACTATGAAGTCACCGAGCACCGGAACGTCTCTGCATGCATTGATATCTCGACCGGATGCGGGGTTAGGATGTGTGTGTCAGTGCTGTGGCTGTGCAACGCGCTGACCGGCTAGATCGGCAAAGGTGACGGAGAATCCGCAAAGCATGATTGCCCCTCAAGGCCGATAAGTCGAGCCAACCGGACAAGGGCAGTGTCGACCTCAATTACCGCTTCCTGCCGAGTGCCGAGCACTACCAGAATGAACTGTTGCACGGACAACACATCAAGGGATGCAAAGCGAGTGCAGGGCTAGACCGCGGACCTATGTCGCCGCCTCGGCAGGCGGCCGGTTGGGTGGTCCATGAGTCGGTGCCATTGGCGTCTGGGGGCCCAGACTGCACCACGTGATGCACAATCACGCACCACATGAACCAGAGTCACTTTGTGCCGACCATGCGTGCTCGATGGACTATTCTGGCGGCGGTAGTGTGCACGCAATGCACAACATCTATCATCTCCCTACATTGACATCCAACAATCTTTTGGTGTTGTACTATCCTATCATAATATGAGGTTCTCCTCGTTGCTCGCATGTGCATCAGCACTCCTTGTCCCCTGCGCGGCCACCCAGTGAGTTGACGCCCATCGATCGTGGTCATATCTCGTCAAGCGCGACAACTGACTTGACAGGGCCCCGCCAGGAGGTGCCAGCTCGCCTGGCGGTATCGCCGAGATAGGAAAGTCGCTGTGGACATCTCTCACTAGCCAGCCTCCTGCTGCCAACTGGACTGCGCTTGATGCGGAGGTTCCGGGTGTTGTTCGTCTCACCGACGCCACGTACCAGTCCGTCTTTGAGGAGAGCCAGCCCCACGACGTGTTTGTTGTTCTCATGTACGTATGGTGTTTGGTCCAAGCGATGGACCGTGTGTTGACGCCAGTCCAGTCACGGAAAGGAGAACGACCCCATCTCCAAGGTGTTCCTTGAGATCCAGAAGAATGCCAGCCGGCTGTTCGACGAGGCGCGCGAGTCTCCCGAGGCTCGCGAGCCTTCTGGGCTCTCGGCCGAGGTCAACTTCAAGTTTGCTCGTGTCGACTACTTTGAGGAGTACCACCTGTGCACTCGTTGGCTCGTGTTCCGCGCGCCCATTCTCGCCATTGTGACTGACCGTGGGTCCGCCGTCCGCTTCGTCAAGCCCAACAACATGTCGCCGACCGGAGAGTTCCTCTATGGCGCTCTCTCTCGAGACACCTGGCGTGAGGTGCCCGTATGGGAGGGCAGTCTGTCACCTCAAGGTAGCAAGTGAGTCCATGATCTGGATACGTTCTTACGCAACAGCGGTTGGATCGTCGAGAAGTACCTGTGGGCCATGGACGAGTGGACGCGTCTCACCCAGAACGTGCCCAAGGTCGTCTGGCTCCTGCTGGTGCCCACCATCGGCCAGTACATCATGACTTGGCTCCACAGTGGAAACGAGCCTGCGGCCAGAGGAACGCAGGGTGGTCAGCCCCAACAGAACCCCAAGACAAAGTAACACCTGTCTGCCCGTACATGGTACATCATTACTCTACATTATGTGCCCCAAGGTCGCTCTCCAAGAGCGCCTGATGCAATCTCCACCACCATGAGTCGCCGGAAGAAGGCCATATTGCGCCCAGTAAACTCAAACTTCTGCTTGACCAAGTCACGGCCTCGGGCTGTCGACTCGAGGGTCTGACAGGCGAAGACACCACAGTCGGTGCCATTATTCTGCTTCGGTGTGTCCTGAAGGAGGTTAGCGCACAATGCACAAACTCAGAAGACGTACTGGGTCGTATTGATCTACCCAATCGCTCAAATCAAAAGGCGAGCCTTTCTTCTCCTTGTGCTCCGACTGAATGTATCCGCGCAGGTTCTAAGAAGAAGTTAGGAATGGTTTAGGCGAAGAATCACCTTGAACACTTGGTGACGGCGGCCCGAGTCGGAAAGCGAGTCATAGTACTCGATGCGCTTCTGCTTGAAATTTATAACGGCGCAAACCCAATGCGAATTGCCATGGTTGATAGGGATCAAAAGCTTGTCCAATGCGAAGATGTCGAGTTTCAGCTGTCCAGTTAGCACTGTGACTGGCCGACCTGCCTACCCTCTTGGTCCAACGAGCCAGCTTGGCCCCTGCGTATCCAACCGATGACAGCTTCTCATAAAAGAAGGTGTTCATGCAGTGCAACAACCGTCCCTCACTTTTAGCCCGGACGTTGATCAACTCGGCGTAGAAGTTTATAACCTCGTCGTTGAGCCACACGTCTGGCTTTAGACGTTGAAGTGAGCTTGACGATAGTGTGGCAGTTCCAAGAGTCGCTTCGAAACTACGATCACGCAAGCGGTCTTTAATCTGCGGGGTCAGTTCACGCAAGCATCCTGGGTCATACAATGTCATCTTGTTGTGCGGTGACGTCCTCCGGAATGCGGGGTTGCAGGCGCTTCTGCACCTGTCGTTCAGCCTCTTCGTCTTCGCGGCGCAACTGGTCGTAGACATGGGTCTTGTGACTGTGGCTATCAGCTCAGCACGTCGGTGTGGACACTCACACCTCCAACGATATCGGAGCCGGGCGTCGGTCCCGTCGGATTGGCATTGGTATGGGCTGCACATATTAGCATTTACCAATATTGCACACGTACCCTCGGTTCACGAGGGCCTTGGAGTGTTTCATCTAGGAGTCTGCGGTTGTCCAGGTTGAGATTGCGAAGGGATGACGACAGATCGCCCTCCTTTCGCAGGTCTGGCGGCATGCCCACCACATGTGCTGCAAATGACCGTGTGGCTGTCGAAGTGAGCAGAGGTTCGATAACGAAACTCACTATCTCGCCTTCCTCTTGAGCGATTCTGTTGTAAGGCATCGCGCACACGAGAGATACTCAGTGCCGCTTTGTGGTCTCCGGAGTTGACGGCTTCGTCATAATGTCTTTGTAACATCTTCTCTTGCCCCGAGTCGTTGCGCCCGGCCCGGAGGTTCGTTGAGCTCCTTGGTGAACGGGGAAGCCGCTGGCGTGGAGTGCGGGAGGAGGCGTCGTGCGTGGTCTGCAATGCCGACTCATCTTGCTTCCAAGCATAATTTCGAACAGGCTTCTTGAAGTTGACATCAGGCCGATTTGATGCTGTTGATGGCGTGGAAGGCGTAGATGAAGGCCCGGCCCCTGGGGAACTGCTCTCGACATCCGTGCTCCTCCCGTTTACGAGCGCCAATGAAGGGAGCCCTGGCGAGAACTTTGACGCGAATAGTGGTTGCGCCAGGTTCGGATGGATGCCTGTCGGTCCCGTAGCACTTGCAGATCGTGGGGCATGGTCGTTGAGATGCTCGAGAGCCTGTAGTTTCCCACGATCACGCTTCTGGCGTACGGAAATGCTCTCAGGCTCGCTGTCCTCGCCGTCATCCAGGACCTCGTACACTCGTCGGACGGGGGTACTGTTGTCAAGCCAACCCAGTGCCCCCCGAGGATGTGATGCGAGAGGCCCACTTGAGTGTCCAGTCCTGGCAGTGGATCGCATTGGCTGCTGATCTATGTCTGTTAGCATTAGGGTTGGGCTGAGAGACCTGGCATGATACCTACCTCTATCTGATGTGGAGAACAAGGCTTTGAAGCTATTCACAGCGCTGCCAATGAACCACGATCCCCACTTCCTCTCGGCTGTATCTGCCGAACCTGGCTCGGTCCTGGCCAGCTTGAGAGGTCGGTACTCAGACGAGTCGTTACCAGAGGCTGCGGAGAAGGAGCGTTTGACAGACAGGCCGTTCATCTGGGACGAGCGCGCAAGGTCACTCGTCTCGAAGGTGGTTGGGGTTACCTAACGACCTGTAACCTGCCGGCGGGATGCAGGGTTAAGCAAGCAGCCAGGCGTGTATCCCTTTGTGCTTGGGTGGGAGTGCTGGAATGAGAGGGCCGAGATGCTGGGGTTGAGTTGAAAGCGAGGTGAGAGAGTCGTCGAATTGGATGCCCGGCACAAGAAATCATGAGAGACGTGTTGTGGAGGGCGGCGCGGGGGCGCGAGGGCGCGATGCTTGGGCACCAGTAACCAGCGGAGCCAAAATCAGATCACATGGCAGTAAGGTGGCAACACCGTTTGGTCCCGTTCGGCTTACTTGGTAGTTGTCGCTCCGGAGGTCAGGCAGCGGGGGCATTAGGGTCGGGCGCTGGATGCTATTTACCTGCTAACAAGAATACTAATCCGCACGCCATAGCCTCGCAGCTCTCTCTTCTCGGCCACCCACCTTTGTTTATCCTCGCGCCCTCTCACCCCGCACCGCACAAGTGTCCGCCGCAAACCCAAAGCCCCAAGCGCGACCTCGACCCTTCATCTCCACTCGCATCATCCATCACACCACATTCGCATCCCACCCAAACAACAACAACAACGACAGCAACACCAAGGCGACAACATACACGCAAAGCTATACAATAGATCGACAGCCCACGGGCTCAACCTCCCTTGTCTGCCCTTCCCCGTCATATCGTCATCCATCTTCGCAAAACCGACCAATCAACCATCAACGACAATCACCACCCTTTGACCTTGCTTCATTGTCACAACTACAGTCAAGCGACGTCTAGTGGTGGCTTATGGCCAACCTTGAACCGACGCAATCGTCGGCAGATGTGCTCGCTGATCAAGTCGAGCCTGGTCCCTCCCCAGACCCGGCTGTAGACGCATCTCCCGACTCGTCGTCGCAATCGCAGCAGGAAGCCGACACTGCTACCAGCATCGACGATGGTGGCGCCGACACCATGGACGTTCAATCTGACATCAATGACGAGTCAAATGACGAGATGCTGCTCTCCGATGCAGAGCAAAACATTGGAAAGCGCGTCAAGGTGCGGAGAAGACCAGTTCCACGACCCCGTGATGCTGATAGGAGCAGGTGTACGAACTTCGAGATCAAGCCTGGTTTGATCGAGGAACTGGACACTGCAAAGGTGTCTACGATGACCAGAACGACGTTGCTTTGTTGATCGTGGAGGCGGAGGATGCTCTGGATGAGGGTCGACAGGCAGATGACCCCGAAGGCCCTGGGGGGTTCTTGAAGGACGAGTTGTTACTGAACGCCCAAGTGTCGAAGGACGATGTGTACACTCGGCAGCAAGGTAAAGTACACTCGTCGAGAGGGCGAGATGCTGGTCTAACACAAACAGAAACGCTCATCGTCTGGACCGACCAGGCAACTCAGCAGGATATTGCCTTGTCTTTCCAGGACCCGGAGGGCTGTGAAGACATTTGGCAGTTTCTGATGGAGGTGCAGAAGCACTTGAATAACCAGCTCGGTGCGTTGGCGCAGTGGCTCTGTGGGCATGCGCTGACAAGCTCCTGCAGCTTCTTCATCATCACCGCTGGCAGCTTCCCCTCTCCTCGGTGGCCCTGGGCTGGGTACTCCCTCTCGGGATCAATGGCAAGCTCCATCACTGGCCAATATCAAGTTCGTGTCTTGCGTCTATGATAGAGTGTGTAAGGCTGACCCGAGTGCAGAGAGCACGAAATGTGGCTTCGGATGCAGGCCAAGTCTGCCGCCGGGCGTGAGCGTGCGGTTGAGCACATCATCGGCGAGGTGAGTGGCTGCCCACCGGACTGGGACACTCGCCTAACTCTGTTCTCAGGACTACATCAAGCAGCTGATTGGGGTGTTGAGTCAGGCGGAGGATCTGGAGAGCATCAATGATTTGCACGCTCTGTGCTCGCTGATGCAGACGATTCGTGAGTTGCGATGGGTGGCGGCGCTAACCCCGCAGTCATGTTCAACGACAACGGCATTTTTGAGTACATCCTCCAAGACGACATCTTTATGGGAGTCCTGGGAATGCTCGAGTGTACGTACATAGGCTTATCGGCAGCTAACAAGTAGATGATCCCGAGTTTCCAACTCTGAAAGCCTCATATCGAGCGTTCTTCCGACAGTACTCCAAGTTCCGGCAGGTTGTCGAGATCAAAGATGAGGCGATCCGGAACAAGATTCATCAGACGTCTCGTCTTCTCTATCTGAAAGACGTCGTCCTCGCTCGAATGTTAGATGACCCGACGTTCGGCATCCTCAACAGCTTTGTGTTCTTCAATCAAGTGGACATCACGACCTACATCCAGGCCGACGAGGTGCTCCTCCATGACCTGTTCGTTGAGTTCCGGCGGGAGCAGGAAGATGCCGATCGCGACCCCAAGAAGAGGGACCTCGTCATGTTCCTGCATCAGCTAATGGTCATGGGCAAGGGAGTGCAAGTGCCAAACCGTCTGGCGCTGTACAGGACTCTTCTCGATCGCGGCCTGTTGTTTGCATGCGAATGGGCTTTCCGGCAACGAGAGGCAACGATCCTCCACGCTGGGGCGGAGATCTTGACTCTCTGCGTCGAGCACGACGTGAACGCTGTGCGGCTTCATGTGCTTCGGGAAGAAGAGTTGACCCGGCGAACGCTGGTGATGGAGATCATTGGCCTCCTCCAGAGCACTCATGACCAAGGCCTGGTTCAGCAGACTGTGGAGACGCTAAGGACTCTGCTGGAGCCAGGACCAGACAATGAGGTAGGTCTTGAGTGGCTATCTACGAATGGGGCTAACATGGCCATAGCAAACCTTTGGACGCGCCAAGGAGCTCTCGGTGGTCGACACCTTTACACAATACTTCTACGACCAGTGTGCCACACACTTGTTGTCGCCACTGAGTGATCTGCCAGATCTGAAAGATCAGAAGGGTGCGCTGCCGCAGAGATCGAGACATGGCTGACCGTGTCCAGGCCCACCAGTGTTGAGCAGTGAACGATCGTCCCTGTTGAACACGTTGATCGACTTGCTGTCGTACTGTATTGGCATCCACGCCCATCGTGCGCAGTTCTACATCCTGTCCAATCCCCTGGCACAGAAGGTGTGCCATTTGATCTACGCCAGGGAGAAGACACTGCGGCATAGTACGTGGAAGTTTGTGGCCGAGTTCTGACAGCCAGGCTCTCTCCGATTCATCAAGGCCTGCTTGAAGACGAACAACCACTTTATCCACCGCAACTTTGCCAAGCTGGGCGTCACCAAGGCTATCCTAGACTTGGTCGAGCGTGAAACCGACAGGGACACGATGCTGAGCTCGGCTTGTCTCGACACACTTGAGCTCATCCGCAAGGCGAGTCGGAGCTGGCGGAGGCTTGGGCTTGAGCTGACCGTGGCGCAGGAGAACATGAAGCCGATCATTGTTGACATGTTTGACAAGCATGAGGACATTATGATCAGGCTGGCAGACCGCCCTTACGTCCGCGGCTACGTTGTGGGTCTCCGCGTTCGTTGGGAACAATACAAGGAGCCGCCACCAGCTCCGCCACCACAAGTTGCCGAGTCGAGCAAGATCCGATCTTCAGCAGACGATCAAGATGGTTGGTTCAACCAATCCGAGGATGAGACGGAAGGTGAAACGGAGACGGCAGTCGCCGGTGCACACGTGCCTCTGAAACGCAAGCGTGGTCTACAAGCAGGAAACGCCGGAAAGCGACAGTCGCCCGCCAAGACGAGCAGTCCAGCTTTGGGTCTCGACTATGACGACGCATCTGACAGTGACGGCTCGACAGGAGGCGAGTCGCCAAAAGTGCGGCCAGTCTCTTCAGCGTTCGGAGACATGGTCGACACGCAAAATCAACTATCCGACGATCTCTCGGACGTTGCCAGCCAGATTCGTGCAAAGCGAATGCGGGAAGAGGAGGAGGAGGAGGCTGGCGGGCTGGCAGATCTCGTTGGTGGAGGCAAAAGCCCCTCTGCCAAGAAGGAGCCTGCGGCTGCCACAAAAGACGGGGACGGGGCCTCTCGCGTGCAGGCCGCGGCTGGGAATGGGCAGGCAGCAGCAGACGGCAAAGAGAAGAAGATTCGGCTAAGCCTCGGAGGGCTGGGCAAGAAGTTGAGTGGAGGGAAGGCGTAGTAGCAAGGCGTAATAGCCATGTACTAGTAGTGTCATTGACGTAGCGAGATGTGCAGGGAGAGTGTAGTGGGCGCATTGGTCAGACTCCAAGCGATCATTATGGCCCAGTGACGACGAGACGAGGCGCGTGTCATGGCGCAGAGTGTGGTGCATGGGAGAGGCATATTGCATGTGCATCCGAGTGCTGTGCTGACGAGAGATGGTGCATAGTTGTGAGTGGTGTGCTGGGACGAATGCTGAGGGAGACGTTGCAGCGGTGATAGTTGACGGAGGCGACTTGGCTTCTCGCCTGATGGACGCAGAATGAAATCTGGCTAAATCGCAACTATCGGTGTTAAGACCCGGCATTATACGGGATTTTGAATTTTCACCAAGCGTGGCAGGGGAGGACGGAACCTGAATTTGGGTGGAGTGCTCATACAGAGACCGCAGGGGCAGCGTTTGGCGGGCGCAATGGGCAGGGGCGCTCGTAGGTCGCAGCTGCATGGCGGCGATGCTGCTGGGTTGCTGCTAGGTGGTGGTACTGCCTGGTGCTGCTGCTGCCTGCTCGCCGGCCTCCGCCCACTGCCCACTGCACACTACCACACTCACATCGCATTGAATCTTTCTCTTTCAACCGCCAAGCAAAAGACCATTCGTGCGTACCACCTCGCTCACCATCCGCCGAGCACAGCTGACCATCCCTACAGACCATGGGTGTACGTATCAAGCAACGCCGCGACGAGCGCCGGAACGAGAGAGAGAAATTTGGACGCTGACCAGGCCTTTAGCGTGTCATTCGTAACCAGAGGAAGTCGGGTGGTATCTTCAAGGCCCACACCCACCACAACAAGAACCCTGCTCGCCACAGGAACCTCGACTTCGCTGAGAAGAACGGCTACGTTCGTGGTGTTGTCCGCGAGATCATCCACGACGCCGGCCGGTGAGTTGCGGACTCGGGTCTGGGCTGGGTGGCATCCGGCATCAATGGGCAAGGGAATCGAGGGCACCGACAGCAGCGACAGCGGGGCAAGGGACAGCACGCAGATGGGCAGGCCAGCAGCGCTGCGTTCGACGAACTCCGCAGCTATTGTGAAGAGCGGCCGGCGACACGGACAATCGAAATGCTCGCTTTCTACGAGGCCGACCCCCGGCACGGATGACAGACTGTTGCGCACTTGCGCCAGTGTGCGACACTCCCGGCCATCACCCGCTCTCCCCGTTGCGTCCCCGCTGCTGCCGTCGAGACTGCCCGATCGACGAACTGTTCCAGAGTCGTGTGCCGCCTAGCCCAGACTGCCCTGCCCTCCCTCCACACACTGTGCTAACCAAAATCAGTGGTGCTCCCCTCGCCACCGTCGTCTTCCGCGACCCCTACCGCTACAAGCTCCGCAAGGAGACCTTCATCGCCGCTGAGGGCATCTCGACCGGCTCGTTCATCTACGCCGGCAAGAAGGCCGCCCTCTCGATCGGCAACATCCTCCCCGTCGGCCAGTGCCCCGAGGGTACCATCATCTTCAACGTCGAGGAGAAGATCGGTGACCGTGGAGCCCTTGCCCGTACCTCGGGCAACTACGCCACCATCATCGGCCACTCGGAGGACGGCAAGACCCGTGTTCGTCTCCCCTCTGGCGCCAAGAAGACCATCTCGTCGCGCGCTCGTGCCTCGATCGGTGTCGCCGCCGGTGGTGGCCGTGTCGACAAGCCCTTCCTCAAGGCCGGTCGCAAGTACCACGCCCAGCGCGCCAAGCGCAACTCGTGGCCTCGTACTCGTGGTGTTGCCATGAACCCCGTCGACCACCCCCACGGTGGTGGTAACCACCAGGTGAGTAATTTGCTTCCGTCTGAAAACCAAAAGTGGCACTGCGCCCTGTGGCACTTGGCCGTGTGGCACTTTCCTCCACCACACCTCACTCCTCTTCCTCTTCCTTCCTCTTCCACTTCTTCTTTCATCGTTCTACATCATCATGAGAGTGCATGTACTAACACACACCCTAGCATATTGGCAAGGCCGGCACAGTTCCGCGCGACGCCAGCGCAGGCGCGAAGATCGGTCTCATTGCTGCCCGCCGTACTGGTCGTATCCGCGGTACTGCCGTCATCAAGGACGCTTAAACGGCGTTTTTTGTACACAGAGTTGGGTTTCCATAGCATTGGAGAGATGCTACCATTCGCGGGAGCCAGAGCCACGCGTCAGCGGGCTAGCGGGAGCTAATTATATGTTTCTTAATTGTGCCCCTGGTTTAACTACTGCTTTCGAAGCCGGCGCCCTCCTGGCGGCGCCATACAAAGTAACTCTGGCGGAAGTAAGTTCACAGCCGATATCCAGGCAGGAGTTAGTTGCACGGTCGCGACGTCACTACCGCCTGCCAGCCAGCATCACTGCACGACTGGTACGCTTGTCCTGACCGATTGTGACTGAATACGTCAGTCGTTGGCTTCCTGCTGGTTGCTTAGACCCCACGACTGGCATGGTGCCCGGTCCCACCCTTTGGCTGTATCCTTGACACCTTGTGCCGCATCGCCTTCACATCGTCACAGCGGAGCCCCCTAGTTCCCCGCAGCGTCACGGCTCCGGCGTCGACGCCAACACCACCCCACGCTCGTCTCCCTGCTCAGCGACCACTTCGCCGAGCTCCTCAACCCCGCACGTCTGGGCGTGTGTAGCACACGCCCACAGGAGTCATCCCGTTAGATGACTCCGATCCTCGTCTTGCAGTAGGAGCTGGACTCCACGAGGGAGCTGCACCCTCTAGTGTATTATCACTCAAGGCGGCCGGTCAGGTGAATATTGGTGGTGGAATGACACTGACGAGCAGAATGATGCTCCTGCCTTTGCGGTTGAGCACGCCGGCGAGCATGACGCGGCGATTTTGGATGGTGACGACGACGATGAGATCGAGCCCGAGGCGACGGAGGATGCCGCGTCCTTTCCTGCGACTCACAGCACGGCCGCCAGTCGCACCGTAGTGGACTTCCTCTGCGGCACCACCGCGCCGCAGCGCCGCAAGGCCTTCAAGTCGTACGAGCAGAGGTCTGCGGGGCGCTGGAAGGTCGCCGAGAACAGTGTGATGGACACCCGGCACCCGAATGACCTCTACAAGGTCGACCCCAGCGGTTCGTTTTTTCAGAGGTGTGGGGCTGATTCCATTCAGCACGCCACTGCGACTCGTTGACTCGAGGCCTCGAGGCGATTCAGAGGGCATACCCGGGTATTCCACTTCGCAACGCGCTGGTCAGGCTACAGCTCGACGACCTGCTCGGCTACTTCCCTTAGGTTAACCGCGAACGTCAACTTCCATCGACGTCTACAGCGCGTACAACTTCCCGCCTCATGCCACCCCAAGTATCTTTGCGGGTCACTTGGACTCGCATGAAAGGGCCAGGATCTACCAGGCTATCGACCAACCGCTTCGCAGTGGCGACCAGCAAGGCGCACTCGAGCTGCTATACAAGGAGATCCCAACCTTGGACAAGTTCGAGATGCTGTTGGCCAAGGGCACAGACATCAAGGTCGTGGATGGAAAGATCTCCGTCCACGACTTGCCCTTCGTCCGCCTCTGCAAGGACGCCTACCAGCATCATCACTTGTCGCCGGACGACCCCGATCATCTCCCTGTCCTCCACCCCAATCGTGTGCAGTGTCTTCTCACAGATGGGCATTGTGGTCACCCATCCTGGATCGAGCACGGCAACACTGCGCACCCAGCCCAATCCAGCCAATGCCCCGCCCGGGCAACGGCTTGTCAACTCTCGGCAGCTGCTGCGGGACATCCGCAAATCATGGGAAGCTCTTCCTGCGGAGTCCGAGCACGCCAAGATCCATGACCGTCCCCGTCAAGACCCCCGCATCAAGGCTTCGTTCATTTCCATCTCTTCGTTCATCGAGGAGGTGTGGGAAGAGCTGGGATCGACTGGCGGCGACGTCGAAAGGATTCAGCGCCACGGTGACAGTGTCGGGTGTCTTGTTGCTGGGTGTTTCTTCACGCTCGGCAAGATGACACAACACGGCCTCACACCTGGAGCATGGCTCCCGACTGATCTGCCAGTCCTGTCGACGGAGGCGCCAAAGCCAGCCAACGGTCGGCTCCTGTGCGCGAGCCACTTCCACATAAGCAAATACCCCGCTACAGGGTGGAGCTTGGACCCTTTGCTCTTGCGCCTGGCTTTGGAAGACTCGCAGATGCTTTCTGTCCTCATCGCCTTCGGCGACTGCTGCGTCCCAAACTGCGACAGCCCCAGCGTGCCGCTGCCGCTCGAAGCCGACCCTTTACACTTGCTGGGGCCGGTTTGCGGACGATGCAGCGCCAACCGCGGCAAGAGGCTAGAGGGGCTGTATGAGCTCGGACGCCAGGCGCTGCAAGAAAGTCGTCTGCACGCTCCCATACTGTCACTGGGCGACGATCTCGTTCCATGTGAGGCGGCGGATGACTGCTTCAACCCTTGCGTGCGGGGCCTCAAGTACTCCAGCACCCCTGAACTCGGAGCTTATGGCTACGTGATCAGGCAAGGCGAGAACTTTATTTCTTGCTGCCGAGCGCACTGGGAACTCAAGGGCGGTGTGCAGGCCCGTGACGTCGAGACGACCTTGGGCAAACCTGACAAGGCCAAACTTCGACCGAGGCAGTCATGATTGTGGCAAAGGATCCGACGCTCTCCCTCTCCGACCTCAAACTCCTGATTCTGCGCTCAGCTCGTTCGCTGTCTTGCACGCTGTTTGCCAAGCCAGTCACCGTCGGGTACGCCATGGGTCTCCTGCGCAGGACATTGCAGGAAGTCGAGGTGCAGGAGGTCAGCCTGTGGGAAAGGGCATTTGAAACTGCTGCCGCGACAGCCTTCGGCGAGGAGCAGACCAGCCATTTTATTCTTAGGAGGATATAATATTCCAGAATTATTTGTAAATGATGGAGCAGACCATGGACATCCGTGGATCTTATCCCACGTGACGAATCTACTCACCGTCTATAGCGAGCGATGCATTGCTGCGTCTTTCGCGCATGTCTTGTGTGGATGTGTGATGGCACAAGAGATAAGATAAGATTCAGACAGAATACACGCAATTATTTTGGTGCCACCTTATCACTAGCCCCGGAATGAGTTTCGCTTTGACTTCTCTTCATTCATCCACTTCACCATCCCCGACGACTATGGTTTCGAGGGCTTTGATACTCGCCATTGGATTGCGGTCCTTGAGTCTCCTTCTTCCTCAGACATTCTTCCAGCCAGACGAGTTTTACCAGGCGTACGAACCGGCGTTCTCGCAAGTCTTTGGGTCTGGGTTCCTGACATGGGAATGGCGCGATCTGTCTGTTACTGGGGGGAGCGATGACTGGTGGAGCACGACGATCGTAGGGGGTAGATTGAGGGGGTGGATATGGCCGGGAGTGTTCTACCTCACCTACCGAGCTCTCGCGGCCTTCGGTCTCGAGGGAACGGACTGGATGGTGAGTGAGGGTTCGCCGCGACCACTCTGTTGACGTTGTTCCAGGTTATCGCCCCACGATTAATCGGTGTTCTCGTTGCTGCTGCAACAGATTATTCAACATACTTGCTGGCGACAAAAGTTCTGGGCTCCGGCTCGGCCTCTGGAGCTGTGAGTTTGGTGCCCTCCACGGCAGCTAACATGTTGTCTAGATGCTCCTATCGCTGTCTTCACTCTTCAACGCGCACCTCCTCCCACGGGCCTTGTCAACATCGCCGGAAACACTTCTCACGACACTCGCACTGTGCTTTTACCCTCTGTCGTTACCTGCCAGTGACCTCATTCCTGAAAGGGATGGCAAGGTGGACATGGACTGCGGGGCTGCAGACCGCGTCGAAGGTGTAGAAAGCTGCCAACCGTGCGTTGATCGAAAATCCAGGAGACATAGCTGATGGCGTTGCAGGCCTCCGACGAACCTTGTGGCTGCAGCATTTGTGGCTGCTCTGTCGATCTGCATCCGACCAACAATGCTTGTGTTCTGGGGTTACCTACACCTCGAGACGACGATTGCGGCGTGGCGTACAGGTGGAGTGTCAAAAGCAACGGCAGTGACGATTAAAACGCTTCTTGGAGGGTGAGAATGGAAGTTGACTTCATGCTGACTCGCCTTAGCTTAACAATGCTGGCCTTGTCGACATGTGTCGACTGGCTCTTTGTGGGCCGACTCGTCTTCCCAGTTGCAACCTTCTTCCACCAGAACATCCTACTCAACATTGCGGCGTCCTATGGGGCAACTGGGCTTGCCTACCACGTCACCCAATCGCTTCCCATCCTGCTCTTCCCCATCTGGTACTGGTGGGGCCAAGGTTTCGCTGCGGCTCTACTCCCTCGATCGGTCTTGCCGTCCACCTTGGCGGAACTCGACTCACCGAGGCCGTTGGCGACACTCGCGAGGAGTATCACCTTCTCCTTGGCCGTCCTCTCACTGTCACCCCACTCGGAATGGCGATTCATTCACCCACTGCTGCCCCAGTTGCTCTTGTTCGCGCTCCCGGCTCTTCATCGCACTTACCAACCGATGGGGATGAGTGCGACTTCGTTCAGCCAGTGCCTGAGGCAGTACTGCCGCATCCCTCGCAAGGCTTTCTACCTTATTACTTTGGCCCCTATTGGGCCGTATCTCTACCTCAATGCTTTCCACGGAGCGGCCCAGGTCGGTGCGATCAGCTCCTTGAGGCGAGGTGACTTTGGGCCTGTCACGAGCGTTGTGGCCCTCATGCCATGCCACTCGACCCCATGGGCGAGCCACCTCGGAGCCATCCCGGGATGGTTCTTGACCTGCGAGCCTCCACTGGCAAATCGGACAGGCAAGACCGAGGAGGCGATATTCTACTCGTCACCTGTGTCGTATCTCAGTGCCGACTTCCCTCAGCCACCCGCTTCTGATGCCTCCTCAACCCGGAGCTTAGATGCTCCTCCATCCCATCTATTGCTCTTCGGGGACCTTCTAGAGGCGAAGGACATCGAAGGCGGCATACAGGAGACTGTGTCACAAGCCCTACGCCGTCTGGGTTACCACGAACGCGTGCGGCTTTGGAATGGGTTTGACATAGCTCAAGACGACAGCCGCCGGCGCGGGGGCGTTCGTGTCTGGACGCAAGACAAGCTCGCGCAGGCTGAAGCCCGCGCGTCTCGAGTAGAGCTGTGAATGTCGTAGAGCTATGAATGTCGACTGTGAATGGGTACATGACCGAGGGCGATGCATTCTTCAGTGCGAGCAAATGCCTCTGCTCAAGCAGCGCGAGTAGAACTGTGACTACCTGCCGACTGGGAATGTCCACATGATCGAGGGTCAATGCAATCACCGTTAAAAGCAGAAGCCGCATGCCTAAGTATGCACAACTCCAGCCTCAGCTCAGAATGTGCGCCATAGGGTAGTGCTCAGTCGTGGGCCTATTCATTCTCCAACAACACCAGCCAACAACACCAGCGCGTTCCCCTGCTACACCCGAGGTCCAACAACCATTGCCATGCATGTTCCAAAACAGGTCACAGTAGACTACCACGGTCCGAGAGAAGTCGGCCGTAGGAATGGACAACTAGAAGTGTCAGCACAAGTCCTTTCACTTGGGGTAGAGGCCATTGCAAAGATCAGACAGTGGAGGTCCTCTTTCGAGGATAGGTTCGATTCCAAAGGGGTTGTCGACACACATGGATGCGAAGAGGGAGTCCCATATTCATCAGACAATAGCCATGCCACCGGACACGATGGCAAGGTGAGGTGGAGGGGGATACAGTTCTACTCACGTTCAAAGAACAAGGCAATGCGCCGAGGTGAGGTGCTTAGCGGGTCTTGAAGTAGTCAAGGAGGACCTGGAGACCGGGGGTCTCGGCGCCGTAGTTGGTGATGACAACCGACGAGCAGCCGACAACCTTGCGGGGGTTGCCCTCACGGTCGATCTTCGAAAGACCAGCCCACTGGCCGAGGGTCTTGGCGTCCGAGACCTTGATGAGCTGGATGTTGTGCTCGGCGCAAAGAGCCTCAATGAGCTTCGAGTACTCGGCTGGGCATGTCAGCTTTAGCTCGGCCAACGGAGCGCCACTGTCAAAACTTACCCTCGGTGACGGTCTCGACGAGAACGCAAAGGTGGGCCTCACGCTTGTCAAGAGCCTTAGCCGACTCGCGAAGACCACGAGCAAGACCGTCGTGACGCAGAGCAGTGCTGATAACCTAAAGCTGTTAGGTCTGTTCAAAGAGTAGTTGCAAGCGAACAGAGTCGTCCGAAGTCGAGAGTTGACTTGGAAACACGCCGCCACTTACCTGCTCAAGAGCCTGCTCGACGGAAAGAGGGCCGGACTGCTCGGCGACCTCAACCTGCTCGACCTCAACGTTGGAAACAGCGGATCCGGCGTCAGACATTGTTATGGTCTTCTTCCACCAGGTTTTGTGATAGAAAGTGTGATGAAGGATGTAGCTCACGGTGAGCGCCGAAAATGTCGAGGTCTTCTGGCGCATCTGCTGAACGGCAGCCGGAATCAAAATGGGTCTCCGGCAATTTGATCGAGCTGTATAACTCCGTGTGGCGCACGTGGCTCCCGGCGGGATTGGGGATTACCTAATCATTTCCCCTAATGTGATGCAATCGATGCTGTAACTAAAGTATTCCGAGCTTTCCCAACCATGTATTTCCATCACAAACTTGAAGCTCCAACTGTTGTACTGTCGTGGCACAACAAGTTAGTTGTCAAGTCCCGGCCTCATTCACGACCTTCTAGACAGCGCTCCATACCGTGCCGACCCAGCTTGTAGGGCTACCACCGGTCATACAGGGTGTCGTGGGGTTCGAGATTGCGGATGTCGACAGGTTTTTGCAAGGGGCGGCGCCGTCGTGGGTAGTCGGCTGTCTTCTGCCAGCCGACCAGACCCATGTCCGTGCTCTCTTTGAGCCACCCCACGTCCGCAACCCAGGTTATCAAGTGGAGCCCTTTGCCATTCTCCGCTCCTGCACGCGTAGTTGCGTCCTGGCGGTACCACTGCAGGCGCTGGATGGAGTGGAGTGCTCCGCGGTGGCGGTGCCACTCATCCATGATGACCAATGTGTGACTGGAGACCCGAAGCAACGACGGGCAGGCTCTCCCCCGACTTGGACATGGCATGCTACTGGAATTCAATTGTACAACAATGTGTTCTTGAGCTTTAGCATACAGGGCTATCCTGCAGCCGAGCCAGCAACGGTAGCAAAATTGTCGAGTACGGTCGCGAGGCCAAGAAGAATGGGGCAGAGAACAGCATCAGGCTGCTCACGGGTCCTCCGAACAACCCTGCGAGGTGAGCGACCATCCCTTGTCGAGGTAGGTCGCTTGTTGGAAGTACATTGTGCAGAAGTATTTGTCAAGCGCCTCGAGGTGGTGGTGGTCGTGGTCCGCGAGGTTTTTGAGGGTGTCGTGTGACGGGATCTTGAACCAGGAACCGGGAGATATGCCGTGGGCGTTTATATTGTCAATGCCGAAGTGGCAGTTGCCAACACAGCAGCCAAGGGCTTGCCCGGCCTCTGTCCGCGGGTTCATCGTCTCAACTGAGCCGGCGGCATCGATGACGCCGTCGCCGCTCCACGACGGCCCAGTGCCGCTCTCGATTAGTATATATACAGTAGCGGCTAGAGCTGGTCTCGCCAGCGAACGTATTATCTACAGTCTACCATTCGCTTCTCAGACGTCCGCCACATCTGACAGAAGCTCCTTCACAGTGTGGAAGACTTTACTCTCTTTGCTTCTGAATCTGATCTGGATCGCCGTACTGGACGCGTGGTGATGGCCGCCGGGCTGTCGCCCGAGACAATCTCCGCAGCTTTCTCGGAGGACAATGTTGCGAGATCACGTCAATACCTGCGAGGTCATAGGTATGTACAATGGAATAGGCCTTAGCCTGGGGCGCAGACATTATCTTGAATGGGTCTTCTAGCTGAAATGCTACTCTCTCTAAGGAGAGGTAATCACAGGGAGCTGGGATTCTGTACAGAGGTGGGTCTAGGATTAGTTCTGGGGAATGAAACCCACACTCACGGAGGCCGAGTTGCAGTGGCGCGAATACAGCGACATTGAGGGGTGTGCTCCCACCCCTGGGAGTGGATGACGTTGACAGTGCATGAGGGGTGAGAGGATACTGAGATTAGCTGCAGTACTGGCAAGTAAAAGATGTACCCACGGGTGGACGATGTAGGGTCCCCGTAGACGACATGGAGGCGAGAATGTGAGGCGAGGGGGAGCTGTCATGGAGAATAATCTAGTCGACCAAGGTCGAGGCGACAGTGGGTGCGACTTTCCTGACGATGATGCGCGTGCGGACTGCCGGAACACACGGCGATAGTGAACATGATCATTGTGGACCTATCGGGGACCGCGACTGGCCATTACCGCTCGCAAGGGTTTCGGCCGCCGGGAAGAACAGTGTGGGCGTTGGATCGGTGAGATCATTGACGTCGGGCTTGAGGGTTGTGGCGTTGGGGATGTCGATTTCCACGCCGAGGTCGTTCATTTTATCCCTCAGATATTGGTTCTCCCTGTTTACGTCGGTGGCCCAGTTGAGCACGTCGATCGCCCGCTGGCGCATCTCGGCGACACATATGGCGGTGGACTCAGACCAGAGAGCCGGATCAATGGATTTCATGGTAGTCCTCCATTCTTGTTCGGTCTCAAGGACCATGTGCCTGTTCGCCCCCTTCTCAACCTCGGTCTCCAAGACTCGCTGAGTCTGGACCATGGCTAGGTTTTCGGTCTGGAAACGCTGTTGCTCAGCGTTGCGATCTTCGTGTGCCAAATGCACATCTGCCTTGAGCTGCTCGATCTTCGTGTTAGCCGCCACGAGGTCTGCCCTGAGCTGCTCGATCTCAGTGGTAGCCGCAGCACGCTCGGCCTTGAGGGCCGACATCTCGTTTGCGGCCCGCTTCTTCTCCCTTTTGCGTTGCCTTTCCGACGCCTTAAAAGCCCGATGCGACATCTGCATTATATTGGCGTAGGCGTCGGAGCAGAAGTCGCCAAGGTCCTTGATGTCGCGTGCCTCGGCCGTTTCACTGTCTTCATCGTCATCGTCCTCGGGATTGGCAGCTTCCTCTGCCGCTGCCTCGTTCTCCTGCCATTCGCGCTCGGGCTTCGAGCCGAAGTGAATCGTCTTGTGCTTGCGTCGGCCTGATCGCCGCAGAGGGGGAGGCTCGCTACCCGGATGAAGGGGCTCGGTGCGGGAAGTCGAGGTCTGTCCAGATATCAACGAATCTGGCGTGGGAGGGGGCCATTGTCTACTGGGGCGGCTTGCGACTGGGCGATCCGGTGAAGTAGGGTCTGTCTGGGATCTTGGTCAAGCACTTGCCAACGACCCCAGACTTTCCTCTTGGCGGGAGGGATCCATTCATCGGCGTCGGTGTTCTTCTTCGATGTCGAGGGTTCCGTGCCCCAATACCCCAGACTTCTCCCTTCCTCGTCGTCTGTATCGGTGTACAGTTCAGAGAAGGCATCCTCTTCCTCCTCCTCGCGGACCTGGCGCTTCCGCTTAGAGGGCAGCTTCTGTTTTGCTGTCTTGACCATGACTAAGGGCTTGCACTTAAGTATGGAGATGAGACTTGCGAGTGGAGCTTAATGAACGTTCAGAGCCGTCCAAAGCCGAAGGGAAGGGTCACACTCACGAGCGAGACGGGGGCGGGAGAGAATGGCGGCCGACCGACTTGACGCTGGCGTACGTTACGAGAGAGGCAATGGAGTACTCGTGACCAGACCAGGTGACGAGGGAAGGTAATGATAAATGTGAAGGGGGGATATCAAATGCGAAGGCTTGGTTCTGAGAACGATGGCGTGGGTGAGAGGGAATGTCGAAGACGAGGAAGGCGGAACCCAAACTCTACCAGAGCTGATAACAGTAAAATACTTGTACCACCCATCCACCCAGTGTGGCGCCAATGTGTGCTGCTCATACATACATTTGCACATCGTGATCTCACATTCATATCTTCACTGGAATCATTTACACGCTCCACATGCCTGTACTGCCCCACTCTGATGTAAACACTCTGCGTACGTCTTGCACCGTGCATCCCTTATCGTTCAGTCCCTCAAGGCTGCAGGGGCGGCAAAGCCGCTCGGATAAGGCGGGCGTGGGGTGGGGGAGGTTGTTGTTGTTGTTGCAGGCGGCCTTGAGCTGGCGGCTCACTCGTCGTCCTCGTAATCGCCGAGGTACTGATCGGCAGCTTCTGTAATTGTCTTGACCCATGCTTTATGGCGGGCGATGTAATTCCGCATCTCCGTGATCGTGCCCTTGTCCTTCTTCCTTTCCTCCTCGAGCTCCTTAACGCGCTCCTTGGCCCTGCCAAGTTCGGTCTCCTGCTTCTTGGGGAGGTTCTCCGTATCATGAACGCTCCCAAGGGCGAGGAGGCCGGCCTTCAGCTTGCTCTGGATGGTGTCGAGCTCGCTGTCGTCGTCGTCCATCCACTTGGCGCGGGAAGGGAGGCTACCATTGAATAGAAACGTGAGGTACGGCATGAGGCCCGCCTTGTTGACCACAGGGGCAGTCTTGGACCAAGTCGCGAGGTCGGCCGCAGCTTCCTTGATGTGCCGAAGGCCAACAGAGAACGGGCTCCCAATGCCTGGTGCAAATCCACCATGGGGCTCGATACTTGTCGATGGATCGGGGTTGGGCAGGGGCTCGGGCGGATCAAACTCTTCGGTGGCGGGAGCTACTGACCCCGTGGCAGCCTGGGAAGGATCAGCGACAGCTTCGCTTTGTTGACCGACCCGTTTGGACAGAGGCTCTTCTGATGAAGGAGGCTCCTCGGTCTTCCGCTTCAAGGAGGATCCCACGGGTAAGACGTAGTTTTTGATGCCACAGTCGCCCTGACCATCTTCGCCTTCTGGCGCCTTTGAGTAGCTGATGGTTTCGTGACTGTCATGTGAGTTCTCACCCCGTGCTGCAACTTACCTGTACCAGAAGCCACCCACAGGCTTCTCCGTATTGACCGTCCTACTCACACCTCGAAAGGCCTCTATAACTCCCTCAAGGCTGGGTAGCTGCTCGATGTCCTCTGCGTCGCTGTCGGGTTGAATGGAGGTCTTTTCGTACGCCTCAAAGGTCTCCGGCTGTGCGGGCTCGCCGCTCATGGTAAGCCCGTTCGTTGGACTGAATGAGGCTGACACATTGGTGGTTGGAATCGACGTGCCGGGGAGGTTGGGTGAAACCTTGGTCGAAGTGATGACTGGTGATGCAACGGACAACGGAAATGCAATCTTCCGATTCGCGCCCCACAAATCAGCTAGAGAACGGACGGCCTTCGCATTTGACTGCGATTGTATCAGCTGGTGTCTAGCGCATGGCCGCTCTCACTCGTTGTGTAGCACCAGGCAGTAAGGTCTTGGCGGCGTGGTTGACCACCGAGGCCGATTCCGCCACTGGGCGCGTGGGCACGACTGGAGAAGCAGGAGGGGAGCTGACCTTCCGCTTTCCAAGGACATTCTCGCTAGGGGCGGTTTCTTTTTTCACTTTGGTATCCATCGTTTCCACGCTCAACGTCTTGACGACTGTGGAGGTCAGCTCAGTGCCACATACAGTACCGACCAATTTCGCCTCCCTTCAAACCGCACTTGTCCTGGTCGTCTGGGCCGCACCACAGACAATAGAGAATGTGCCCTTTGTTCTCATTCGTCAAACCAAAGTCAGAAAAATAGGCTGGTTGGTCGGGTGCGTGTGGACAGGACTTGCCCTCGAGTCTGGCTGTCAGTCCGGACGTAGGTGCAACACGCACTGGTAGAAGAAAGGAGATATCAGACGCTTGGAGAAGCGATCGAGGACCTTGTCATTGTCACCAAGAAAGTAGTTGCGTTTTGGGTGTCTCTGGAGGAGCCCGAGGTGCTCCTGGGCAAAGCAGGGAAGCTGCCAGTAGTGATGTTCCATGAGCGGTTTGAGGTCGACCCCGTACGTCTTCTTGAATTCGTTTCGCTCCATGCGTTCTGAAGAGTACACGGTGCCCGCCATTTCGGTCTTGTGGAACTTATCGAACCAGCTGTTTCGAATGGAATTTTCCTTTGAGGAAGACATGGTGTGAAGAGCAATGGTCAATGATGGTGTGGTGGCAAAAGGAAAGGAAACGATCGGAGGGGTGCCACAGTTTGCGCACGGGCCCCAACACGCGACAAGCCATCCACATGGGCACATGCATTCACGCAAACACACGCACACCCTGCACACATGCTACCCCCTTGACTCTCGCACCAAGCTTCAGTGGTAGGACATGCAGACACGCCCTACAATAGGAATGATGGAAGCGTGTGGCTCGATGGTCAACAAGCTGGATGTGTTGAACCTGGGCAGCTTTAGCGATCCGGGAGTGGGCATAACTGATGCTGGTTCGCTTCGAGAGGGCCTGTTTTCGTCAATGACGTCCCCACGCCCTTCGTTGTGGCCAGCGGGCTCATGCTTGATGTCGGTTTCTGTGCCAGCGTTCACAACTGCCACCACGCCATCGTGGGTGGTGCCGTCGGCAGCACCCAGGCTTGCGGTCTCTTCAATAGGTGGCAACCGTCAAATAAATGTTTGTCAGGTCGAATGAAGTATAGCGTTGGGCTGACAACCTCCTGCTCTTCAAATGTCAGTGCAGCCATACGAGGAAGACCCACGCGCAATGCCTGACTATATTGTACATGATCGAGGCACTGCTCGTACTGCTGATTATGTCGGTGGTCTCTGAGCTACACGACCAGACATCACAGTCGTTTATGGTGTAGCGCCAGACACAATAATAGGCCGCCGAGACACCAAGGTGATTTCTCCATTTTGGAACGGAGAACTATAAATAAAGGCGGGACGACCCACTTAGTACAATGCTGATGCTGCCAGTAGGATACACGAGTCTCCATCTTAGTACAATGCTGCCAGTAGGATACACGAGTCTCCATCTTTGTCTTGCAAAGACACGAACACGGCTTCTAGACCTTCGCAAGATTTATCCCTCTCACCATTAACCAAATCATGACAGTAATGTTAATGCCCAGTTACGCAAGCACCTGGGCTGAATAGTTCCATATTGATGACAAGCTGGAGGTGTGCCGGTGTTCATTGGGATACACTGTCATCTCGCGAGGAAATCTAATGTGACATGATTGAGAGCTACTACATGAGAAGCACTCCATTTGATCGAGGGTCCACCACCAAGAAGAATATGTGGTTGTTCCGTCGAAAGCTTCCCAGTTCCAGAGAGGGGAAACATCGACTCTCTGTGATGACTTTTAAGGTTACTCACGCCAGTATTTACTCGCCCTCTTGTTCACATTATGCTTTCAAGTATTACATGATTTCACGAAATCCTTATTAATTGAAGCACAATATGAAAACATTTCTGGAAAAATTTAATAATGGATCTGGATGCTTGTTATTAGTAGGTACCGGATTTGTAGGTATTTCATATTGAATTGGGTATTAATTGAGTCGTACCTATCCTCTCAATCTATACAGAGATGGTGTGTTGGTTGGATGAGCTTCTGTGAGGCCGGTAAGTGAACCACACAAGCTTTTGACTCGTCAAGATACCGCGTAGCAAAAGGGAGACCGGTTTTGTCAGGAGGTCAGGAGGGTGGCTCGTCGTTATATTTCAACCTGACTGGAGTTTTTGGCTCGTTTGACATTGTGTTAAGGTACAAGTGGCAAAGGGAAACAAGTTATTGTCAGGAGGAGTATCGATTGGCTTTGTCTTTCCTCTGCATGCTTCAATGGGTCTGAACTAGTGCAATCATTGGAGATCCCTGATCAGGTGTTGCACGAGAACAACATGATCATGTTGACCGGTAGGTACAAACGCTCTGTCGGAATAGTGCCTCTGGTGCCTTATTGACTCGATTTTCGAGTCAATTATCGAGTTAGAATTCAGTTTGAGTGAACAATTGAGTTTGACTCGACTTTATAACTCGATACCAGCTCTATTTAAGTATAAACGTCTTGTAGTTGAATCTGCATCACTCCTTTGCCTTATTTCGACACGCTCATGGCGAAATACAGCAAAGCCGCGATATACAAACAGGTTACAAGGCCTTTAAGCATGAACCATGCTGATGTCTGTTAACGTCAAGCTATTGAGTCGGAGTAATATCTTGACTCATTTATTGAATGCACATTATTCTGAAATCAACAATTCACTTGAACTTCAGCAACATCAAGTTAGGTAAGAAAGGTATCAAAGGCAATGTACTCCAACAGCTCTCGAGAAATATCATGGTGATGTGGAATACAACGTCGAGATACCTCCCGACAATAAACGGTATCCCTTTTACTCTGTGGTATCTTGACAAGTGAGTCATACACACGCTCCATCCCATCAAGAGCTTACAGGTGGTGCAGAGTATACACATGTATGGCTTGAGTCAAACCATTTGGAGCCGCAGCATAGTAGAACAGTTTACATATTAACAATAACAATGGGGTCAGAATCGAGGCTTGAGTTCATGCAAACAGATGTTGGTTCAATTCACACCAATGCTACCAACGTCTGTTTGCATAAACAAGGAACGCGGAAATGGTCGACATTCAATCGACATCTTCAATGGATTAGGCAGATTGCCCCTACCAAGAGTCAAGTTGTAACAGTTCTCTTTTGACTCTTGAAGGTGTCACTTCATTGTTGCAATACAACATTGAGCCACCTCCCGACAATAATCGGTATCCCTTTTCTACGTGGTATCTTGACATTCATTTAGGGAGGTCAAGCTACATAACCATCACACACACCCGTCAAATGAGTGACATACCTTGCAAGCAGCATCAACGGGACCCCAAAAAATCGCAACGCTCCCAAGAGTACAAGGAAACACGTTCTACTAACATGTCAACAAAACGGGTCAAGTATTCCTGAATGCACAACGAAACTGAGCCCATAGTGTTGAGATAAAAGTGCACTTTATGGACTCGAAATCTTTGGAATCGACTCAATATCAACCTTGGAGTCAAGTTCCAGACTTAACTCAACGTTTCTGACTCGATTCTAGCTCTTTTCATGTCATGCAACCGCGCTCTGCCAACGACCCGCCGCATTTGAAACCAGCTATGATCAATGAAACCAGTGTCTTTAATGCACGTGATCCACAGAGCTGATGCAAACCGGAAGCGTCGGGTCAACTCATGGGCAACAACTCCGGTGGCTGCGCTGTTGACCCAGGGAAGTCATCAATGCAACAGCACCAGCAACTTGTAATGGTATACATGACATGCATACATCTACTACCCGACCGGGGCGTACAGATATATCCGTGAAGGAAATGGCGCCACCCCAAGTCCAGTTACAGCACCTGGCCACCTAATGACATTTGCAAGTTTGCGTCTATCTCAACCTCAAATGCTGACACAAGCGGCTCTGCATCACCGATTGACCTGGTTATGAACCTGGTCTAGCTGCTCGAAGTGTGGGTTCAAATAGCCCAGCAGCACCACTTCAAATGAATACAACCCCACCAATGGGAGAGCTCCAAATCATTGGGGAGCCCGTTGTCTGGCAGGTGGACTCAAAAACACTGGTCTCTCTTCATTATAGGAGAGTGCTGGAATATAACAACGAGCCAACTCCCAACAATAACCGGTAGCCCCCTTTGCTGCACAATCCCTGGACAATTCCGATACCACTTATTATGTGACAATGTGAGACTTTGCAGGTGGTGGAACGCCGGAGCTCCAGAAGGCAAAGTCGTCAAAGTATGTCGTTAGAGCATCAATGCACTAACGTCTTACACGTGGCTTAGTCTTACATGTACACAATACATGAGGCTAAACTAATTCATAGCTTGAAGTTAAGTCTGATGAGTCAGAATTGAAGCAAGACCGTGATTACAGTGACACCTCGCAGTTCAGTTGTAATGGCACCGATAGTCTGTTGGAATCTGATTCCACCTCCCCAGACGTGTTTTGCACATTCACATCTTCTATAGTGGTTTATGCATCGCTTGTTCACTTCTTCACTTACATTCAACAAGGACACTGCAGTGATAGATTCCAACACAATAAGCCACGCAGAAATGAGCTGCTAGAGTCAATAATCTAAGGAACACATTTCATTTAAGGAGCTAGTGGTTTTTTTTTTTTTTTTTTTTTTTTTTTTTTTTTTTTTTTTTTTTTTTTTTTTGCCAGGCGGGTTTTGTCGGAATCTATCTCTGGTACCGTAAATGACTCGATTTCTGGTCAATGAACCTAATTTCCAGTCAATAATCGAATTTGAGTTAATCTATCTCAGTAACTTGACATTTTGACTCGAAGCCGGCCTTGTTTATGTTTGTGTAGACGTATTATAGCTTGAGTCTGCATCCCTCCGTCACCTTAGCTCGACAGGTTAATCACTGAGAAATGACTTAAAATATTCAGTCTCGATTGCACCGTCTCAAAGAGCTACCTTAAGGGTTATCAATAAAATGAACGCCTGGGTTCATCAACAGGGTCTCAAGCCACCAAATGGCAACCTCTGTTTCTCTTTTTGACTAAATGTCAGGTGTCATGATTCTTTCACGCTACGTTTATGACCAATTGGGGCTTGTCAAGATACCACGTAGCAAAAGGGATACTCAGTATTCAGTTCCGAGTTGATTATTAGAGAGAAGTCGACGTTTCGGACTCGATTTTCGCTCTATCTGTCACTCAACCTGTAGGCTGATTCTGAGTTAGGCTTATTCCGACATTGCTCCACACATTCGACTTGTTAGACTGGTGGAGTAGTGGAGTGGACAGCCAAGGTGTTCTTCTTCCCCCATTTTCTGGAATGGGAGCTCTTGTGTTGACATACTCTATTGAATGTTAGTGAAGAAACGATACATACATGAAGTTGTCAAAATGAGTCGAAACCTACCGTTTCTATTCAAATCTGCAAAGGTCCCCATCGAAGAGCAACAACAAAGTTCAACCTCAGTTTTTCACTATTCTCTCACTCTATCCGGTGAAGTTCATCAAACTCTTCTCTCCACCCAACTGACTGGCCGGACAAGCCAACCCAGCTGCACCGGATAGAACCGGCTAATGGAAACCCACTTTCCAGGCACTTGAGGTAAACTCCCGGTGCCTAATTTACGGAAAGTCAAGTTCACCCGCGGTTGTATGGACGGCACCACTGTACCGAGGGTGGTCTAGACTTGCGTCTGCCCACTTCCCCACCGGTTACCTCAAACCTCCGGAATTCACCATCTTTCTTCTACAAAAGCCCATATTGAACCGTTTGAACCGTTTCTCTTCTCCTCGTCGCTCTATGCATGCTTCTCGACAGAAGTAGTACTATGGAAGATATGGAATTGAAAACACGTAGATGGGCTGGGGGCGGAACCAGATTCTGACATACGCGATGCAGAGGCATCTTCCCGTGACTCACTGGCAAGCAAACGCTTGAAATCGAGTCAATAAGGCACCAGAGGCACTATTCCGACAAGTTGAACGTCAAGACCTTGATCATTGTCCACAAAGTCGCCTGCTCAAGCCTAGGCTCTGTCAAAATGCCATGTAGCAGGGCAGGGGTGACTCTCAAATGTGTATTATGACTGAAGCAAGATTTCTGGAGCTTGAGAGAGACTCTCGGGGCTGAAGCACAGCTGAGCCTAGCACCAGCTAGTGGGAAATGTCAGAATCTGGTTCCGTCTCAAGCTTCGTGTTTGGTACTTCCCTGGCTTCCTAAATAAATAATATATCACTTCTTCACTCACCTTCAAAAAAGAAACGTCCATTCATTTTCGCGGTTGTCCGCGGTGGTTACCGAAGCTACTCACCAGGCTTAGATGACCCAAGTATGGCTAGAGTTGTTGCAGGGAAACCCAAGGACTACGAAGCAAGTCAGGTTTCTCAACGATCTGAGCGCACATGGAGTGTAGGCTCAAAGAGCTTTGTGCAGATGCGATTCACAACGAGTCGAGTCGATCATCCCAAGTGATGGTTGAGTGCTAAACTTTCACGTCACATGAGACGACCGAACCAGGTTGCTTTCTGCAGAAATCGAAGAATCACTACATATGGATAGCCAAGTATCCAAAAAAGATGATAATGGGCCCAGCGAGTCATTACAGGGTCTGCCAGGATCTCTATCCTGCTTTTAGATGCAAGCAAGGTCTCTCAGACTTACAAATGGAGACCCCGTCTCTGTAGCTGCTTCATAGCATACTAATTATTAGTTCCGTCAGGACATGTCAATGACCAACTCCTTGTGTTGATCAATCACAGTTCATGCTCACTCAACATGACTCCACTTCACTTGGAACTCAAACATTCAGACTACTGTGCTTCAGATTGATTCGTGGGCTTTAAGCATCATCAGAAACCCTGGGATCCGAAGGCTAGTGAACTCATGAAGCACTACATCATCAATCTGGAGTAATGATGAATGCAGCCTTGCAAAGGCCATCCATTCCCTTACTCACCGGGTTCGGTCTGAGTATAGGGTCGATCCACCTCTTGAAAACTGATAGTACATCGCCTTGTCGAGAGATCCTTCATCTAAATCTCTGCAATCGACGGGGGTGTCCCAGGATACATTCAGAAAGCGACGCAGAAGGAGATAAGGATGTGCACAGGAAGGAAAGCAGATGCGGTGTGGCATCTCAGCTGTGAAAGGCCGCCGTTCACCATTGAAACAGGTATTTGGTGTATTGATGTCACACACGAAATCATGTTGCAGAGTCTTACTCATGCCGGTGTTGCATTGAATGTGTGGAACAACGTCGAGCTATTTCCGGCCGATATAACTGGTATCCCTCCCTTTGCTACGTGGTATCTTGACAGAGTGGTTTTGCCAAATCACGTTTGGTGATTGGATCGGAGCTGCCATTTTCTTTGGCTGTCCCACGTAAAGCGGGGTCAACCTTTTATTTATGATGCTTCGAAGAGCTGCTCCGCAGGTCCAACCAGAAATACCTGAGTTGCTAGGAAGAAATGTGGAACCACCTCCTGCTAAGAGCCGCCGAATCGCCTTTTCTATGTGGTATGCTTACAGAATTTTGATCATGTCGACAACCAAAGCTTGATACATTTCATAGAATCGAATCACTGTTTTAGAAGACACCACTTCCCGAGAACTCCTCTTGGGCACACCTTTCTTGATATCCATCAACTGTTAGAATATTGCATCGATCAAGCTCCTGACTTGAGCTGGGATCCCTTTGTAATGTGGTATGTTGAAACGGCAAGTCACTTTCTTGTCCCAACCCAAAGCGTTTGAAAATAAGACGATTCTATGTGTGTCAGTATGCCGCATAGCAAAACGGAAACTGGTAAATGTTGACACGCAAGTCACTTTCCTGTTCAAACCCGAGCCTTCGAAAATGAGGTGAGACTCTGTGTGATAATATACCAAATAGTAAAAGGAAACCGGAAAATTTCAAGAAGTGTCTTCAGTTAGCCTGGCAACGACACAACAATTTAAAAGACAACATAGGTATTGAGATATGGCAAAGTGCCCCTGCGTAGCAGGAGAATCACTTTTGTTGGGCTGGTTCATCATTCAAGGTTCGGTGAAACCTGACAGTAACTGGCATCCCTTTTCTTTCGGTATGTGGTAACTCGACAAAGTTCGCCCTTGTGATTTTCAATCATTTAGTGTTTCAGACTCAATATCAAGTGAACATCGCCTGGTTCCGAGTAGTGCTGGCAGTCATGAAAATCACTTTCAATCGATAAAGTCAATGGCATGATGTCAAGTGCACTTTTCCAATTCAGCGTGTTGATACTCAAAGGTGTTCAGAGTTGTATATGTGTCTGTATGTGTCTCGATTGTCTTTCATGTGATCTATCTACAAGCCTCGTTTCTTTCAAGGATGGCTCATAAGTAGATGACAATGTCGACATGCCACATAGCAAAGTGATACCCGCTACTGTTAGGAGGCGGCTCCACTTTGTGTTCAAACGAAAAAAAAAAAAAAAAAAAAAAAAAAAAAAAAAAAAAAAAAAAAAAAAAAAAAAAAAAAAAAAATCTGCCTGATACTGGCTTCTGTAGTGGGATTATTTGGATCTATACATTCTAAATGAGAAAACAGAAGATCAGGGATCACTTGCTGCTATGTCCATCGATGTTGTAGATTAGGGCTACAAGGGCAGAGTTAAAACACAGTCGCAACATTTAGGGTTCACTGATGTGATTCGAACCCCTAGGTACGCCCTTATTGTTCTTGGGCAACAAACCCGTCACTCCTGGGGGCTGATGTAGAATGATTTTCCTTCCCAACACAGATCAACCAACTGCTCAGACAGTGAGTAATTATACGCTCTTAGAGATCTCTGGCTATTTAGAGCATCAGGCTGAAATGCTTATGAGGTGATGTGCTGAATGAAAAAGGGGAATCACTCTTTGTTTGGTGGAGAAAGATAGGATTTTGTAATGAAACAGCGGATCGGGATCACCTTCGGGCATCACCTAGGCGCAATCTGCGACCTTGAACCCGGCGTAAGAACACATGCGCTTGGCCGCCTCGTCTTCATTAGATACGAGGACCTAGGATGGCCTGGATCCAACAGCTCGAACTAAGTGGCAGAGTAGTAGTCGATCTCCAAACAGGAATGCTGGCCAGGATGAACTGAACCCTTAGTGAAAGGATTCACGTGGCGTAGTCGATGCCCATAAGGGGATCAGTGCACGACATGGGACCTGTCCATCGCTTAATGCATTCAGTTCTAACATCTATCTACCACAAACCTTTCTGCTCAGGGACTACAGTCGTCAGCTTACCACTGGCCAAGCCTGCTCGAATGTTGCGAAGACAGAATGCCTCCATCTCCTTCTGTGTCTCATATGACAGCGTTCCGATGTGTGGCAGACAAATGGCGCGTGGGTGTTGAAGGAGCTCCGTTGGGATGGTAGGCTCGTTCTCGTAGACGTCGAGGCCTGCACCAACAATGCCGCCAGTTGTTAGTGCCGCTATGAGTGCCGGTTCGTCCACCACAGGGCCACGGGCTGTGTTGATCAAGATGGAGGTTGGCTTCATGGCTTTGAGCTCGGCCGCGCCGATTGAGTGCTTAGTAGCTTCATTGAGAGGCAGATTGAGGGACAAGACGTCCGAGGTGGCGATGAGTTCCTCCCGGCCAACATACTTCGCGCCTTGCTCCAGGTCTTCCGCAAGACGAGAGCGGTTGTGGTACTGGATTGTCATTCCAAGAGCCTTGGCCCTCTTTGCAAGAGCTCTGCCAATGCCTCCCATGCCGAGGATACCCAGAACCTTCCCGGCGGGGTCGGATGAGAGAGGGAGTCCTCGGTGAAACTGTCCTGCTTGGGCGTTGGCGAGGGCGACATTGAACTGTCGGAGAGACCCCAGAATTAGGAACAGTGCAGTGTCGGCAGTAGCATTATCGACAACAGAAGGCACATTGGTCACTTGAACGTTTCGACTGGTGCATGGCGCCACAGAGACTGGGCAGTGTCAGACAGGAGCGACATCTCGTCCACCTCATACCCACTCTGGTCGTATCCTGCGCCATTATGAGCGATGAATCGTAGGGATGAAGGGAGCTTAGACACCAGTTCTTCGTCAAATCGTCCTGTCACCTGCAAAGCATCAGAATCCGGTGCGCCCCCCGCCGATAGAACAGACATTGATAGAACCTGTGCCTTTGAAATGGCGGTAAATGGCGGACACGGAACTGTAGGCCGCTCCCAGGTCATGAATGAAAGCACTCCGATCTTGACTCGTGAGAGGCTATAGAAGTTAGAACAATCGCTTGTCAGCACAAGTACTGTACTAACGATCAGTTCGGCTTCGCGTTCGAGATTGGCTAGCTCTTCATGCGCCAGGTTGACTGGATCGAGGAGCAGCACCTTGGGCTTTGCAGTCGATAGCCCTCGAGTGTTTCGCAGGTGAATTCCCGACTTCCAGCGAGGAAGGGAACGAGTGAGCATGGTCATTCGGGGAACGATGAATTCGAGATTGAGGACGGGGCGCCAGACTGAAGAATAAGAAGTAGATCTAAGGATGGCAAACACTCGATCCACCAAAGTGGAGGTGGATCCGCCGGTCGGATCAATTGAAGCATTAGCCGAACGGAGCCCCGTTCCTCGGATTTTGATCCCGCCCGCCAACCCTCGCCACTGGAGCTGATACCACCGTCCTAACTACACGTCAAACATTGGTAGACGTTTGTTTGTTGTTGTTTTGGTGTCATCACACTGCATCAACATCCACCACCAATACGACTCAAGCCATGGACATCTTTCCATCAGAATACTCCCAAGGCGAAGACGCGACGACTCAGGCCCACGATCAATCCGCCCCGATTGTCGCAGACTCGTCCCAGCTCCAAGACCCTCAAGCCGGCCCTTCTGTTGGCATTCTTCCGGATGACGCGGTCAACGACGCGGATTCAGAGCCACCATTGCGCGGCAAGGCGGCCACTCACGGCCTGTCGAATGAGGAGAAGAAGGAGAGACAAAAGCAGCAGAATCGTCGAGCTGCGGAGAGGAGTCGAAACAAGAAGAGGGAGGAACTGTATGTCGGCTCTCCAGCGGTAGTGTGTGGCTGCTGATACCCCACCAGTACAGCCCTTGAGATGACGGTCAACAACATCCAAGATGAGAACCATCGCCTCCGATCCAGGTTGTCTGCACTGCTGGCAGCGAAAGTCCCAGAGCCCACACAGGCTCCAGCTGAGGCCGAAGCGAACCTTGTGTCAGGTAGTGTCATCACCGCAACGCTGGACTACGAGGGCCTGTCAAAGCTCCAAGCCGAGCTAGCGACGGCAAAAGCAACGCTGTCAAGCAAAGAGGTCGAACTGGGTCGTCTTCGTGGGGAGGTCAATGACTCTGGGCAAGCCGACGACGCCCAGCATCAACTGCTAGCGCAGACGGCGTCCTTGAAGGCATCCCAAGCCGAAGTTGCTTCGCTGCATTCGCTCATCAACCATCTCCGCGCAGATCGAGACTCGTTGGCGCGTCAACGAGATGTCCTCTCCCACGAAATTGGTGCCCGAAGAGCCCTTCGCGAGTTCGTAGCCGATACGCCCAGCACAACCTCTAGTCGAGCCAACGGAGTCGAAAGGGCGTTGTTGGAGCTGCGTGGTGTAGTCGACGGAGTCGTCAAGACTTGGGAACAGGTCAGTTTGGCTGTTCCTCAGAGGAATTAACGAGTCTGCAGAGCTCAGTCCTATCCTCGGTATCTACCTCCGAGCCTAACGCCGAGCCACCGAGTACCGAGACCGAACAGAAAGCATGATGCGTGACGCGTTTCGAGGACCCGCGGGCAGTACGATGATGTGATGGCATATGCAATCTACATAATGATGGGAATGGTGTTGCTACAAAGCGGCCTTCTACCTGGCAGTTGGGTGCCCGCGATGAATGATAGGTACCGTTACGACCGCTTAAGAATGCCCAAATGAGGGCTACAAATCCAACAGCCTCTTCAACAATTGCCAAGTGGCAAAGGATATGCTGTGTAGCTGTCAGCAAGTCGAAAGACTGAGTCAGAGGATATGATATGCTCACCTTGTCATGGGGACAACTTTGATATAACCAATGGTCAGACCAACGTAGAAGCCACGCCATCCCTGAGAAGAATAGATGGCCTGGACGGCCTGCCTCCAGTTCACGCCCTGCCCGCCCTTGGCTCCTCCGACTTGCATGCGGCGCCGAACGACCTCGAATGGGTAGCTGGCCGTTTGGCTGATGAGGCCAGCGACGGCACCACAAAAGAGGTCTCGCTGCGCGGGCCTCGAGCGGAAGTAGGGCACCAACTCTGGTAGTCGAGTCTTCATAGTGCCGTACGTGAGGAACGAGACGCCAGCGTAGGGTATCATT
Source organism: Vanrija sp. TS_01 (assembly GCA_026725045.1). Taxonomy (NCBI): domain Eukaryota; kingdom Fungi; phylum Basidiomycota; class Tremellomycetes; order Trichosporonales; family Trichosporonaceae; genus Vanrija; species Vanrija sp. TS_01. Next base: position 543,459 of record JAPKIE010000009.1, read on the forward strand.
CCAAGGAGCGTGACCGAAAATCCACGATAGAAGGGGTAGAATGGTAGAGACCTGGTGAATGCGGACACACCCGAGGTAGTTGGGCCTGTAGGCTTCACCTCCGCCTCCTTGTAGATGGCCTTGACAGCTTGTCTCAGAGTCGGTCTCTCAGTCGTAGAGGTTTGGTACGCCATGCGAACGCGAACGAGCTCCATGGGATACGTCACAAGGACCGCAGCGACACCTGTATCGAGTTAGTCCACTGATCTCATGTGGATTCATAACCCAGTACCGACCTGAGGTAGAACCAGCCACAAAGTACCGACCGGGGGACCACGCTTCTGGTGTAGGGATGAGGATCTGGATGTCAGCGCACAAAGCTTGATGGCTAGCGTACCTTCTCGATCCATTCGTAGAACATGAACTTGATGCCTGCGTACGGGAAAACACGTAACAAGGTTGCGGAGTGTCCTTGCAACAGACCTCGAACTCCTGTTGTATGATAGATTTTGGCTGCTGCGTGCAGCAGTCCAGCCGGAGTGCCTATGAGTCAGTCGATGCGGGGGCGAAGGGCTTACCAGCATATTTGCGGAAGTCAGAGTTCGACGTTTGAAACAGGATCTTTACACGGTCGAGCGGAGCAATGGCCGTCTTCGCCTGTGCAGAATATTGTTAGCACGAGCAACAAGTAGGACAACACTGGCACGAACCACGCAGCCTGCAATTCCCCCTGCAATACCACTTGTCAATACTGTCAATGTCAGCAAGGTTGCACAGTGCTGGTGGGTCTGCCTCACCATAGTCCCAGCTCATCCTGTCCGTTTTCGCTCGGTGGCGGCTTTCGTTCCACAGTCGTGTGATAGCCTGTGGCGTGGTCTCCGTTGCTGGGGACACGCTGTCCCCGGCGGAGTAACCTGCCATGGCTGTATGAGGTGAGAAGCAAGAGGGAGAGTGGAAGGAGATGGGGAGGTGACAAACGCCAAAGAGGATTCGATTAGGAGACGAGGACAAAATGAGTGCACTCGGCAAGGTCCGTGTTGGCGAGCCGGCGACGGCGTTCGCAATTGTGGATCGCTGGCCGGTCACTGGCCCGCAGCCGCTGTCGTCGTCGTCCCTCGGTCGCGCTTCGCTCCGGCACGCCAACAATGCCGAGCTCCAAGGAGCCTAAAGGGACTTGAGCGGAACAATAACACGTCATTAATTATTATCAAACCACGTGTCCCTCCTCCACAAGGCCAACGCGCGTTCACTGATGCAATCATGCAATCGAGCCGCTGACCGACATCGCTCCGTCATCATCTGCACAGTTCCATCCCTTCTTCGTACCCTTCTTCCTTCCTTCCTCACTCTACCAGCCAGCTCTCGTTATCAGCAACATGGCCGACGACAGTGTCCCCCTTCCCTTCCCAAATCTCAAGGTCCCCCAATGGCACTACCAGCTTGTCAACGTTGACCGTCTCCGCGACGAGGCCACGACTGCTTTCTGGGCTGCCGTCGAGGCCGATGGTAGGTCGACATTGGTGAAAGCGCACTGCTAATAGTAGAAATGGCTCCCTACATTCGCTCAACTGGTCTTAAGCCTCCAAACGCTCAGCTTCTAGACACACTCGAGAAGAAGAACGCTGCAGAACTCGAGTCAATTGACACGAAGCTGAAGGACGCGGAGGAGAACCTCGGCGAGAGCGAGGTCTCGGAACTTCTGAGACAGAAGGCCATGTACCTCTGCCGCATCGGCCACAAGGTACGTTTACGTCGTCAACAGCTTCCCCCACTGACCACTTCAGGAGCAGGCAATCCCGGCCCTTGAGACGGCGCTCGAGAAGACGACAGGACTGGGAGCCCGCATCGATCTCGTTCTTGCGACTGTCCGCATGGGTCTCTTCTCGTCCGATGCCCAACTTGTCATCAGTAACATTGCTCGGGCTGCGGAGTGAGTTCCGATACCCGCAGAATGTTGGAGGACTGTGACGCTGATCGATTGAACAGCCTGATCGACTCTGGTGGAGACTGGGACCGCAGGAACCGACTCAAGGTGTACCGGGCACTCCACCTCCTCTCCATCCGTGACTTCAAGCAGGCGGCAGACCTTCTCAACGACTCGTTGTCAACGTTCACCGCAACGGAGCTGATGGAGTACGAGGAGTTTGTTGCCCTAGCTGTTCTTGCCTCTGCCTTGGGCTGTGACCGCAAGAATTTGAAAGCCAAGGTGGGAATGAACAAACTCTTTCCCGTTGCATTGCTAACAATGCAGATTCTGTCGAGCTCCGAGGTTAATGGATGTATCTCGACGATTCCCAGCCTTGCGGCATTGACCGACTCGTTGTACAAGAGCAGCTACGCCGCGTTCTTCGTCGCCCTCGCCGAGGTGGAGCAGCAGTACCTCATTCCAAACCCCATCCTGGCTCCTCACGCCCGATACTATGTACGCGAGATGCGCATCAAGGCGTACCAGCAGCTCTTGGAGAGTTACAGGAGCTTGACGCTTGAGAGGATGAGCCGCTCCTTCGGAGTTAGCGAGGCCTTCATGGACCGGTGAGCTAGGCCTTAACTCGTGGAAGTCGCTAACGACGACAGTGATCTGTCGCGCTTCATTGCCAATGGTCGTCTGTCGTGCACGATTGACAAGGTCAGCGGTGTGATCACCACCGACAAGCTGTCGTCGCACACCAAGACTGCCATTTATGAGCAGTTCCTGAAGCAGGGTGACTTGCTCCTCAGCGGTAAGTGTGGTACTACGTCTCCTGTGTGTTGTGCAAACAGGTCAACTGACAGCATAGACATGCACAAGCTGCACCGTGTTGTGGGCTAAGGCCACCTAGCAACTAAGAACCTGGGGCAGTGGAAGAAGTTGAGTATAGACCAGTCGCATGTACACCATAGTGTTGCCTGCAGCCCGGGGGTGCTGTGTCTTGGGGTGATGTGTCTTTGGGTACAGGGTCGTTGGGTGTCGCTGGGGTGACATGTCCTCGTCGGAGGGCTCATGGGGCAAAAGTCTGACGAGGTCGACGTTGCAGAAGACGACAACTCGCGAAGAACTAGACGAGCAAACCACTGTCTCCCACGCCAGGAGTTAACCAGAGCGCAAGGGTTTCCATGAAGGAGAAGAGCAGTTCGCCTCTTTACTGGCAGCTGATGGGGGAGAGAAGAGCAGTTCCCCGCTGTAAGCTTCTGTTCATCGGCTGTAACTTGTCTCCCAAGGGCTTGTGCGCGGTCCAAGGTGGCTGAGTTGGACATCAAGGCGAGCTGGTTGCTTGGGGCTCCACCTCCACCGTAACGGGCTCGGCAAAGTACTTCTCTACGAGCCAGAATTGCCAGCATTATGTCTTCAACCTAACTATCCTCTACTGCGGCAACATTGATCTTGCGATGCGTTGCACTCGTCCGCCTTTCCCGAGTGGGTGGTCGACTCTCCCAATACACCCAGCCAACCTCTCGTTGGTCAACACCCTCCCTGTGGGACAGAGTTTCCTCTGGCACCGGCACCAGCTCGCAGATGCCAGCGAAGAGTTCTCGCGGACAGTCGACAATCCGCCACGAGTAGTCTGCCTTCGACAGTCACCGACATCCATTCACTTCACAGCAATCCACCCCACAGAGGAAGCCACGACAAGCGACCGTGAGACAGGTCTTACGAGGGATTGGCTACAAGAGTACTTCCAGCTGTCAGCCTACCCCGATCTGCCAGAGCTCTACGACGGCTGGCGAAAGCGTGATCCGTCCTTCTTTGGCGTGGCAAAGCTGGGTCCTCGAGCTATTGGGGTTCGAGTATTGAGGCAAGACCCTTGGGAGTGCTTGCTCGCGTTCGTCTTTCGTGGCTCTGCCGTTCGCTGACAAGCCAGCTTCATTACATCAACCAACAACCACATCCCACGCATTACATCGCTGCTACACAAGCTTTCGACTCGGTTCTCACCCGCTCTGCTTACACTAGACGATCCAGATGCAAGTGGAAACGAAACAACCTACCACCTCTTTCCTAAGCCTCAAGACTTTCCTCAAGACGGACTGGAATCGCAGTTGCGAGAGCTCGGCTTTGGCTACCGCGCCAACTTCATTGCCTCGTCTCTATCCGCTCTGCGTGCGGCCAATGAAAACGTAGCGGAAGAACTGGAGCGCTGGAGGACGCTGCCTGAGGAGGATGCACGGGCTGAGTTGCTTCGCTTGAAGGGGGTGGGCCGCAAGGTTGCGGACTGCGTCATGTTGATGTGTATGGACCATGTAAGTCAAGGGGGAGTTTCAAAGCTGACAGCTAGCCGTCGTTGGTACCTGTCGACACTCACATTTACGGAATTGCTGCTCGTCACCCTTTGTTCCCTGCGCGACTGCGAAAGAAAACCATGTCTGCTACGCTTTACGAGGATATCCAGACCTTCTTGTCTGACAAATGGGGGCCGTTGGGAGGATGGTGTCAAGCTGTCGTGTTTGCGGCAGACATCCGCGAGCCTACGTTGCAGCGACCGACTCCTTCAGACAAGTCACCTACACCTGCAAACAAGAAGCTCAAGCGCGAGCGACCTACACCTCCCACTACCATTGGCCTGCACGTGAAACGGGAAGAAACAGAAGAAGCAGAAGTGAAGAGAACACGAACGCGCCGGGGCAACAAAGGAGTGACGGAATCGGCAGCGGCGAAGTAGCATATCTTTAAGGAGAGAGAGTTGAAGCGTGATAGTTGTTTGGTGTTGACACATGTGACTTTCGCAGAGGAGCATTCAGTGTTGAGTGTCGAGCCGATACAGGCTTGGGCTTGAGAGGAATGGCTCATGCTAGATGGGCGAACCCAAGGTTGCTCGTTTACGAGACGATGTAAGCCAGCGCGATGACAAGGTACAAGGCGATGACTGCGTGTCAGCACTTAGCAAAGTAGCATAAACCTACGCATGAGTCCTTCCATGTAGTTGGTGCGGCCTGTGGAAGACTATTAGCAACTCTCCCTGGACAACAACAATGCGACTCACCATCCTGCAGAAGGAGGTTGACCAGCATGACAGACACGAAGAGGACAATGGTCTCGAAGTTGGCGAAGAACAGGGTGAGGTCCCTGTGCATGGGCCAAGCGATGATGACAAGAAGGGGGATCATGCCCGCAGCAATTTGGATACTGGATCCCACGGCGACGCCAATGGTAAGCTCCATCTTGCCTTTACAGGCCATCCAAATTGAGGTGACATGCTCGGCAGCATTGCCAACCAGTGGGAGGAGAATGAGACCGATGAAACTGCAGGTCAGACCGACTCCATGGCTGTTGCTCACCGCTTGGGAATGTTCCAGGCCTGAGCAGTCTCGTCAATGCTGCCAACAAGAACGTCGGCCACAACCGCCGTAACAATAGTGACGATCAAGAGCCACAGTCCGGCGCTCCACTGGTCCATGTCGGCGGTTTCCTCCTCCTCAGTCTCTTCGGCCTCGAACAGACCAGAGTGGGTACGCAGCTGGAACACGAGGTAGGCGAAGTAGGTAGCGAGAAGAATGATCGCGGTACCACGCGAAAGAATGAGCAGGCCATGCAGGGAGGGGTCCTCCGGGTTGGGCGCATCGCCGCTGAACCAAGAATCGGTGTCCTCACCCGAGGACGCGTGGTCTAAGCAGTTAGGAGAGTAATGAATGTGATATTTTAAAATCCACCTACAGGCAGCTGGAATAATGAGAGTGATGCAGGCCAGAGTCATAAGCGACGACGAAGCCTGAGCGGCAGTCACCTGGAACGTCGACTCGTAGAAGAAGAAGCCAGAACTAAGTGTTAGCACATTTATCTACCGTATCAACGTACGCAAAGAAACTCATGCCAAGCACGAGGAGGAGGTTAGACAAGACACTTCCGAGGAGCGAAGTCTGCACAAGGCGGAGCTGATTCTGAATCAGAGCCGCGATGGCGACGATGAGCTCAATAGCGTTGCCAAAGCTAGGATTGTCAGACGCATCACAGAAGTAGGGTCACCCTTGTGAACATACGTGGCATTGAGAAGACCACCCAGAGTCTGGCCCAGCTTCATCGACAGCTGTTCGGTGGCATCTCCAAGGAGCTTGAGGACGACCCGTCAGCCAACGAGCCCAGCAGGCCAAAACATCTAGAGACGGCCCACCTTTGCGAGAGGGACAATGGCAACGAAAGAGGTCACGAATCTAGCGGTTGCACTCCACTCGAGGTGCTCGGCAATCAAGGACACCGGGACTGCGATGAGGAGAAGGTTGAGCCACGAGCTCAAGAGCAGGTGCTTTGATGACGCAAGAAAGTTGAACCTCTCTGAGTGGTGGGAGTGCTGGGCGCCGAGCAGCGGCGAAGTTTCTTGGGGCGGCATGCTTGCCTTGATATGGATGAGTGAACGGATGGAGGAGAATGCGTTGGAGAGAATGGAGAGATGGAGAAGGAGTGTGGTGGTGGTTGGGGTGCTTGTATGGTAGTAGTGGATTGTTTGGTGCAGGTTGCCGCCGCCTGTCGCACTCCGTCAGAGTGGGCGGCGGTCGTCGTCTGGTCTGGCCTCGGCTGTGTTGGGCTGCCAAGACCTCCTTGAACGGTTTAGACTAAGCGGGAACTGGCATCCACCTCGGCCCAATCAGCGAGAGGGACGCGACGACGCGGTTGCATGCGATGCGCCACCAGTGGAGCACGGCTGGCTGGAACCACTACCAGTCAGTCACTCAGAGTTACCACAGCGCTAGGCAAAGCCGCAGCTCCGCAACCGAGGTGCGGAATGTTTTGTCTGCATCAAGTAGGCAAGGGATCTCGCAGGTCGCGGCCGCCGAGGCTCGCCCCGCAGTACAACTTACGCCAGTGCAGAGTAAGCACAACCCAAGCCGGCCTGCCTTTGGCCTAAAAACCAACGACCACATCCACGCGCAGTGAGGACTGACTGCTTGAGCTGAGTGAATGTGACAGATGACAGGAGAGCGCATCGATCATCATCATCATGCGTCTTGCAACGAAAGGGGCGGTGATCCGCTCTCACCCGCGTCCCCCTTGTGCCGTCGGATCGGCTGCCTACCGCTTTCAGGGCTTGTAACCCAATATGACGTTTAGAAACCTGTGACGTATGCGCACCTAGCTTGTAACGATGCAGGCGAACTTGCTGGAGCGTTGCAGAGCTGGGGCTCTGGAGCTACCCCGCTTTACCCTAACAGGCCCTCTCATTTTGGTGCACGTCGTTGTGCACGTCGGAGAATGGGGCAACAAAGGGGGAGGGGGGGGGGCCGATCACGGGGGGAAGAGGGCGGTGGCATTGTTAGCGTGGTCGCTCAAGGATGATGACTGACGAAGCAAGCAGAGAGGCCTTGGGGGTGATGCCACCCACCGCGCCGCTACTGCCTCGTTGTCGTCCGCAGTCCAAATAGAGACCATTTAACTACTCGACGATCAGTCCCAGATCCCAGTGGACCTTAGAACTTTATCTCATCTCGCTCTGTCTGGCCGAAACGCACGCACAAACACCAGCACTCACGCCACGCACCCACGTACCCACGCACCCATCACTAGCAAGCAAGGCGGCCAGAGTCGCAAGCCTCATCGTCGGTTGGCACCGCATACACAAACACACGCATACACAAGAGACACGCTTTATAGTCCCACCACTTGCCACCCGCCATCCAGCTCTACTGCCCGTCGTCACCACTTGCGTCTCCCTCGCCGCTGGTCCCTCACCCGGCTTAAGGGACCCCACTTTCGACGACTCTCTCCTTCAACACCGTCCACGCTGTCCTCGACAATACTGCATCTCTGGGCCCCACGACTCGTCGCGCCTTTCATGGAGAGGTAGAGCAACCTAGGCTCCGTAGTTGCTGGCCTTCCCTTGAAACACCATTTTCAACATCTTGGCCCCTCGGATCCACATTCACCTCTGCTACCCTCAGACAATCAGACAGCCAGGCTATTCAGTATGGCGGCAAACACCCTTCCCACTCCAATTGCCACCCCTGCAAGGCAAAGGGATGGCGGCGGCGCGTACAACTTTTGTAAACAGCCAATACGTCCCCTCTCGGACGCCGAGGTCATCAGCAGCGATGACCAGAAGCCAAGGCCAGTGTCGCTGTTGAGCTCCATGCTCTCCGACCATGCGTCCCCTCCAAGGCTCGAATACATGGCAAGAGGCCGAAGCGGTTCATCAACCCCGTCCACGGCCATCTCAAGCCCAAAGGCGAATGACCACGGAGACCCAGTTTCGATTCTCAGACGATCCAGTATCGGGTCTGATTGCGAGCCATTCGGTCTTCCGCTTGCCCGTGTCATCACACCCGCACCGAAAGATCAAGAGGTCAGTAGACCAACTTCGTGCCCTGTCGCCTGCCCGACCATCTTCTGAACGAGCGCAGGTGCTGCCGGCTGTCCACCGACCTGGAGCCCTCAAGTTTGCGGTTGCGACTAATCACCCTGAGCCAGAACGGCACATAGTCCCGCTCCCAGCGCACCACTCTGAAGGCGATCACCTCACCGACGACGGCTATGAGGAGGACTCAGAAGAGGGGTTCTCTGACGATGAGCCTTCATTCATGTTCCACGTCCACAAACTCTTGGAACAAGGAAGAGGTCGCCCAACCTCGTGTTTAATAAAGGAGCGACCGGCCTCGACCTCTCCAACGCGCGGAGCAGGCCCGCGGCGCTTGTCACGGGACCATGTTCGCGTCGATCCATCGGCTGGTCGCGATCACAACCGCTGCTCGCGGCATCAGAGTCCACCGCCATCAATTCGTCCAGATGCTCAGTCCCGATGTGCTCGGCCTGGGCCCCGGGAGGGACGTGCTGGAAGCCCGATTCCGTCCTCCTTGCCAAATGATGAGGATGAGGACGAGGATGACGATGAGGAGGACGGAGAGGGACAAGAGGAGGGGGAGGGAGGGGGGAGTATGGAGGGGAGGCAGGGAGAAGAGCTGCGAGCGAAGGTGGACACCCAAGATGGCTCCTATCCTAACAAGGCCGTCCGCTCCTGTCCTGAAGCCGACACCGCCATTGAGGAAGACAGCGACTCATCCGATCCTTCAGCCCCGCACATGGCGGCCCATATGCCGGCCACCGTTGCGGCGTCACTGGGCAATGGCGTACGAAGTATTTTGCGCCGAGCCTCCGAGCATCTACCTGGATTTCGTCCGTCATTCTCCGCGACTCCTCCAGAGGCTACTAGCACTACGGCAACGAGTGGCGACCTCAGTTTTGAGGATCAGCCAACGTTAGGGAGAGCAAAGTCGCTCGGGTCTCGCCCAACTCGGCGCCCTGACATTCTGCTTTCGACTGCAGCAACCGCTGCCTTAGCCCCAAGCCGCCCCATTGCATGCCCAAGCCGAGGTCGACCCAACGTGGGTTACAGTTAGATGATAGACGTTCTTATCCTTGTAGCGATTGGCCCATTGCTTAATGATAATGACTTGGTGGCATGCGAGGTTGCCTGAGTCTTGCTCGACGTCATTGGCAGATTGCGTTGCCATGCATAGTAGTAGGCATGTGTTGTATTTGCGTCCCGCGGGGCCGTTGGAGGTTGTGGGGTGGCAATCCGAGTTGGATTTAGGCTCGTAGTGTTTGGTTGGTTCCTGCGATTCTGTTGGCTCGTTGTCCCTTTCCGGGTCCTGGTTGCCGGTCTGGTCGCGGTGCCGGGTGCAACTGCAACTGATGCCGGCCCGCCATTGGATTAATCGTCGGTCGGGCGGGTGGTCCGCGCGACGATTGGTGGCCGCCATATGGGCATGTGACTGACGTATGTAGTACTCGAGGCAAGCACCGAGGCAGGCAGACAGCCACAGAGCGCAGGCGCCGGGGCGCGAGCAGAGGACGGCATCGTCGAGTGAGCATCGGGCGGCGTCTGGCTGCATGAGCTGCTCCTGCCTGCATGTGCCGGCTTGCTCGGTCTGGACCTCTCTCTCTCCCAACCAACATCATTAGTGAGCACACTCTCACACCACTCGCTCAGCAACGACAGACGACACTCTCGAGACCCAACTGCACGCTGCCCCATAGCAACACGACTGCTACACTACAACACTGCCGTAGAACGCCGCACACACCTCGTCGACCCCGGCCGCGGAAACAGACGACATCCACCAACCCCCTTGGTCCACCCAATCTCCATCCCCTCGCACAACCGTTGACACACCTCCCTCCTCTTTCAACATTCGGCGAGCCCGACTCACTCTTCTCTCTACTCCATTGTGAGCCTTCATTGCACCCCTTCACTTCGGACGAGAGAAATCTGGTGTGCGCCTCCACACTGTGGTCATCCCTGTCGCCTCTTACGAGCTCCGCTATCAACCTCGGTCTTATCGTTGGCGGGCTATCGCATTGCTCTAGCCCCCAATGACTTCCCCTTCGTCGTCATTCGTGCTGCCTCCCAACCGCGCACGACGCCCCAGTCTCAGCACCTCTCCACGAGTGATCCCGGCCTCCTCGCCCCGCGTCGTCCCCATCCCATCGCCGCGAGCTGTCCCACTGCCTGTCCCTCAACGACACGGTAGTATTCACGGCGGTTCATTTGGCTCAGTCTCCGACTTCACGTCTTTCTCCCCTCGTCTGTGGTCGAATAAAGAGTCGGGGTCGTTTCGAGGCTCGGTCTCCCTCAGCAACTCGTTTGTCTTGGGCCCTCCGGTCACCGATGGCTCTGATGAGACGGCATGGCTGGACGTAACTGCGTCCGAGATCACCAAAGAGAGAGCCAAGATTGTGTCGGGCGATACCAATCTGGAGCAGGCCACAGAGGTACGAAAGGTTTATCGGATCATGGCTGACTGCTGCAGATCCTGATTCAAAGTGACCTGCAATCCCTATTGGTCGAGACGGGGGCAGGCTATGGACTCTTCGATGTAAGGGGGAGAAGACAGGTACCTGTGCTAACATCCAGTTCGCCGACTTGAACACGGTGTTACTTCTCGTCCTCACTGCCTCGTCACAGGGCTCTTTCGACCATCTCGACGAGCGCTCTTGTGAGATCGTGTCTTGCTTGAAGCGCGGTATCCGGCTTGGCGTTGGCACCGTCTGCGGTATGTTCAAGCTGGACGCTAAGTGTGATACTGACCGAGCCAGACATTTCGGGCAAGAATCCTTGCAGCTCCTTCCCGCCAGACACCCCGTTACGCCAGTTGCTGCCTCTATTTGCTTCTGGAGTGCACAGAGTGGTCATCACGTCAGACCCTCCAACCATTTTGGGTAGTTCTGGCCTACTCGAGTACCTCACCAGGCAGCCGCCATCCCTCCTGCGTCTCTCCCTGTCCGAAGTTGACCTTCCCCTCCACCCATTGGTTTCTCTCCCTGCAACTGCCTCGGTCCTTGACGCCATGCAAGTCATGAGTCTCAACGGCATGGGAGCTCTGGGAGTTCTCGGTAGCGACTCGGACAGAGATCCCGAATTGAGCTCGCTTGTGGGCATTGTCACTGTTTCCGACTGCTCCAAGCTTGTCGTCCCCAGCGAAGGCAAGTATGCCCTCGGAATGGCACTCGGCGACATGTGCAAGAATGTTTTGGCCGATCACCACGGCCTCGAGCGTGGCGAGGAGCGCGTGCCAGGTGGGTCCATGTTCTTTTTGGCCAATGCTTACATTCTAGTCCATACAATCACCCCGAACACCTCCCTCATCCACGCCTCTAGGCTTATTCTCGCAACATCTTCGTCAAGAGTGTTTATGCGCACCAACCCTGGCGAGTCCCCTCCGCTTTCCCCCGTGTCTTCGCCAGGCCAAGCCTCTCCTCCACCCTCGCCTTCTGCATCATCAAAGTCTATCGGTCTTCCTGCCCCTCCGCCAACTCAGCTGTCGGCGCAATACGTCATCTCCAGTCTCGACATCTTGTCATGCCTTGCCCGCTCCTGCCCGGGCAGATTGACGCCCATCGAGCCTGATAGTGTCGCGGACTCGTGGGACATGCTGCCGGACAGTATCAGCAAGAGGCGCCGTCGTGCCAGCTCTTCTGCATTCACCGGCTTCGAAACCTGGCGCTGGGCCGGACCACCGACCCCTCTCTAAGACCTCCAACACATAACCGTCCGCCAATTGTATCTAAGTAGCATCGTCTGAGAATCAAACCCCACATAAGAAACGCAAGGCCACAATATTTTGTACCAACTGTGCATGCAAGCAAGATCAATGATGATTACAAAGGAGCAAGCTCTGGACGCCTCAAGTAATGCCTTCGTCGCTCACTCCAAATTTACATGTGATGTAGCCAGTTGCTGGGCCGCGCAGGCCTCAAGCTGAAAACCAGTCGCACGCAGCGGCTACAAACGCGGCTGTCATGCCTATGCCTCCCCCACCAAAGGCAGCGAACCAGTCTGAGTATGCGCTTCTTGTCAGAAACCCAACTCGGTGTATCAACTTACATTTGACGGATAGGCACGACCTCTGCTTTCTTTCCTTCCTCAGGTTCAAATGGGGACAGCTTCGAAGTCTGCTCGAGCCTCGTCTCCTTCGCTTGCCAGCGCTTGCGAAGCCACAGCTCGAACTCTCGTGCCTCGCCCTCTGGAGCCAGCCCGTCTGCGGTAGGTGAAGAAGCCTTGAGTGAAGGGATTTCACACTTTGGTGAGTTCAGGTCTGAGTAGAGGCTGAGGTGAAGGCGAATGGTTGGCGGTGGCACGCCGTTGAAGAACACTGACGGCAAGCTGTACCAACTCTGTGGGTACTTTCCAAAAGGGATTTCTGGGTAGGTGATGGTGACATCCAGGAGCTTGAGGTCGGGCACCGATGGCAGCAGTGTTCGGAGACAGAACAGGAGGCCGGTTGAGCGAGGGTGAAGAAGGCCCACAAAGTCGTCCTGAGTTGTTAGAACAGACGTTGGGTTTGTCGAGCACTCACGACTCCCTGCTTCTTGGCATAGCGTGCACTCTTCGGGCGCTCCTCGTCACTGGGAATGGTGCCTTCGGGAAAGACGAAGAGCCACAGCGGCGACCGCTTCGAACCACCCTTACCCGCCTTCGCTGTCGCGTCATTCTCCTTTGCTTCGCTGGCTAGCCGCTGCAAGGAATTGGTCAAGTTATCCTTGTCCTCGGCCCACGATCTTTTGAGGAAGACGAATCTGAAGTTCCGCTAGCACATATGTTAGCGCCAACCCAACGCGACTGGGTGTCGCATTTGTTTCACTCACCATTCCCCATCCAACGATTGGCACGTTCTGCAGTGCCCACTTGAGCAGGATCGTGATCCCTTCAGCGTGCCCACAGTAGCAAGCCAAGATCCACAGGTAGATCCAGTCCACGTGAGCTTGGTGGTTGGCCATGAGGACGAGCCTGTCCGGGAGGTTGATGCGCGTAACACGACCCTTGCGGTCGCGTTCGACGAGGGTCGAGTCGTCGATCGACTCATCGGTTGTGATTATCAGCGAGGTTGGGGCAAAGAGAACCGTGATGGCGATCACTGTGAGGTGAGCACAGGCTCACTAGCCCCGACTCCGACTCCGACTCACAGAGCCGTCCAAAGCCGTCCTTGGTCCAGTCGATGGCTTCGCGGAACAGCCGGCGCCCACTCCCATAAGGGAGGAGGAGCAGTGGCATGAAGAGCCACTGCGATGTGCCCATCCCGAAGCATGCCAGCATGAAGACGATGGGGAAGAAGATCTTGGAGACCCATGACCCATAGCCCTCGGGACGGTCCTTGATGGGGATGGAGTACATTGGTCGAGTCGAGGTGGCCATGTTTACTCGCGCGACCTGTGGCGACTGAACGAAGCGATGTGTTTGGTGAGTCCGTGATCGATGCCGATGCCGCTTGGAGCTTGAGTAGAGTATTAAGAACAAGGACGAGTTGACAGAGGGGGTGTTGGAGCTGTGAATGAGGCGAGTGTCGACGTGTTTGCTCAATGCATCAGTGATCTGTGGGAGTATCGGCTCGGCTGGCAGATGGCCGGCTGGTGGAAGCCTGCGTCGTCGTCGTCGCCGGCTGTAGTGAGATCGAATGAGTGCGGTGCGGTGCTGCGCGGATGCAGCGGGGGGTCGGTCCCGGCTTGGCCGGGGCTCAAAGGCAGCCAAGGCCAGCCACGCATGCACGCACGCACGCTTACATGCACGCGCCCTGCAATGTTCGCGGGTCGATGACGTAACCGTCCTTGGTTTATCGCTTGTGGCCGTGCAGGTACGGCGCTACACGGCGCGGCGCGTCTAGTCACCGGGACAGTCACACTTGCAGTGTATCACACACTCTCATGTCTCACACCGCGGAGCGACGAGCGACACATTACAATCACGTGCGTGGCGCTATGCTGGAACGGCACGTGACATCCTTCGTGGGCGTGGCGGCATACCTCGCTTTCTGGTGGCGCGACGCGACCTCGAGATTCTCAGCTGCAGGGGATATTGAGCTGCGCCGGAGATGAACATTATGCGGGGCGAACACACGGTATCGAGCTGCCCTGTAAAGACAGTGTTTGCTCGTCTCCGCCACTTTCAGCCTCGACGGCACTGCAAGGACTGCTCGTCGGTCGAGTGACGCTGAAGAGTCGGCGCAGACCTTCTATGAAAGATTGACAGAAACAAGGCGGCCTGTGCGGTGCACGAGCCACTGCTCAGCCGCCTGCCGTGACTGCCCGCGTTGAGTTAGATAAACAAACTAGAGACACAGCGTCCTCAACAGCATCATACGTCTTTGCTCATGCCCCCATTGGCAATGCTGCCCCCACCTCACCCACGCCTCGCCCGGCATGCGACACACGGCTTGATTCTGCTACTCTGCCTGTCCTGCTTCATCCTGACGTACGGGCCGTGTACTGGGATACGTTGAGCAGGTCACTGACGCTCACAGTCTCATGGTGACCTTCTCCTCACCCTTCGCGAAGGGGATTTACTTTCTGGAGGTGTTCGACCCCAGCAGAAACGCGACGACAACGAATTCGACCAGTCAAACCAGCTTTGGCGCCTTCGGTTGGTGCGACTCGCGGTCGTGCTCCCAGCCGGGGATGCCCTATGAGTACGGGCCCTCAGTCAACCGCTCATTAACTTGTGCTATGATCGTGTGGCCACTGGGTTAGAGTCACCGACCTTCCCGAGCTGACTATCATAGCTGCAATCTCAATCTTGTTTACGTCCTTTGTGACTGTGGTGTCCCTTCTGTTTGGTTCAACCAACGCGCCGGTCGCCATTGGGTTGCTCCTCTCTGTGTCGCTGGTATGTCGCGAAGCGACGCACATGGCTGATACCCAAGCCACTTACAGTTGTTCTTTCATCCGTAGCTTGGCTTCTGTCCGTCTTTGGGTGGAGCATCGCCCAGCGATCTTTCCATCGAGCAGGATCCAACGCCACTCTGGGGTAAGGATAGGCGACGATGCTGCTGACTCACACAAGCCCTGCCATCTGGCTAGGGCTTGTAGCTGCCCTTTGCACCATCCCGTGGGTTTTGCTTGACTTGAAAAGCGTCTACTCTCTGCTGTGCTTTGTTGACAGATCTCTGCCGACAGCCTGGCGGTCCTTGGATGGCCTTCGGACGTGTCGGAGAAGCCCGACACGAGTGATCGTCGAAGCCGCGTTGCCATTCCGCGGCCGCCTGGTGATGGCTATTTCCATTATAGGCGAACGACGCGCGAGATTGTCCCCCAATAGCAGACGGCGAAAGCGGCAGTCACGTTGGCAGACAAAGCGGCACTGGCTATCCGCCCTGACGTCACTCAATTGTCAGTTTAGGTGATATACATGGGCGACGTATTCTCATGGGCTAAAACAAACAGGTCACCACTGCTCACGTCCGCCGTCACCGAGCAAGACCGATCCGAGGAACAGACCAGTGGTCCCCACCCGCCGTAGTCCTTTTCATGCACATCTTTACTCCTTCTCTTGCTTGCACTTACTGATAATCGCTCTCACTTCTTGAAGTAGACAGCATCTCTATCCCTGGTTAGTAACCTGTCACAGTGGAGTACCTGGCCGGCCTTTGTGTGGACTTCCCAGCTAATGAAAGACTTGCAGCTAGGAGGTGCACCAGAACCTCTTGAACACTCGCATCACGTCGAGATAGCCATTGAAGATGTCATCCACGACAACCACGACAACTGAGAAGACCAAGGTGGCTGCAGCCACCCCAGTCGCCTACAAGACGCCTGACTACACGCTTCGCGATTATGCGAGCTTCTTCGCATCTGGTGGTCTCGCAGCGACTCTGTGAGTCCCTCTCGTGTGAGCTCATAAAACACAAACTAACGGAGCAGATCGCATGGTGCCATGACACGTATGTACTACTGCTAGAAACGGAGGATGGTAAACCTGACCCACCTAGCCATCGATGTCATCAAGACCCGCATCCAGATCGACCCCTCCCTCAAAGGCAACTCACTCCTCACTGCAGGTCGCAAGATCGTAGCAGCTGAGGGCCCTAAAGGCCTTCTGACCGGCTTTGGACCGACTGCGGCTGGATATCTGTGAGTTGCAGCAGTCTGCATTCCGAGGTGACGTGTTGACGCAGTTCACAGGCTCCAAGGTGAGTTACACCTTTTGCATCTGCGGTGTGATGGCTTTAGGGAGCTAATGTGATGGTAAGGTGGTGCCAAATTCGCGGGCTACGAGTTCTGGGTGGGTTTGGTCCTTATGTGATCAGGAGAACAGGAGCTAACACACTGCAGAAAAAGTTCTTCGTGGACAAGGTCGGCTACGACGTCGCCGTCCAGCACCGCACTGCCATCTACCTGGGTTCGGCCAGTATTGCCGAGTGAGTCTGTCTTTTGCGGCAGCCTCACCCCGCACGGCGAATCACGTCGAGCACTTTCCAGAGTTGAAGCTGATAGGGCCCAGGTTCTTTGCCGACATCCTTCTTACCCCGCTCGAGGCCACGCGAATTCGTCTTGTCTCGAACCCAAAGGTACGCTGGAAGAGAATCCTATGAACGCGATTAACACGATCAGTATGCTACGGGCCTGGCCAGTGGCTTCACCAAGATTCTGCGTACCGAGGGTGTCGGCTCCCTCTACGCTGGCTTCATCCCCATCCTCTTCAAGCAGATCCCGTTCGCCATCGGCCAGTTCACTGTCAATGAGCGAGCGACCGAGTTCATTTACAACCGCATGACTCCGGAGCAGAAGGCCAACCTGTCAACCAGTGCAAAGCTCGGTGTCACCTTGACGGCCGGTATCGTTGCTGGTATCGCAGCAGCTATCCTGAGCCAGGTGAGAAAGGAAGGGATGTCAGTTTGAAGACTTGCTCACTTGCTGTAGCCGGCCGATACTCTCCTCTCGCAAATCAACAAGGGCCATGGTCCGAAGGGAACTATGATGCAGCGTCTCTGGGCGTTGGCCAAGCAGGCCGGTTTCCGCGGCCTCTTCGCCGGCCTCGGCCCAAGGATGCGTGAGTATAACACAGCAGCTTCGCGAGACCCTCGGCTAACCGCTCCAAGTCATGACGGCTGGTCTGGTCAGCTCCCAGTTCGTCATGTACGACGGCATCAAGAAGGCCTTCGGTGCCCGCCCCGGCATTGAGATTCACAAGGAGTAGAAGACGGCCCAGGCTCGAGGCATAATTGGTGGAGAAAGAGCGAAGAAACGTGCAAAATCGTCGAAGACAGACACCATGCTGACATGGGTCTTACGATGCTCGCAACATAGAATCCTCGCCTTCGCTCTGTAGACGGACAGATGACGAGATGCAAGTCAACGGAAGTGCTGTCGCTGTTTCTCTTGTTGACAATGCTTACGCGACTGTGCTGATAAACTATCCGTATGAGCGTGATTCTTTGGTTCCGTGTGTCACGAGAACTGGTGATGTTCGTGCGTATTGCTGGCTCTGGTAGCACGCGTCTGGTCGCGGCCTCACCGACTAAAACCTGGCTGGCTGCACGCGTTGCCTGGCGCCCGGCGCAAGGGCGGCGGATGGTGGTTGTTGGTTCGGGGCCTCGTCCCTGACGGACAAAGGAAACGTACGATCGTGCCACGCTCTCCGTTCAATCGTAACTGCAGCTGCCACGCCTGCAACCCAGCCAGCCAAGGCATCGCACCCAAGCATGCAGCACGCACATCCCGCAAAAGTCTGAAAACGCGCCGGCCGGTCACCATGGGCCAACCATCTCATCCTGTTCTGTACTTATTCTCCAGGTTGGACGTCTCCACGGTCGTGTCAGTCCCCCTTCTCCAGCCCCAGTCTCCCAGTCCTTCTTGTTAGTATACCACTTTGAACAATGCCCGCTGCCGACGCTCGCTCCGAGGCTCGTGTCTCCAACTACACCAAGTTCTGGAACAAGGACTCTGCCAAGGACAACGAGAACGACAAGGAGAACCGTCTCGACAAGTACACCGACCTCGTCAACGGTAAGCATTGCGGTACTCAGCATGACGCGCAGCTGACCCTCCAAGGCTACTATGACGGTGCCACCGAGCTCTACGAGTACGGTTGGGGTGAGTAACGAAGGCTGCAACACCTGCGATGATGCTGGGTGTGAATCGCGTCTCTAACGAATCCCAGGCGAGTCGTTCCACTTTTGTCGCTTCTACAAGGGCGAGGCCTTCCTGCAGGCTCTCGCTCGCCACGAG
The DNA here is from genome assembly GCA_026725045.1 of Vanrija sp. TS_01. NCBI lineage: Eukaryota > Fungi > Basidiomycota > Tremellomycetes > Trichosporonales > Trichosporonaceae > Vanrija > Vanrija sp. TS_01. The sequence continues at coordinate 561,835 of JAPKIE010000009.1, forward strand.
CACTACCTTGCCTCCATGATCGGCCTCCGCCCCGGCATGCGCGTTCTTGACGTTGGCTGTGGCGTTGGTGGCCCCGCCCGTGAGATTGCCCGCTTCTCGGACGCCAACATTGTCGGTGTCAACAACAACGAGTTCCAGGTCGGCCGCGCTCGCCAGAAGACTGCTCGCGCCGGTCTCTCTGACAAGGTTTCGTTTGTTAAGGGCAACTTCATGGCCCTCGAGGAGCAGTTTGGCGCCAACAGCTTCGACGCCGTCTACGCCATTGAGGCCACCTGCCACGCCCCCACCTTTGAGGGTGTGTACGGCGAGGTCTTCAAGGTCCTCAAGCCCGGAGGAGTGGTGCGTTGAATTGTCTTGACCCCTCTTTCTTATTTCTAACGCCTCCTGCAGTTCGGTGTCTACGAGTGGTGCATGACCGACACCTGGGACCCTTCCAAGCCTGCCCACAAGGCCGTCTCCCACGGCATTGAGGTCGGTGACGGTATCGCTGAGATGCGCACCCTCCACGACGCCCGCAAGGCCCTCAAGGCCGTTGGTTTCGAGATTGTCCACGAGGAGGACCTTGCTGCCCGCCCCGACCCCGTTCCTTGGTACTACCCCCTTGAGGGCGACATCTTCAAGGCCCAGACCCTCTGGGATGTCTTCACCGTCTTCCGCATGTCGCGTCTCGGCAAGATTATCACCCAGAACGGTGTCTGGGGTCTTGAGAAGATCGGCTTTGTTCCCAAGGGTACTTATGATGTCGGAGAGAGCCTCAAGGTTGCCGCCGACGCCCTTGTCGAGGGTGGCCGCGAGAAGCTCTTCACCCCCATGGCTCTGTGGGTTGTCCGCAAGGTAAGGATCATCCCTTCGGCGCGCGATGGGCTCCATCTGACATTCTGCAGCCCCTCAACTAGAGAAGCTTCAGGCTATGTTGTCACGTTATACCTTATGCATGTCGTAGATGATGACCACATCTTGCCGTCGGTATCTCCGCTGTCGGTACCTCCTCCCGGCTCCCCGACCCCCGCGGGGATTGACAGGATTGTGTAACCGTACTGATGAGAAAGACTTCGCTTCCAATTCCTGCTCTAGCAACCCTCGAGGGATCATGCATTTGGTGTCAATGAGTGCTATATAAATGTTACATATGTTGAGAGATATCTAGAGCCTATGGTGACGGCTTGTCTCCCGGGATCGTCGACACCTGGTCGCGCCATGTCTTCACGACGTTTTCCGTGTAGTGAGCGGGCGCAGCACCGGGGAAGATCTTCAGGCGCTCCAGTCGGCGATCACGGAAGGTGTTCTTTGGCAGCATGCCCGAGACGGCGCGGCGAAGAACCTACGAGGTTGTCAGAAACGGGCCAGCCATCTTAGTTCAGCTAAACTCACGTCCTCTGGCCTACGCTCCATAACGCGCGTGATAGGAACCTCCTTGAGACCGCCCATGAATCCCGAGTGATGCCTGTAGACCTTGTCCCGGGACTTGTTGCCTGACAGACGAACCTGAAGAACGTCCGAGACAACAACATAGTCTCCAGCGTCCACTTCGGCAGTGTCAGACCCAAGCCCCTAACAACAACATGGGACATACCAGCAGGATCGTACGTAGGCTTGTGCTTGCCCATAAGAACCCAAGCAATACGGCTCGCGAGGTTTCCTAAGACGCGGTCCTGGGCCGAGGTGTGGTGCCAGACTCGGGTAAGGGCGAGAGCGGTCTGTGAGGAACATGGTCAACATCTCGCAATGGAGCCGTAGAGAGATGTCTCCCTGAATCGACTCACCTTTCCTTTTGACGCAGACATTGTGTTGGTGTCGAGTAGGCTACCAAAGCAGCTTTCGATGTCGATTGTAAAAGTGGTCTGACTTGGACGGACTCACCCGGGTGACGGCCGCCTGAAATCAGGCTGACGTCCAAGCCGCCACGCGACCTAAATGCCGAAATGCCGACTATCAGCACTTACTGCCCAAGTCGTCTGTCGCTATTCAACAACTTGAAGTCATTGATTACTTGCCTCACCTCCCCCATCCAAAGCTCGAGTGCAACCGCAGCCACTCACAATGAGGTGAGCAGACTGGGGCGGAACGACTACGCTCGACCAGGCGGCTGACACGTGACAGCCAGTACCAGTCCGTCCCAAAATCCGAGCTCGACGAGTCTCAAATCCGCGAGCTCGAGGAGTGGGAGATCTCCCAAGGTCCTCTCTCGGTCCTGCAGCAGGCCGTCCGCAACCAGAGCCAGGTCCTCATCTCCTTGCGAAACAACAAGAAGCTTCTGGCCCGTGTCAAGGCATTTGACCGTCACGCCAACATGGTGTTGGAGAACGTCAAGGAGGTGGGTTGTGTTTGTTGTGATGCCAAACAACATGGTCCGCTTTGCTGACTTCGTCATAGATGTGGGTCGAGACGCCAAAGGGCAAGAACTCGAAGCCTGTGAGCAAGGACCGTTTCATCTCGTGAGTATCCGGGCAGCCGCGTTTGTTGTGTGTGAGCGAACACTAACATCTCGAAGGAAGATGTTCCTCCGCGGCGACTCGGTTATTCTGGGTGAGTTGTCTGCTGTGCCCAGCTCAGCTTTCTTGGGTTACTGTACGCTAACCTCCTCCAGTTCTGCGCAATGCGGCATAAAAGTGTAGGATGGTCAAGATAGATGAGCGGCGACCCGATACCCCGAGCCGATGGTCGCTTGCAGATGCATTTCAGCTGTATTCTTATGTCGTTGCTCCAACGGCCATTGTCCAGGGAAATACTCTCTACATGGGTGTGGAGAGCCAACGCGGGACATCACAACACTTGAACTGGGATGGGGGAGAAGCTACTCTTCCTGAGATGCCGAGGCTGCGTCTATTGTTGGCCGTTGTTCCCTCATTCTCATGTTCTGCCTGCATCTACGTCTACTAACACACTGTTGTACAATACCAGTCTTGATACCACTCTCGGAGCGGGTGAAGGTCTAGGCGAGAACACCGCTACCCTTCGAGGAGTGAGTGTACTCGACAACGGCATTGACGGCGCTCATGTCGAGGGTGTTGCCGAGGTTGATGCTGGTGAGGGCACGAATGGAGAGGTCCTCCTTGACGTTGCCGATGATCTCCACATATGTGTCCTCAATGTGCATGTCCTGGGGAAGTCAGTTGAGGCTGTGCCAAGAGCAGGGGGCACTGTCACATACGCGCGAGAGAAGGACGCCGATCTGAAGTGTCAACAAACGGGCCATCGCCTGTGTGTGTGAAACGCTTACCTCGCCGCCATCACTGGCCTCGACAGTCGCAGTGTCACCAACCAGACGAATAACCTTGGCCGTAAGGCGAACCACCTGGCCGCGGTGCTCGCTCAGGTGCTTGGAGTTGACGCGAGCTGGGGGTCAGCGCAGCTCGACGGGCACATAGTGGCGACACAGAGGCTGGTCTTCAACTCCAAGGCTGCTCTCTGTGTCGCATAAAAACCTCACCTTCTGGGCCGAGCCTTGAGGACATGATGAGCGAGATGTGAAGGTGTTGTTGGTGGCCAACAGTTCAAGTGTGAGGTGACGAGTTCAAACAGTCCAGTCATCTCATTTGGACGCGCATCACCAGGACGCGTTCGGTGGAAAGATAGACGCGACAGGGAATTTTGGTTCCGCGACTGGATTCGCCTCGTGGCCGCATGGCCCCAATGCGGCACGTGACTTGCCAAAAAGTCTGCGATTCCGGGCCTCCTGATAATCTCAAGTGGAGAGGCCCATCTGTGACCACTTCCACACCTTCAACAGCTAGTAAACATGGTGTCCTTCCAGTGAGTCGGTCGGTCGTGATCCGGTACTAATGCTCCAAGGTGCGATGGATGTGCCGACACGGTCAAGAAGCCCCAGCTCGACAAGCACCGGCAAAGGTGCTGGGCGTCCTTCACTTGTCTTGGTGAGTTGCGTGCTGTGCTCCGCACAACTTGGGTAGTTACTGACACGGCCGACAGACTGCTCGACTACTTTCCAGAACCAGGACTACAAGTCGCACACTTCATGCATCAGCGAGGCGGAGAAGTACCAGGGAGCGCTGTACAAGGGTCCGCGAAAGGGCCAGCACCAGCAGCAGAGCAACAACAACTCGGCCAAGGCCACTCCAGCGACTTCCTACACCAACACTCCAGCCGACTCGCCAGCGCCATCAGAGTCTGGAGCGAGCGGCATCCACCCTTCTCGCCTTAACCAGATGCAGGCTGCCGAGCCCCGCGGCTCGTTCGCGCCAAGGGGACGGGGCGGCTTTGCCCAGCGCGGGCGTGGAGGCTTTGGCGGACGAGGTGGCTACGTCAAGCCCTCCATCACGGGCGAGAACAGGGCCATTCCCGAGAGCGGCATGAGGCAGTGGGGATCGGCCCCGGCGTCCGAGAGCGAATCGACACCCGCACCGACTCCGGCCTCACCGGCCGAGCCCGAGAAGAAGAAGAAGCGCAAGGGCGGCGACAAGGGCGGAACGGGCTCGAAGGCCAACTCGAAGAATGCCCCGCGCGCTGCTGCGTCGGAGCCTGAGGTGGCTGAGCCTTCGTCCAAGAAGCGCAAGCTCGAGGATGCCGAAGCGCCGTCTGCCCCTAGCACGTCTTCGACATCAGCTCCATCGGACAAGACACTCAAGCGGTTGAGGAAGCACATGTCCAAGCTCGAGTCGTCGTCATCAGAGGGCATTTCGTTGTCGCAGTGGCTGCAACAGGTCGCTCAGGGCAAGGAGAAGACGGTGGATCAGTCCGACGTCCTCGCGGGCCTCAAGGTGGCATTTACGGGCGGCAAGTGGCAACTGACAGTGTAACAAGTAGCATGCATATACTTCTGATTTCATGGTTCCTAGAAGGTACAAAGGGTATCCGCCTTTGTTTTGAAGGCAGGTCATCTACTAATTATTCAACTGGCAGTGCCGGTAACGGCTTCTCGACCGATGTTTGATTACTGGTGTTCTTGGCTGCCTCGTCTTTAGCTGCAGCCGGCGGGGAGGGAGCCGGCGGTGCGGATACAGATGGTGTTCCGGTGGGAGAGGGTCGGCCCTTCGACCTGTCGATTCGCAAGCGGCTCGCAACCGCTCGTGCATTTGCTTGGGGCCCGATTTGGAAGGCCAACTTGGTCTCCGCCGGGTCTCGTACATCGGAGCCCTTCCAGCGGCGCCATCCATCGAAGTCGATGAGAGCCTGATATCAAGTCAGAACCAACGCCCACATCACAACACCTTGGATCCTACCTGCATGCAACCCCACTCGATGGTCTTCCTCTCGAGCCACTTCAGTGATACGGGCTTCGTCAAGAAATCGTTACAGCCTGCTGCCAGAGCTGCCACTCGATCGGTTTGGAGAGAAGATGCGGTGAGGGCGACAATGATGACTGCTGAACGGAAAGGCGATAGTGGTGCCGCGTCGATTGATGACTTCGCGTGGTCGCTGAGCGGTGTGCTCGGGAAGACGCCAATGTTCTGGCCTCTCTCAAGTTTCCGGATCTCTTTGGTAGCTTCAATGCCGTCCATAACGGGCAGTTGAATGTCCATCTGGTGTCATAGTCAGTCAGGTTCACCGCAAGCTACGTACCAAAATCAGATGGAACCCGCCCGTCTTCCACTTCTCAACAGCCTCGACACCATCCTTGGCGGTTTGGTGCTTGATCTTCTTCTTTCGGAAGAACATGCTCAGGATATTCTGGTTGATGGGGTTGTCTACTCGTCAGCAACAGCCACATCATCCGTGACCCACCCTCGACAATGAGGACATTGATAGGAGGCACAACCACGTCTGCCTTGGCCCCACGTGTGAGGGCCTTCTTCTCGCTGATGTCTGGCAACGGCTTGCCGTTGTGTGCATTCGAGCCATCGCCGGTGTGACGCTTGGTGATAGTCGAGGACCGGCCCCGCCCTCGAGCAACAATTGGTTTCGCATCTGGAGCCGCAGGCAGGGTCTTACGTCGCGATTGAGGAAACTGGGCTCGCCCAGCCTCAATGATAGCAGATTCATCTGTTGCCGTTGAAATGGCGGAAGCACGACGGCTTGGAGCCGGAGAGCTGGTCGGAGATGTTGCAGCAGTGCCACCGTCCGTCTCGCCGGAATGCCTTCGGTTGCTGCTCTTGCGTCGCGAACTCTCAGAGTGCTGAGCTGAGCCGCCGCCACTGACTGGGGGTTCGAAGAACATGCCAAATGGCCGCCCATCAGGGCTCTGCATTACCACTCCTGAGGCACCAGATGACTTGCCGTTCGTCGCGCGCGAGAAGTACTCGGCCGCTGGAGTAGTCTCGATGTCGCCCAATGGGGTTGACAAAGGAATCTTGAGATCTCCTCGTGGTGTCATCCCCGGAGGAGGAGGCACCTCCGCCAGAGGCGTCCGCGATGACTTGGGGGTCGGCGCCTGCATCTCAAGGCCATTTACACCATCGAAGAACCCTGTTTGCGGTGGCCCCAGAGCGTGTCGACCGCCTGTAGCTACCATCGGAGAACGCGGGCTCGTAGCGATGGGTGAGAATGCTGGGTCGACCAAGGGTTGACGGACAGCTGTGAACAGCGCGGTGAGAAAACGCCTTGGGCCCACCGGCTTGGGGACCACGATGACCTCGATCTGGCTGGCCACGTCTGAGCTGGCCAGGAGGTCGCGAACCTGTCGATACCTTTCCAGACCGGTGAAATGAATCACTGTGGGTAAGGTCGATTGTCGGACTCCATAGGTAGACTTGCCGCTTCGTGTAAGGCTTGGCCGCTTAAACGAGCGTTGGCGGCTCAGGGGAGGAGCCTCTAGTTTCAAGCGTCCCAACTCCCTTCGAAGAACAGCCATATCGCTATCGATGAGGATGAACTGAGGAGCTGCCACAGGTTGGGAAGCAGGGAGAATGTCCACCTCTACCGGAATGAGGGATACTTCAACTCCCCAGGCAGCGAGATAGCTTGAAAGATGCCGGGCAAAAATACTCGTATGGCTGGCATGGAGATGAATGCCACGCCCACGCAAAGTCTCTGCAAAGTCGGACAGTTCCCCAAGAGTTGGCTCTCGAGGTAGACGAATATCCGAGTATGGCTGTCGGCTCGCCTCTTCCTCTGGCGTCAACTCCGCAGGCTCCAATAATGGCCGGCCAGGTGGTAGGACTGTTGACAATTCATAGGCGTGCCTTGTGATCCCGAAAGATGTCGGGGAAGTTGGTGCAGTGTTCGTTTTCAGCCACGCATTGGCATGTGTCAACAATCGTGCGGACAACACGGTGTCGAACTTGGGCGTAACGGCCTCCTTCTGTTCAACCAATCTAGTGAATGGGTTCAATTCCGCCCTAGGAGTTGCAGCGTTTGAATCAATGGTCTGAGAGATGTTGTGGACGATCTCGAAAGTGCACAGTGTCGGCTCGTCTGCCAGTCCGGCTGGAGGAGAGGGCAAGATCCTGCTTGGTGACGATGGGTGGCCGCCAATAGTCTGGCGACGCTGCTCGTCCCAATCTGAGACCGGTAGCGAGTCACGTCGCAAAACGGCGGCCGCAGGTGACTGTGGATAGACGTGGAGGCCTATTTCGATGGTATCTCCTTTGTTGGCAACGAGGAGGATCTGCCGGAGAATCTGAAAGTCAGCTGACAGTAGAAGACAAACACTGACGTGACTAAGGGCAAAGCCTAGGGCTTCCCGATCTCCATAGACACTAAAGTGCTTGATCCCAACGTCGCCATGAAAGAGGACGAGCTCAACGTCTGTTTGAGCAGCTTCGCCGCCAAGCTGATCAGCCACGTTTTGAACCAGCTCCCCGACGTCAAAGTCGTCGATAACAGAGGCAGGACTGCCTTGCCCATCCACCATCGCACCCAAATTCGCGGACAAGTAGTTGAGGCCCCGTATTGACGACAGGAGGGCCGAAACCGACGTCACAGGAACCTGAATGGCGCAGCCAGAGTACTGTTCTTTGGCGTTATCCAAGAGATGAGGAGGAGACACGTTCAAAATAGTTTGAATCGCTGTTTGCAGAGAATCGACCAATTCCACCGAGACTGAGTGCACCGGGTCCACTCTCATACCTTTGGGCGGGCGAGGTTCAAGTGGTTGCCGTAACATACCAGCGCTGTTTGGTAGTGGAGACGTCTGGGCTCGATGAAAGGTGCCTCGTTCGACGCCTGAAGGGTTTCTGGACACCGAAGGAGGCTGCTCGCTGCTACCCCTGGGGAGGACGATCACAGGAGCGGACGCTGACATAGCAGCAACGGCTGCAAAGTCGTTGTCATCTCCCGAGGAGCTAGAACTGGACTGCGCTCCGAAAGGGTCTTCTGAGAATGACCCGGTGCGATCAAACGGATCAGGCCGGTTGACCGAGGGGCCCGGCGGCGGCCATGGAAAGACCTGGTGGCCGGATAGTGATGATGACGAAGAGGAGGAGAGCTGCCCATTAGGTCTTGGCCTTGGAGTGCGATGGATACTCACGGGTAATGTGCTGTCGCTCGGAGCGTCGCCGGCTGCTGTACGAAACCTGTCCGCGGAGGAGATATCCTTCGGGGACAGCTCGAAAGATGAGGGGCCTGCGGACTGAGTAACGGGTGACTCTGCCCAACCTGGCGGGACTGTGATGATCGCCGATGGCTGGGAGGCTGATACTTTGCCTGGCCCCGACATTGCTGTATCTACCTTTAGTGGTTGCGACATGACGGTAGGGGGAGGGCAAGGTATCTGCCGGGTCGAGGAGGGATGGGTAGACTAGACGTCGCAGTGCGCGACGGCTGAAGGCCTCATGCAGGACTGCGTGGTTGTGAATGTGTGGGGGGCAAGTGATGTACAACAAGGCGGCGATGGACAATACGAGAGTGGAAGAGAGCGGCAATGTGCAGAACAGAGTGAGATGCGACAGACTGACACTGACTGCGAGCATAGGACAGTAGCGGTGCTGCTGCTGCTAGCTGCTGCTGCCGCTGCCGCTTGGTGTGTGGGCACCAGCTTGCTTGGTTCAGGGACGACGCCGCGGCGTCGGTCGGCGGCAGCAGCAGCCCCGGTCAAGGTGCCCCTTTGGCGTAATTCAATCGGAATCAAATCACAACACGCCTCACCTGCTCACCTGTTCACCTCTCACTCGCAGTACCGGCCTTAAGTTCCATATTCACCAGTGGCTCTTGTCATCTCCATCATCATCATCATCTTTCAATGTAATCTGTAAACATCACCGAGTCATACTACACTACCAATCGCCACGTATCCCCAACAGTCCCTACTGCGCATGGAATGACATGATCTCCTCGTACAGGAGCCTCTTGAGCTCGTCACGAGTGATGTCATCCTTCATCAGATCAAAGTCGAAGAAGTCAGAGTCGAGGGGTGGTGCTGTCGGCTCGTCCTCTGGGTCATGATATGCTTCCAGGTACGGGTGCTCAAGACACTGCTCCACTGTGTAGCGCTTTCGGGGGTCGACTGTAATGGTCAACACAGGGATACTCATAGATGGTTCGCTTACACGTCAAGGTCTTGGTAAGGAAGTCAATGGCGAGAGGGTTAGACTTTGGGTATAACGACTCGAAAGTACGCCTCTTGCGGAAGGGTATGTTGCGAATGTAGTCCTTGGAGCGGCGAGAAGTGATGGCATAGAACTCGTCCATCGTGGGGGTTCCGAGAACGTCCAAGATCAATGACAGCTGGTGGTGGCTGGGGTCGGTGAGTAGGATGTCTCGATCCTAGCAGCCTCACTAGTCCTTGCCGGGGAACAGTGGCTTTCCACTGAGCATCTCGGCCAAGATGCAGCCAATGGACCAGATGTCAATGGCCTTGGAGTACATTCTGAAGGACAGCATGACTTCGGGAGCACGGTACCATCGTGTGGCGACATCTGAGCGTCAATGGTGACAATACCATTGTACCCACATTCGGTCATGAAGCCATTCTCCTTGCCGCCGTTGGGGAATGCTGTCTGGGTGCTCCGAGCCAGTCCAAAGTCACAGACCTTGAGGTCACAGTTGGCATTGAGCAGGAGGTTTGAGGGCTTGAGATCTCGGTGAATGACTAGCCGTTAGCTCCTTGTACAATTGCCACATCCTACTTTCTGCCGAGTGGAGGGCCTTAATCGCGCGGCACGTCTGGTAGATAAAGTACTGGCAATGGTCGTCGCTGAGGTCCTGGGTGCGAATTACGCGGTGAAGATCGGTCTCTAGTAACTCCTGCACAAGGTAGACTGCTCTGTCAGCAAGTGACGGTATCAGCGACGGCCCCACTTACCCTCCTTGAAACTCTCGAACGACGACGGCTTGATGATGTCCAGAATTGTGATGATCTGGAGTGTCAGCATGCCCCACGGTGTGATCAGTGTGCTTAGTTGACGACACCTCACATTCTCGCTGACACCCTGGTCGGCAAAGTACTTTAAGAGCTTGAGTTCGCGGAGGGTTCGGAGAGCAAACATGGAATGGTCAAACGGCGCAATCTTCTTGATGGCGACCTTCGTGTTTGAGGGCCGATGAATGGCCGACACGACGACACCGTACGCACCCTCGCCGATGACATCGACAATAAGGTATGTGCTACCTTGAGAGGGAGTGAGCCACTGGGGGGCGTGCCCGCACACTGGTGTGACATACCAACGTTGAAGCGAACCTTTCGGGGCGCCTGGGCATTAGAGCCTCTGGTGAGCTTTTCTTGAACGGCGGCCATGACACTTGATGTAGTTTGGGAATGACGGACAGTAGGCATGGTGAGTAAACACGACGAGCATTTGGATCAAAGTTGAGATGCAGCCTGCGTGGTGGTGGGGAGGGGAGCGACAGTGCGGCGAGCGAGCGAGGTGGCGAAGCGGGCGCAAGTCGTCGAACGGGCCGCTTGGAGAGAAGGGAATGTGCGAGGACCGTGACCAGCTCTCGAGGGTGGGGCGGCGGCACTAGTGCACAGTTGACAAGGATAATCATCAAGAACGAGTGACCGAACAAGGGCAGGCCAGCAATCATTCACGAGACAAAGATGCTCGACGCTTTGAGTGGCTCAAACCCACTTGTTGTACGTCATGTCGCGCGCGCGGCGCGTCGCGTTCCCGTCGTGTCGTCCAAGGAGGATCGGTACTGCTGCACAAAGCCGTCAACAAGAACAGGGGCAAAGGGGGATCGGCAATGACCGGTGGCCGTTGTCACGTTGCCATGCCGCTCAACCACGAGGCTGCCGTGAGGCAAGGCCGACAAGGCGAGAGGCAAAGGGGCGAGCGAGCAAGAGTCGAGGTGTCGCAGCCTGGTAACGGTGCGTTGACCCCATGGCTGACCCCCAGCTGGCTACATCGGGTTGGTGGATGGCTCCACGCCTGGTGTGCAAGTGCAAAGAAGCGTGCATTGTGCACAGTGTTGCAGACGTGCACGCCATGGTCGGTGCTGCTTGGGCGAGGCTGCCTATTGTCAGTCTGTCACAAAAGGCCCGACAAGGTCAGTGCCACAGGGTGAGTACACTACCACACCAGGGCATGCAAGGGCATGGCAACGGCGCACCCCGCAATACTGGGGTAGACTTTGTCGCGCCGGCGGCGTGGGCGGCAGCCTTTGCGTGCGGCCAACGGCCAACCCTGGCGTGGCGCTGTCAGCCAGGCGCAGGACGCGTGTAACGCGCCAAAAGGGCAGGCAGTCCAGTCAACTGGACCAGGTCTGACCACAAGACTGGCAGCAACAACAACGACGCGGTGGTGGAGCGAGGTCCTCAAAGCTCACACCCAACGACAAAGAGACTGCGTTGCTAGAGCAGTGCCGCATCTGTTGGTGTCTCTCCGTGGTAGTGATTTGAGGTACGAGGCACTCCAGAGTCACGTGAGGTTCCCTTGTCAGTCAGCAAGCGTGCCGCTGCACTGGTGGGGTAAACTTCGGGATCCTGCCTCTCGGCACTCTCTATCCACCTTCGCGGCAACTGCTGCGGCGCTGCAGCACCTTGCTCACCTCCCCAAACACCTGACTACGTTCCCTGACGAAGCCATGATAGAATGGCCCAGATACATGGACGAGGGCACTGAGAATGCAGTCAGTCGACTCACTCACCTGCGCAGCTGCATTGGCAGTACGTCAAGTTGCTCTCTGATCACGTTGGCGAAGCCCCCGCAGCCGCGGGTGCAATGTCGGCATACTGGCTCCAAAGCTCGTAACGAATCGTTGTCAGGTCACCGTCAATGACAACATTGCCCATTGCACCTCCGGTGACCGTCCCCTTCGGGCTCTGCCCGTCGGCGCTGGCCGTCAATGCTCCTGTCCCGCGCGGCGCAGACCTGATTCTTATCAATCAGTGCGCACCCTCGGACATGTACAGACGATGAGTCATTCACAGCACGACACATAAAGCCTGCCGCCACCCACACCCCCGCCAGCCCACCTTTCGAAAGAGTGGCTGCTGCAAAGTCACCGGGTGGTCAACAACAGCTACGCGATTTTTGTTTACCACGGCGCTCCACCCTCTACACTCTTATTCTACGATGGATGGAGCATACGCCCTGTCCCCTGCCAACAGCCATGATGTGGTGGGGGCCAGCCTCCCGAAGGCCAAGGACTTGAGCCACCATCTCAACAGCCTCTCGAAGCGACGTGTGGCCAACAAGCTCAAGGAGATGTACAAGTACGCCGGGGTGCCAGGCATGGTGTCGCTTGCTGGTGGTTCGTAGGCCCGTAGTCACTCCGGCGCTGGTGCTAACATTTGCGCAGGCATCCCCTCCCCTGCTTACTTCCCCTTTGAAACACTGTCGGCAACCATCCTCCCGTACGACCACCTGCCACTCGACAACCCACGCGTGCCGGCCAAGCCGAAGACCTCGCTGCTGGGATGGCTTTTCGGGTCAGGTTCCGGCTCGAGCTCGGCGACCCCCTCGATCGTGATCCCCAAGTACGCCAAGGACCCTACAGACCCGTACGCTATCCAGCTTGCCACCTCCCTCCAGTACCAGATGGCGACCGGCCCTCCTGCATTCCCCAAGTTCCTGCGAGAATATGTCCAGACTGTTTACAAGCCCGGCTATGCCGACTGGGACGTTCTCCTCGATGACGGCGCAACGGACGGGTTCAACAAGGTCTGCAACCTCCTCCTCGAAGTCGGCGACACGGTCCTGGTTGAAGAGTGGACGTACCCCGGAGCGGCGAATGCCTACCTCCCGTACGACACGACCATTGTCGGACTCAAGATGGACGGCCAGGGCATCATTCCCGAGGAGCTGGAGTCACTCCTCACCAACTGGGACGAGTCCAAGGGTCGCTTCCCCCGGTAAGTGCTGCGCAGGTTACGCAATGCTGACCATTGACAGACTGATCTACACTGTGCCCACAGGCCAGAACCCGACGGGTGCCACCATGCTCGGCGAGCGAAAGCAGGCAATCTACAACATCGCGGTCAAGTTTGATCTTATCATTGTCGAGGATGAGCCGTACTTCACTCTGTACAGTGGTGCCTACGCTCCACGAGACACGAAGCTCTCGCCGGTTGCTCAGTACCAACGCGACCTCGAGAAGAAGGAGGGCAAGGAAGGCAACGAGGCTTTCATCAACGCTCTGCCTCCGACGTACCTCAGGTATGACACCGACGGCCGAGTCATCCGCCTCGACACCTTCTCCAAGACGTCGGCCCCGGGTTCTCGTCTCGGCTGGATTACCTCGTCTCCGCTGTTCATCGAGCGTCTCACACGTATCTCGGAATCGAGCACCCAGGCACCCAGCGGATTCGCGACATCTCTTACCATCACGCTGCTCAACACCTGGGGCCTCGACGGCTACATCCGCTGGCTCCGTGGCCTCAAGGGCGCCTACACTGTGCGTCGCGACTGGCTCATCGATTCGCTCGCGGACGTATTCCACCTCGAGTTCGAGCAGGAGAACAACCACAATCCCAATGTCTTGACTGTGGCTGGCATTGGACGGGGCGCCACAGCTTACGCTCGCCAGCCCGCCGGCAGCAGCCAGGCGCGCTGGGACGAGAAGCGCGGCACCTCGTCTCCCTACGGCAAGCCCCTTGTCTCGTTTGTGCCTCCAACCGCCGGCATGTTCGTCTGGCTCGCTGTTCACCTGGATCAGCACCCCGAGTACCACTCTCTCGGGTCTGACGCGACCAACGAATTGCTGAGGCGATTGTGGCTCCAGCTGGCTGACCACCTTGTGCTGTTTGCTCCAGGCTTCGTGTTCGCGCCAGACCAGGCCCCCGAGGACAACACTGGCGTTGGCTACTTCCGCCTGTCGTACTCAATCATCACGTACGAGGAGAGCCGGACGGCCATCAAGACCTTTGAGGAGATCCTTGTCAAGTTCCTTCACGGGCGCGGCTAGCTCAAACCGAGAAAAATTGGATAGAAGTTGTAAAAGTACTCGTAGATGCATCTGGTGTCGTAAATGTGCAGATAGCCTGCGTGCGGTCCAAGCTAGTCGCTCTATAGCTCCTTGCCGAGGATCCAGTCCGTCTGGCGCTCCTCGCCGACAAAGAAGTCGTGGCTGCCAATCTTGGTGAAGCCGAGCTTCTTGTAGAAGCTCTTTGCACGGTCGTTGTTCTCCCACACGCCGAGCCAGACATACTTTGGTCCGAGCTCTTTGGCCTTAGCCAACGTCGCGTCCATGAGCTTCTTGGCGATCCCCCGTCCATGGTACTTGTAGTCGGCGTAGATACGCTGAAGTTCGATGCGCTCCGCTGCGGGGACGTGCTCGACACAGGGGTCGGACGTGTCGGTGCGCAGCGCCGAGAAGGCCGCGACGACCTCGTCCTCACCCTCGCGCTCAGTGAACGACGCGACGAGGAACGTGAGGTGCGGCGCAGCGAGCTCGGCCTCGATCTTGCCCACGCTGAAGTACTCGTCGAGGTACGCCTGCATGTCGGCGTCCGAGCACGTGCCGACAAACGTCTGGAAGAACGAGCGCGCGCCGATGCCCGCTATCGCCGCCGCGTCGCGCGCCGTCGCCGGCCGGATGAACACGTCGCCCGGCGGCGTGACAGCGCGCGACGGCACCTCGGACGGGCCAAGGTTGCTCTGCGGCGCTTCTGAGGAGCTGCTAGCGTGAGGTGGGGGAGCTGTTGGAGCTGGCGGGGTGTCAGGCGACTGCTGCGGAAGTATGTCGTCAACTCACCAGTCATGGCTCTTTCGTGTTTCTCGCGCACAAAGTCAGTCGCCAGGCCGAGTCCTCGAGTGCTCAGTTTTAGTGTCCAGGATAAGACGCCTGAGACCTGACGGTGATGTCGGCTACTACTGCGGACGAGTGGTAGTTGCTTCTAGAACTGGGTTGAGTAGGTACTCGGTTGGCAGAATCGGAGTCATCTCCACTCCCGCCGGCTAAGTCGATATGCAACTCGGATATCACCGATCAAGCAGAGACTACCCAGCAGGGACTCCACCCCCCTCCTCGCGTTGTACAATGCAACAAGACATGCATGACTAGAAGAGTACACCCGGTAGATACCCACGCGCCTATCCGCGGCGTCTCTTCTCTCGCTTCTTCTCCCGCTCCATCTCCTTTTCCTCGGCACGCTCGACATTGATGCTGCCCTCGGCCCGGCGCATCTTGGCGTTGTACTCGGCATCCTTCTCGGCCTGCTCCTTGGCGCGCTCGCCGGCCAGGAACCGGTTGTCCTTGCGGAGCTCGCGAATGGCGCCCTTGCGCTCCTTCTTGTACTGCGCGCGGAGCTTGGACGAGGCGGCCCGCTCGACATCGGGGTCGTAGTGCTTGCCGGGCGCAAAGTCGTCCTCGAACTTGGGCGTGTATGATGCGATTGGGATCGGCTTGTGCGACTGCAGAGTGAGAGGCTGGCGAGCATCCACTGCAAAGCCGATCTGTCGACTCAGAGTCGAGCGCGTCTGGTCGAAAAGATTCTGAAGCTCTGGGGCGAGCTTGGCCACCCGCGAACCCTCCAGGACTGAAAGAAGGGGGCGGAACAGCTCAATGAAGGAGTCTGTCGAAGAGTACATGTTGGCGAAAGTCGACACCAGTCGAAGAGCAACAGAGAGCAAGTCCGCCTTGTTCTGCTCCACATCCGCCTCGGCCAGTGCTGAAAGCACGTCCGCTGGCGATTTGTGCGCCACGCTGGTGGTGATCTGAATGTCGCAAACAACCTGGCTAGGGTATGCCTTGACCACCGCCGCGTTCTTTTTCCGCTTGACAAGGGCGAGTATTGACGACGCCAGGAAGTCGATGACCTCTGGGACGAGGCGCTTCGACATCGACTCATACTGCGAGATGACGGAGCAGAGGAACAACCCAGAGGCAATGTCCGACACGCGGCGGATACGGCTCTGCGAGAGGTACTGGCCAATCAACAAAACAGCCGGTTGGACGACAGGGTGAGAGAAGTCACTGGTGGACCATGTGACGCCAACGAGGCGAAGAATGACAAGCTCGGGCGCCGAGGGAAGAGTCTTCGATGTGGGGTTGCTCGCCCCTCGGGCCAGACCGCGCTGCAGGTTCTTCTGCATGATCGACAGCTTGGCGATAAAGTGCGATGCGGCCGTCAACGGGTTGAGCTTCACCAGCGCTGCAAGGTGAGGCCCAAGGGCTGAGATGATGCCAAATGACGGCTCGTCTCGGGATGCGAGCACCAGGATGTAGTCGAGAAGAACGCCGAGGAACTCTTGCAACTTCTCCTTGTTGCCCTGCGCCAAGGAGGGGTGGTGCAGGGCGCGAATACGCTGGACGACAGTGGACAGGGCTGAGTCTGGGAGCTCCTGGACGATGTCGATGAAGTCCTCAACGGTCGAAGGGCATGGGAAGGTGAATGGGATCTCGGTGGCAACCGCCTTGCCCTTGCCCTTGTTCTTGGTCTTCGGCGCCAGAGGAGTATCGTCCTCGTCATCGCTTCCGGCCGACTCGTCATCGAGGTCCTCCATGTCGGAGATCTCATCGTCGTCGTCGTCGTCTTCATCGTCGTCGTCGTCCTCATCGTCCTCATCGTCCTCCTCACCATCATCGTCTTCGTCGCCATCTGAACCATCAGAGTCGATGTCGTCGCCATTGACGGAGCCCATGTCCATATCCTCGATTGCTTCCCTCGTCAAACCGGGACCAAGGAGAGAGACACCTCCGTCTTCGTCAACATCGCCGACAAAGTCGTCATCCAGGTCGTCGGCATCAGGGACACGGCCAGAGGAAGCCTTGCCCTTCTTGCTGGCTGGCTGATCCTCGTCGTCGGAGGCTTCACCGCGCATGCGTCGTTGCCGCTTGGCCTCAGCCTCCTCCAGTCGCTCTTTCTCTTCGACGGCCAGCTCATCCTCGGTCTTCGTGCGATCCTTGGGCTTGGAACGCGCCTCGTAGCCGAGAGTGCGCACCAGCTCGTCATAGTCGCCGTCGGTCTGCTGGTCGGGAATAGCGGTTGCTGTACGCTGTGGACCAGGGAGCTGAACTGCTGGGCGGACAGGAACTGATTCACCCAGGAGGGCCCGAAGCTCGTCCAGTCCTTCGTCAAGCTCCTCACGCATATGCGAGTCCATCTCCTTCTGGTGCTGGCGCTCGAGCTTGTACTCCTTGCTCTTGGAGATTATCTCGGACATGACCTCGTGCTTGCTCTTCTTACGCTCGGGCTGATATGTCAGACATACGTCCACTGTTCAAATCTACCTCATCTTCGTCATCGCCGTTGTCCTCGAAGCCGCCAAAGTGCTCGCGGTGGACTTGACGGCGCGAGATGGCGCCAGTGTCCTCATCGTCGTACTCGGCGAAGCCCTGAGCATCGAAGTCATCTCCGGGGAGATCATCGACGTCTCGTCCGCCGTGCGTGAGGCCGCCCAGAGCCCAGCCGTCGTCTCCATCGGCGCCAAACGCGTCATCGTCGTCCTCGAGGTTGAAGGCGCCCTTCTTGCCTTGACCCTTCTGACGTTCACGCGTGTAACGCTCAAGCATTCGGTCCTCCAAGGAAAGTGAGGGGTCCGACTCGCCGAAACGACGGTCACGGAAAGTGCCGCGGTGGTCACGGTTGTTGTGCTCGGGCAACAGTGTCTTCCGGCGCTACGAGGTTAGATCAGACAGTGGCCTCTTCGAGCTCACCTGCTCCAAACCAGCTTGACGAGTGGCCGTAGGACGACCCGTCACACCCTTGATCTTGCGTCCGCCAACATCGTGCTTCAACTTGGTTTCACGCTCGTCAAATTTGTTGAATCGCGCGCGAATCTCGTCGAGCTTGGCCGACTTCTTGGCCCGGTCGACATCTTGGGATGCGCCCTTCTTGCCACCCTTTTTCGTCTTTTTTGCGACCGACTTGCGGTTGAGACCCGCTGAGTTGAGCGCGTTCTTGAGCTGCGCCAGCTGGGAGGGGCCCATGATGACTGGGTATGTGTGCTTGACGATGAAAGTGACCGATGTTGTTGCTACCTAGAGCCGGTGGACTTCACAGTGATCAACTTTTGAGAGATTACAGGCATATTTTACACGTGTACATAGATTTGATACGGAGAGGAATGACGTCTCCGTGTTGTCGTGATTCTCAGTTGCGTCAGCGATTAGAGAGTCGTTTATGACGACGCCACATCTCCCTCCAACTATCGACTGCTGCATTACCACTTTCACGACGCGACAAGGAGACAAGTCCCAGCACGATCATGCAGGGGGAGCCCTCGAGGGATAAAGACCTCTCATTTGCAAGACTCAGCGACCTAAACTTGCACTTGACTATCAAAGTGTAAGCTTCCTCATTGTTTATCCACCCCACACCACTGACCCGCCTCACAGCGTCTCGTTAGAGGGGAAGATCCACAAGCGCAAGTTTACCCAGCTTCTGGAAAACGAAGAGCTACAACGTTCAAGCTTTGAGAGAGAGTGGGTAGAGGTGGCTTGGCATATCATGCTGACGCTCAGTGGCTTGGCCGACCTGGTTGTCACTTGCCAGCTCTGGGCGGAAGGGCAGGCGTTGACGCTCCCATTCCGGACTGCTTGGAAGGATTTCAATCGAACTCACATGTGAGTTCACCAGACGCACTATTGCTCACCTATTCAGCTGGAATCAGAACATTTTCCTGCCTGTTACCTATTCTAGCCTGCTCCCCACCGCCCAGCTGGTGTTCACCATCTGGGATGCCCAGGGAGCTGGCAAGCCCGTTGCCGTTGGCGGTACGACGATGAATCTGTTCAGTCCAGATAGGTAAGTGTATGATGGCCGCACAAGCTGACAGCTAGGACTCTTCGTCGTGGTCAGCAGCGTCTGTTCGTTCATCGGGATGTCGAAGGGGACCCAGGGGCCGAAACCAAAACACCCAGCGAGGTTCACCTCGAGGAGGATGAGATGGGACGCTTAGAGCATCTCGTCAAGGAGTATGAGCGCGGGGACGTCCCCAAGATCGACTGGTTGGACCGCCTGGCTTTCCGGCAGATTGAGCGAGCCCATGCTGTAGGTGTCCAAGCCTCACTGCTGCTGACTTGGCTCAGGCGGAAGCCAGCAAATCGGACAACCTCTACCTGTACATCGACCTGCCACGCTTCGACTTCCCTGTCGTATATTCTGAAAAGGAGAGCCAAATTCCTTATCCTCCAGCACCGGTGTCTCACCAGCCCCAAGCACACCCTCATACTCAGTTGTTGCCTGCCGACTCGTTGGGCACAGATAAGCATCTTTGGCGATTGTTCGACCCAGATTCCTGGCGAGAAAACCCAGTCGAGATCAAGCATCGTAAACTCCTTCGAAGCCAAAGATTGGGTGATGAGGGACGCGACCTTAAACCTGGACCTGTGGACCGTGACAGGTTGAACGTGAGTTGATGTGAGAGGCAGCTTGCTGATGAAGCAGGAAATATTCAGCATGCCGCCAACAGCAGAGCTCTCGTCCAATGACAAAGACCTGTTGTGGAAGTTCCGATTCTCCCTCTTCCGGTCCCCGCGCTCATTGACAAAGTTCCTCAAGTGTGTCACCTGGTCTGATCAGGTGGAGGCAACGCAGGCGACGGAGAAACTCCTGCCGCTATGGGGACAAGATGTCGGCATGGACGATGCTCTGGAGCTCTTGGGTCCTGGATTCGCTGATCGTCGGGTGCGCGCGTTTGCCGTCCAAAGGCTGCAGCGGGCTGACGATGATGTGAGTCGGCCGGAGCAGACAACTGCTAATTGTGCAGGAAATCCTGCTTTATCTGCTGCAACTTGTCCAAGCCCTGAGGTTTGAACAAGACCCCACTCGACCATCCAAATCTCATCGCCGCCGGGATGCAGCCAGCCATGAAGAACAAGACAGCCGACTGGCACAGTTTCTCATTGACCGCGCAGTCGCGAACCCCATCTTTGCCACCTATCTGCACTGGTACTTGACCATCGAGTGTGACACGCGATCCACTGTGGGCAAGATGTACACCAAGGTGGCGTTTAGGTTCATGACCAAACTGCAAGAGGTAGGAGGGGTTACGAAGACGGAGCGCTAACATGCAGACACCCGAGGGGATTGCCCAGCGAGATATACTGCGACGTCAAGGTGAACTCATTGAGTGCCTCTCGGGCCGCGCAACGGACATTCGATCGTCCAAGGACACGCGGTCAAAGAAGATTGACAAGCTGCGCGCATACATTGCGGACTCCAAGCACGGCCTCAGCCCGATTCCAGCACCACTCCCTCTGCCACTGAATCCGCGAGTCACAGTTACGAATATAGTCTCGGACAAGTCGTCCATCTTCAAGTCTAACCTCTTGCCCTTGCTCCTCTGGTTTGAGGATGACGACCGCCTGGACGATGATGTGGACAACTCACGTGGCGAATATCCTGTCATCTTCAAGAACGGAGATGACTTGCGACAGGACCAGCTGGTCATTCAGCTTTTCAACCTCATGGACCGACTGCTTCGCAAGGAGAACCTCGATTTGCGATTGAGTCCCTACGCCGTTCTCGCTACGTCGACGTCAGAGGGAATGATTCAGTATGTGCCTAGCAAAAGTCTTTCGGCCATCATGGCGGAGCACAGCAACCTTCAAACGTACTTGCGCGAGAGCCACGCCGATGTTGGCGCCCTTGGGTCCTATGGGATTGAGGCAGGCGTCATGGACACGTTCATCCGTAGCTGTGGTGAGTGCTCCGAATGCCAGTGACGTAGTACTAACTGGTCAAGCGGGTTACTCTGTGCTCACCTACGTTCTCGGCGTTGGCGATCGACACCTTGACAACCTCATGCTGTCGCCTGATGGCCATTTCTTCCATGTCGACTTTGGATACATCCTGGGTCGCGATCCAAAGCCTTACCCGCCGCCCGTCAAAGTGTGCAAGGAAATGGTCGATGCCATGGGGGGCGTGTCGTCCGCTCACTACGCTCGGTTCCAAAGCTTTTGCTACACGGCTTTCAGCATTCTGCGCAAAAACTCAAATCTGATCCTCAACCTTATTGCGCTGATGGTTGATGCGGGGATCCAAGACATTCAGCTGGAACCTGACAAGGCGGTCTGGAAGGTGGGTGTCGTCGCGTGGGTATGGCTGCTGACGTTCAGGTTCAAGAGAAGTTTATGCTTGATTTGAGTGAGGAAGATGCCATCAAGCAGTTCGAGGTGCTGCTAAGCGAGACCTCCTACATTACCGTGGTTTTCGACCGAATCCACGACTGGTGAGTCAATACTGCGAAGACCATATGCTGAACTGCTGTAGGGCCCAGTATCTGAGGGATTAAAGCTCGGCCGTAGATGTCGTGATGACTATCATACCCCTGCATTTATACCATTGCCCTGTTGTATTTGTTGCTGATGTTGATACGACACACGAGCTTGGGAACCGCGTCGAGATCCGTCACCATGGCTAAACCAAACTTCTAGAGGTTCTGCCGCTTACGACGAAGCAGATCTTGAGACCCTAACTGTCAAGATCTGTCAAACAGGCCAAGTAGAAACTGGCTGCCTGCAGGCTGTTGGGCATTGACCCACTGGGATTCGGGCGGCAGGTTTCCGGACATCTGTGCGATTCAGTGCCACCTGACGCCGCCTACGCCGAGACCCTTGCGCGCCAATGACGCACGCCTCTTGCCAGCCTCTTGCCTTGTTCTCTGTCTGGAGAAGGTCTGGCGCTGCCGCGCAGCTCTGCTGCCTGCTCCACCTGTCGCCCTTGCCCAAAACCTGCGCCCATCCGGAGGCCAGCAGGCCGGTTGGTTGGGTGGAGAACCGAGTCAAGCGGCCGGTCAGGATTGAGTCACGCATTTGGGTGAGGGAGGCTTGATGCGCTGATGCACCGACATGAGAGGTTTTGATCAAGACATATTTGAGCGCGTGTGCGTGCTGTTGGCTGCAACGGAAGTGGGCACGGTTACAGCGTCCCATTGCGGGGGAATGACGTCTGTTAAGGTACTCCTTGCCGGACATGTGCTGGCTGGGAAGGGTTGCCCAGAGGAATGCAATCGTGGTAACTCGCGGCCACTGGCTGCCCTTGTCGTCCGTCACTGGGCTCTCATTCTCTGGGCTAAGACTGCATAGACCGAGTTGATTCTCAGAGCGCGTGCTCGCTGTTGCTGTTACGCTGTTGTCGGGTGGCGATTACGATACGGGTGCACGCCCTGCGGAGGAATTGGAATACGTTGCTACAGACTGTGACTGGCTTGGCTCTCTCGGGTGGACTGGACGATATGCCCACCTACCACCTCCTTTGTGTCGCTGCTGGCGTTTCCCCACGTCTTACCCCAAATCACCTTTGGCCTTCTCGGCCGCCGCCGTCGTCTTGCAAGCATTCCTCAACTCTCATCTCCCACTATCAGTCGTCCATCGCAAAGCGCATAGCGCACCCGCCAGCACACTACGGCATACCTAGAGCAATGGGCGAACCTCAATCCATCGACCCGCTGCAGCACGCATTGCATCAGTCGACCTCATCGTCATTCTACCCGGCCCCCGCACCATCCCACTCCCAGCCGCCGGCACTGGATACCTCGCCTACATCCCTCTTCCCCCTCATCTCACCAAATCCATCAGACGCCCTGGCCGCCGCCGACATTGCGACCTCCTCAGCTTCAACCAATGGCCTAGGCAAGCGCCGCAAGTCGTCGTCGGGCAACACCCAGCAACCGTCAACAAGACCGTCGGTACCGCGCTCAAACACAACCACCCAGACGGCCAGTCCAGACATGCCCCTCGATGGTGACGACGAGCCTGAGTCGGCGACAGAGCGCAAGAAGCCAAGGGCAGCCGGCAATGCCCAGGTTCTTACGAGTAGGTATCGCCAGCCCTGAGCCGATACTGATCCTCAACAGGTTGTGAAGCTTGCCGCAAGGGCAAGTGAGTACTAGCAAGCTATACAACTTGATTTCTTTGCTGACTGACTGCCAGGCGTCGCTGTGAGCCGTCCCCACTGGTGCCCCCCGACCATCCCGACGTTGCCAAGCTGCCATGCGCGCGATGCCGGCGATTCGCCCTCGACTGCGTTCGCATGCGCGTGTCACGGCGTAAAGGCCCCGCACCAGTGTATGTGTTGATCGAGCTGCTCAGAGACTCACGAGAGCAGAGACCTTAGTGCCATTTCGGATGCTGCTCACGGCTACAATCCTGGGACAGCAGAGGGCGCCAATGATCAAGCAAAGGGTCTCCCTGCGTCTTCCACAGGCAGCAGTGGTCTTGACTTCGATGTGCCTCAAGGGTAGGTTCCTCGGGCTCCGTGAATACGCTGACCCGTAGTGTTGCCATCCCATCACCTTCGTTTCCCCTACTCGCCGCCTCGCCAAACGTGGGCAGTGTGGGCACGGCCGTTCCGACCAGCTTGGACCAAGTCGTGTCGCCACCCGTGCTCGAGAACATCATCGGCCTCTTCTTTGATTATGTGTACCCTCTGACTCCTTGTCTGCATCGGCCGACGTTCATCGCCGATCTCGCAGCTCGCCGCGATAAAACCGACCCCGTGTTCTTTGCGCTTACCCTTGTGGTCCTCGCATCTACACTCGTGCAGGTTCCTCGCATTCTGGTCAATCTTGACAAGCAGGAAGTGGAGGCCTTGGCACGTCGCTGTGTCCGGGTGGCGCGCGCCAAGACTGCCTACCTTTGGGAGGACCCAGTACCTGTGCGGGCAGAGTTTGGTATGTGATGATTGCTCGACTTGCGCTGATGTCCCAGTTGTGATCTTCTATCTGGAAGGGATCGTCCACTTGTTGCTTGGCAACAATACGGCACACGTCATAGTGACAGCACAGGCGAACCAATGCGCTCTGGCCCTCCGCCTGAACGAGGAATCTGTATGTGCTTGGCCAACTTTCTGTGTGCTGACGCCCCAGAGTTACGAGGGCCTTAACCCTATCGAGTCTGAGATTCGGCGACGAATCTACTGGCTGCTGTTCCAAGCCGACAAGAGCACAGCCTGCTTGCGTGCCCGGACAATCTGTTTGCGCCTGGAAGACGCTCCAGGCCTGCGGCTGCCATCGGAGGTTGACGACGAGCAGATAACTCCAACTGGAGTTCTGCCTCAGCCCAACGGTCGCACCCCGCTTATAGCCGGGTTCAACATTGTGACCAACCTCTTCCGCATCTTGAACGATGCACTCCTTCTCCAACGGCGCAAGTCTTTGCCATCCGTGGACAGCATCCTCGCAGACCTTCAAAACGTCAACGAGCTGAGAGAGCGTGTGATTAACGCCACCGTGGAAGTTGCAAGCCCACTGAGGATTCGTTCTGCCTACGATTCGCGGGCGGCCAGCCCAGCCAAGGGGTGGGAGGCCAATCTCCAGGCCAGATTTTTGGACTTCTTCTCTGGTGCGACGGACAACGACCACATCAACAGTTTTATGGTCATGCAGGGCAACATCCTGGTGACCCAGCAAGTTGTGAGGCTGGTGCTCTTGCAGACCCGCGAATCGCTACTCCGGCAGCTTGCGGCCCTCACGCACATGCCGCTTCAGAGCGTTGGCGGTTTGGCGGGCGTGCAGAACAACGAAGTCGCTGAGGATATCGCCTGTGACCTCCTGGACGGCCTCAACAGCCTTCCAGAGGAGTGTGTCGCGACCAACGGACCGTCTCTTGTGCAAAAAGGTAGGGAGTCGTCGTTTGACTGCAGCTGATAATCAGTCCGCTTTGTTGCAATCCAGCTCATGGAGGGCTCTACTTCGACCTCACCTCAAGCGGTGCGAGCGTGAGTACCGTGGTGCTGCGAGCATTCCCATTCTGACTTGCCACAGCCAAACTCTCCTGATGCAGTTCCTCTCGGTCCTGAGCGTGATCGAGGGCATGTATACCTTTGGCCGAGACGTTTCCGCCGAGTAACTACCGCTTCCCTTTCCTTTTTGGTGATCCCTGTTGTGTGTTATTAACAAACACTCCTCCTGTGGTGTCTATGCATCATTGTCTACATTTTGTTTTCTAGAGACCGGCCCACTCGTGGCGGCCGCGGACCTCGAACTCGTGAACGAGCTGTTCTGCTGACAAGGCGTCGTCGCTGACAAACACCTTCCACTTTCCATTCTCAATGGCCCAGCTGTGGATCAAGTCATCCCAGTGGGCGAGCTCGCGGCGAGTCACTTTAACCGTGACGCGTTCGGATGCCCCTGGTGCGAGGACGGCCGTCGTGGCGATGCCTGCAAGGTGGCGGACGGGGTGAGCAAGATTTGACACTGGCGACGAGAGGTACACCTGGACGCTGTGCGACCCAGCCACGTCACCAGTGTTGGTGACGGCAACCGAGTAGTCGATTGTCGTCTCGTCAACCCGCGAGACCTCGACATCCGAGTACACAAAGGTCGAGTACGAGAGGCCGTGGCCGAAGGGGAACAACGGGGTGAGCTTGCGCTCGAGGAACCACTTGTACCCGACGGCCAAGTCCTCCGAGTAGAGCACCTTTCCGTTGGCCGAGCGGAAGTTGCCGTGGGCGGCAATGTCCTCCTCGCGCACGGGAAAGGTGATGGGCAGCCTGCCCGACGGGTTGACGTTTCCGAACAGCACGTCGGCGAGGGCCAGGCCAGAAGCGTTGCCGCCATACCAGGCCTGTACGACGGCGGCGACGTCGTTGACCCACGGCATGGAGACTGCGCTGCCGCTCTGCACAGCCACCACGGTGCGCGGGTTGGCAGCGGCGACGCGCGCGACGAGCTCGTCGGTGCGCTGCGGGAGCGCGAGCGACGCACGGTCGTAGCTCTCGCTCTCCCAGTCTGGGCTGAGACCAACGGCGACTACGACGGCGTCGACGTCTTTCGCGAGCGCGACCGCGGCCTCGATCGCCGCGTCCTTGTCCACAACAGGAAAGCCGCCGATACGCAGGCCAAAGTTGCAGATCTGGCCGACGTCGGGCGCGTCCTTCATCACGCCGGGGATGTTGGAGAACTCGGCGCGGATGGCGTACTCCCTGCCCTCGACGACGGCGAGCTGGCCAAACTCCTCGGACGTGCCGTGCCCAAAGAAGGTTTCGCCGGGCGTCTGCAGCACGTCCCAGTTGTCGACGACGAGCTCGCCGTCGACGAACAACTTGGCGCGGCCGCACACGGCCAGGCTGAACTCGTACAGGCCCGTGATGGGCGCCGTCCATGTTCCCGACATGACGGCGAACCAGTTCGTGCCCTGCAGGCTGTCGGGGACGCCGTCGTTGAGCAACACATGCGACGCCTCGCGGCGGTAGTGGTGGACCACGGGGGAGTTGGGAGCCAGCGAGGTGTACAGGCGCATGTCGGCGCCTGTGATGCCATCGTCGCGGACAATGCCGTCGAGGTAGGGGAGCATTTTGTGAGCTGGGGGTGTTAGACATGGTGGGGGTAGCAAACCTACATGGGGTGCCGAGCGAGTACTCGATGGAGACACCCTCGGGTGCCACCTCCTTGAGGCCGTCGAGGACGGTGACGACGTAGCTGCAGTTGAGCTGGGCGGATCCGCCGCCAAAGCACGTCTTGTCGAGGGCGCGGGGGCCGACGACGGCGACGCGCTTGACGTTAGTGAGGGGCAGCGCCTTGTTGTCGTTCTTGAGCAGGACGTTGGACTTGGCACCGAGCTCCCGCAAGAACGCACGGTCGTCTGGGCGGTCGTTGGTCACCTCAATGTCGTCGCCGTACACGGTCTCGGGCGACATGCGCGCCGTGCGCTGCGCCCAGATGAGCACGTTGCGCACGCACGCGTCAATGTCCCGCTCCGAAATCTTGCGGGCTGCAAGCAGGTGCTCGACGAGGTACGGCGTGCGCCACTTGGCCGGGCCGGGCATCTGGTGGGTCAGCAGCCATCGAGTAGGAGTGGTGGGGACCCACCTCAAGGTCTTGGCCGGCCTTAATGGCCGTGTCGACGGAGTATGTGCCAAACCAGTCGCTCATGACGAGGCCGTCCCAGCCCCACTGCTTGCGGAGCACACCGTCGAGCAGCTCCTTGCTCTCGCTGACGTGCTCGCCGTTGACGCGGTTGTAGCTCGACATGATGGCGAGGGGGTTCGAGTCGGCGACGGCGATCTGGAAGGGGCGGAGGTAGACCTCGCGGAGGGCGCGCTCCGAGACTTCCGAGCTGACGGCCGTGCGCTCGTGCTCAATGTCGTTGGCGACGTAGTGCTTGAGCACGGCCGACACGCCGTTCTCCTGCAGGCCGTTGATGTACGCCGTGGCCAGGAGGCCGCTGAGGATCGGGTCCTCGGTGAAGCTCTCGAACGAGCGGCCGCCGAGCGGCGAGCGCTGGATGTTGATGGTCGGCGCGAGCAGCGCGACGGCGCCGCGGTCCTTGGCCTCGCGGGCGAGCAGGCTGCCGGCGGCGTGGACGAGCTCGGTGTTGAAGGTCGCCGCGAGGGCCGTCTCACAGGGCAGGGCGATGCCGGCGGCTGCATCGTCAGCAGTACATAAACAAGCGACCCACTCTGCTCGGCAAACGACGCGCCGCGGGCGCCATTGGGCCCGTCGCTCATCTTGACGCCGGGGATGTTGAGCCGGGGCACGGGCACCGTGTGCCACCAGTCGGCGCCGGCGAGCATCGTGATCTTTTCGGTGCGCGTCAGCTGGGCGAGGAGCGCGTCGACGTCGGCGTCGAGGAACGAGCGGTCACCCGTGTGCCATGGGCTCGGGGCGACCTTGCTCAGCGACGGCGACGAGAGCGGTGGTGTGGGCGGAACGGCGACCGGCATTGTCGCGGTGGGTAGGTGTGGTAGGGGATGGAAGCCGGAAGGGGGCGGGGGAGGCTACATACGGCTTGGCTTGTGGCTTATGTTACCTATCTACCCATCTCAAGTCGTGATACAAACCAAGCAGTTGGCGGCGAGCAGCAAGGCAGAGCAGGCCGGCGCACTCGCACTCCGCAACTACGCACCGCTGCAGAGGACGATGGGGGGAGTCCAACCCAAAGTCGGCTCAGGCCGGCCCAGCAACGGGCAACCACCTCCCGCCGAGCCGATATCCATCGTCCCTGTCACGAGACTGTTGTCCGCACGCATACGCCGCATGCGCTGTCCGAGGTGTTGAGGCCTGGTGGTATCTCCGCTCGGCTCGTCTGGAGCAGCGCGCCGCGTCGGGCACGCATAGTTGGCCCGCCAAGTGGCCCGCCACGCCTGGAGCCCCACAACTTTGGGGGGGCATTTCGGATGAGCAACGGTTAAATTGCCCTCTGCTGGTTGTGGACGAGGCGGCGTCTGCAACGGCATAAGGGCCCAGGTAGCTGCTGCACGTTGCATGTTGCGTTGTCCGCGCGCAAGGCGAGGGCCATTGCCGCCGGCTGCACCCGCGAGCATCTTCCGCAGAGCGAAGTGTGAGCAGATGCCAGCGGCGAGGCGGCGAATGTCCGCGGACGGTGGCAGGCGACACAAGTGGCCGGTGGAGGCAGCCATGCTCGGTGGCACACGTATCCGTGTACATGTCGTGGCTGCGGCGTACCAAGCTCTGCAGATGCGGACAACGCGCTGGAACTACCGCCGGCCCGCAGCGCACACGGCATAGTGCAGTGAGTGGCTACGTCCACGCCCAGGCGGGGGAGTCAGAGGCCGTGCCGTGGATATACCGCGGCTCGGGATCGTGGCGGGCGCCGGGCCGAGCGAAGGAGTGGCTCGTGCAGTCAGTGCGGCATTCTTGCAACACATCGCAAGATATCCCGCCAAGACCCACGGCGCGCACTGGGGAATCCGGGGACGGAGGGGCCCATGGGGCTTGCGTTCGAGACGATGTCGAGTGCAGGTGACAACGGGTGTGCTGCTCGCTCTTGCTGAGACGTGCCGGGCCGGCAGGAGGCGGCTTGGAAGCTTGGCATGATGAGGCTGCGACGAGACACTTGAACCTCACACGGCCCGGGTTGTTGATCCATGGGCAGGCGCAGACCGCCCGGTTGGCTCGCCGGAAGAAGACCGGGAGACTATGGCATGCTCGCTGTGGGAGTACTCTTCTTCCCTTCCGTCACCGACACGACTACCTCATAATCCTCATCTCGAATCAAGGTAGCCCTTCCTTTGCCGCAACACGAGGCTGTAAGACTCGGCTCTGCTGTCCACTTGGAGCACGTTGCCGCCATCACGCCCACGTGCAGTCGCCACCCTGCCATGCCTGCCAGCTCGGTACCTGCGTGCCCGAGTTGGCCTCCTACACTCTTGACTTCAGAGGTTCCGCACAGTGCGTCTTGCCTGCCATGCAATCAGTCTTGTTGGAACCTGTTGCATGTACAGCACAGAACAATGCATGCCAACAGGTCGCATGACACGCGGCCGCCCCTGCCCGCTGGACACGCACCCGACTGGTCATGCCACACGCACAGCCAGCCTGCCTAATTTGGTCCCGTCCCATCCTCCACCACCCCTGACGATGACCACCACCACCACAGCCATCACTGACGTCTCGACGGCGGATTGATCACGTCTCACACCTCTCTCCCTCCGTTCTTTCCTCCAACATGTCAGCAATGGACGTCGACACCCCCTCCTCTGCCGTGGTCAAGGACAAGAAGCCCCGCTTCGAGGTCAAGAAGGTGCGTGCTTGCTGCTTGTGTGCTTGTGCTTGCGCCGCCGTGTCGCCGCGACGCGTGTGCTGACCCGCTACAGTGGAACGCCGTCGCGCTCTGGGCGTGGGGTGGGTGTTTCGTCGCTCGCGCTGCCGGACGCACCGCTGACCTGCAGACATTGTCGTTGACAACTGCGCCATCTGCCGCAACCACATCATGGACCTTTGTGAGCGCGCGCGCTCGTTCAACCTCGCCGCAGCACCGCTGACACGCCGCAGGCATCGAGTGCCAGGCCAACCAGGGCGCCGAGAGCGAGGGATGCACCGTCGCCTGGGGTATCTGCAACGTGAGTGCGTGCGTGTAGCGCGCAACTGACAGCCAGCACGCGTTCCACTTCCACTGCATTTCTCGATGGCTCAAGACGCGTCAGGGTGAGTTTGTGCACATCGACCATAGCGAGGGAAACGCTGACACCAACGTACAGTTTGCCCCCTCGACAAGTGCGTGCAACTCTGCGACTGTCTTGCCCTTGCTAACACGTCTGCAGCCGTCAATGGGAGCTCCACCGCTATGGCCGATAATCGCCTGGCGCTCTCGCCTTCGGGCCACTCGTTCTCATCCATTCTTCATGTGTACAACGCGAGATGTAATACTGCGCATTC
This sequence comes from Vanrija sp. TS_01, assembly GCA_026725045.1. Classification (NCBI taxonomy): domain Eukaryota; kingdom Fungi; phylum Basidiomycota; class Tremellomycetes; order Trichosporonales; family Trichosporonaceae; genus Vanrija; species Vanrija sp. TS_01. The sequence goes on from JAPKIE010000009.1 coordinate 592,116, forward strand.
ACGAGACCCACGGTCTTGCTCAACGCTTACAGGGGACAAGATTGACTCTGGTCTCGTCTGGCACCGAGCCTTCTCCCCGCCAGAATCCTTTTACTTGCCTACTTGACTCCTGCACACCTCATCTCCGCTGCCAATGTGTGACATGATGCTATGCTAATGCTACCCCACGTGCCCCCCCCCCCCCAAAGTCTTAAAGTCTATGCCGCCGTGCTCTTCTCGTCGGCCGCCTTGCTCTTGTCGACAGGTCGAGACTGCGTCCACTCGCCGCGCTCAAACCTGCCCTCGTACGTCTCGACCTTCTCCCCAAGCGCCTGCACGGCGTCCTGCAGCATCTGTGTGATCTTGATACGCGTCTCGCGGTCCCCATCGTGCGCGTCACCCTCAACGTGCGTCGGCCCCGTCGGCGTGGCGCCCTGCGCGCGGTGCGCGTTCACCACGGCCTCCACCTGCGGCCTGATCGACTCGCCGATGGTCACGCTGACCTTGGCGCCTGGCCGGGGCACGAAGCGCGGGAAGCCGCGGTGCTCGTCCATGATCTGGTCAAAGCCTGTACTATGTCAGCGCGCACAAGCAGCTTGACGCTGGGCGTACCAGAGATCCATATTGGGATAATCTCGGGCATGACGCGCGAGTCCATGACGATGCGTCCACTGCAGGGTCAGCCGGCTCGCTTGCAAGCCTCGCACTCACACTCCCCACTTGAACCTCAGCAGGCCTCCATCCGGATGAGAGAACTTCTGGTTCACCTTGCCCTCGGGGAAAATGTGGACCTGTTATCAGGAAAGAGACGCGTCAGAATACTCACCCAGCCGCCCTCCTCCACGCGCTGGATAGCCGTGTCCACGGCCTGCTGGTAGATGCCGCCGCCGCGCACCGTCTCGATGACCTGTCCGGCCGTGAAGAACCTGGCCGTCGGTGCGCTTGTGAACATGATGTCGGACGCTGGGGTCAGATATCGCCGCCGGGGAACGTGCTACCCACCTCCGAGCGTCCACCTGGTGTTCAAGCACGTGGTTTCGGGCTTGGCGATGGGGAAGAAGTTGGACGTGGGGAGGAAGGACCACATCTGCGTGTGTCAGCTCGGTCGGCGGACAAGGCGCACGCACCATTGGGTCGTCGACCACCGAGTTGTGGTTGCAGACTGGGCGGGTCAGCACCATAACGAAGGAGGGACCCACCAGTGATGATGCCGCGGCGGAACGGCCTCTCGCCGTCGATCTCGATCACGCCGTCCGCACCGCCCTCCTCGGCGGTGTCGATCGCGTCGTTGCGCTGGTTGAGCGCCTTAAGCAGGTTGCTGGCCCCGTTGACATTGTACCCCTGCGTGGTGAGATTGAGGAACCACTTGCAGTTGAAGCCGATGAAGCTGAGCGTCGCGGCTGACAAGAGGGATGTCGGTGGAGGCATTGCGTCGTGGGTATTTGGTTCTCGCGGTATGGGCAAGTTTTCAAGGTCGGTACACTGCTGCCGTGTCGATACCTAGCGCTGCTACGTGGCAAGCAGACCACAGACCAGTGTGTTTGTTGTTGTTTTTGTCGTTGTGCTGCTGCAGCTGCTTGCCGGGGGTCGCTTTGTCGAGCGAGATCGGAACGGCATTGCGCCGTCGGCAGAAAAAGTTGGGTGTCGGTTCGGCGCGTCGTGCCTGACAACACGCCGCCGTCCGAAATCATCCATCGCTGCGGCTTGCCACCAGACGCGATAATGAACATCAACTACATATCTCCTCCCACAAGCATGCGACGTGGACTGATAGCCCGTTCTCGACTCTAGCCCTCCCACGGACGATACCAACGAGCCGTCGGACTCGAGCGCCCTGCATGCGACATACAGGCTGCATGAATAGGGCGCCAAGAGGCCAAATTAACCCCCCCAAAGGCCCCCCAAACACACAGTCCCTTATCCCAACGTCGTGCGTCATGGCACAAACAGCCCTCAAGACACTCGGCGGCACTAGCGTGTCATTCACCCACTGCAGGGTATGCATGATGGCTGATATGCGCTGACACGCTGCGCTCTGCTGCGCTGCGTATGCACCCCCGAAATTGCAGCACGTCGTAGCTTCTGTGGCGCAGGATGAAACGGACAAGGCACTGCAGCATCGACGCACGCCGACGGACTTGAGTTTGGCACACATTGGCAGCAGCAGCAAGCACACCCTCGCACCATCACAGCCATCACCCCCCCCCCCCCCCCTGGCGTCGAGCCCTCTCCTTCTCGCCGTATCCACTGACGCACGCACGAACGCACGCACGCACGCACGCACTCGCGCACACTCACTCGCTCAAACACACTCACTCCCCTCCTCCATTTCTTCCACTCTGCATCGCGTCTCCTCTCTTTCATACCAATACCACATCATCCACAATGCTCCTCAAGGCCACCGTCCTCCTCGTCCTACAGCTCGTCGCTGCGGCACCCCTCAACGGCCGCGCGCCCCAGGATGACAACCTTGCTGCTGCCCTCTCCCTCTCCCCCCGCCCGACTCCTGTCCCCTCGCCCACATCATCGAGCGTTGCGCCGCCGCAGCCGACCGATGCCAACCCGGCCTTCAACCAGACCGTGTACTTTGTGTGGCCGACGCAAGACGCCTGGTGTACGTAGCAGTTCCCCGGCAGCCCGCGGCCACACCGTCGCATCCATGCTTACATCCACCAGGGGTCAAGGACCCAGACTACTCCCAGCCCAACCTGTTCGAGCTGCGTTTCCCGCGCCTCTCGTACGGCTTCACCGTCTACCTCACGCACTGGAACGCCAGCATGCTCGCAGAGCCCCGACCCATCTGGATCGGAGGCATCCACTCGAGTGAGTAGGCCGTGGGCAGAATGGCGTTTGGGTTGCTGATGTCGCCCGCAGACAACGGCACGACCAACCTGCAGATCAATGACACGCGCCTCGACTACCCGAGCGGTGACCCCCTGGACGAGTAAGTGACGGCGGCGATTGAGGGAGGGAAGCAGTGGAGCTGACGCCCTGGCAGCGCTAGCCCTGGCCACGGATACATGCTTGTTGCCAAGTCGGATGACGGAGGTGAGTCGCTTCTGGAGACGGAGCCTGGGGCGTCCACTGAGCGCTTCTTGCAGTCCACGCCTATGGCTCCCAGTTCTTTGAGCTCAAGCCCAAGGGTAGCAACGCTACGTACCCTCCGGGCTGGGTCAACGACTTTTGATGAGGCCGCGGAGGGCACGGAGGGCACGGAGGGCACGGAGGGCGCGGAGGACGCTTGAGGCTGTTCCAGGCGCTGGGCGGGCGGGCTACTGTGAGGCTGCTCTCAGACACAGCCTAAACCAACACGCTACGCCGTCGCTGGCGACGATACCCCGTAATATGTATAAGACATAGACGCCATGCTGTTGCTGGATACCAACAGGCTGTTTCATGGACATGTTAGTTGTGAGCTTGGTTCTGGCCGTGCAGCATACACTGCGAGGGTCGATCGTGTGGCGGCGGCAGGGTGAGGGGACAGGGGCAGGGTAGGCACAGACGAGGTAAAGCAAGGGTGAGTGCAGTGTTGAGGGAACACGCTCGGGGTGGCTTGCTCGCTACCATGCTGCTGGCATCGTTGTCACTCGGCTGCGCGGGTGGTCATTGAGGCCGAGCAGCTGCTCCAAAGCTGGATGAACACGACCGTTGTGAAGACCGCGGGCGGTGCAGACTAGAAATGTTAGGTGCAGGGCGGGTGTTTGTTTGGGCCATGTGCCGCGCGTGTTTGTCTCACTCTCGGCCTCGGTCCGTTGTCGGCGCGTGCAGGCGCGCTCAGCAGCCGGGGCGACGTCGACTTGGGCGAGCAGCTAGCAGGGTGGCCGGGGCGAGCGAGTCTGGCGGCGGCGGCGGCGGCGGCGTTCAAGCGAGCGCGCGAGGGTAATGGCGGCGGCGGTGCAGCGGGCCTGGCGGATGCTGAAGATTTCCGGACGCGCGCCAGTGCTGGAACCTGTCGTCGTGTTGGGTTGCCCGCCCTGCTCAGGAACCTGGCGCGTGCGTGCTTGCTCGATTGCTGCTGCTGCTGCTGCTGCTGCTGCTGCTGGTCGTTGCTGTGTGCTGCGCGCTGCTGCTGCTCCTGCGACCCCGCTTATCCGCAGCGGGTGCAGCTGCGCCCTGCGGATCAGACATGCACGACGCGAGGTGAAGGGCGTGTAGGGCCGGCCAGCCAGCAGCACACACATGTGTCGCCCGCCCACCAACCGTCGCCGCCGCCGACATGCCGCTGGCCTCTGGGCATTTCTATTTAGAGTAACGCGGCGGGAGCGCGAGACCCTTGGCGCCTAGGCACTTTTGGCTGCTGCAGGCTAGATCGCTGCTCTCCCAGCCGCGAGCGGCCGTGCGTGGCTTGCGGGTTGGGCAATGTCGCCGCAAGCAGGCAGGCAGCATGCAGCAAGAAGCAGCAGCGGCCGCGCTCCGCCGCGCCGCGCACAAATATTCGCTCACTGGTGGTGCACGGGCGGCGCGGCTCGGTAGCGGCGGGGGCAGCGGCGGTAGCGATCTGTAGGCTGGTGGCCACTCGGCCACTGGCATATCCCCCCTGGGTGTGAGACAGTTGGCCGCAACTTGGCCCATTTGCGGCGAGTCGGACAGTCCATCAGTGTTTGTAAGACGAGCGAGTACTTACACTGGCCAGCAGGCAACAGGCAGCGCCGCCGCAACTGCATCTGTGTCATCGTTCTACATTCCTCCCACCCACCTCACATCCACCATGCGCCTGCTCACACCCCTGTCACTCCTCGCCTTTGCCACGCTCGCCGTCGGCCAGAGCAGCAGCAGCAGCAGCAACCACAGCACGTCGGCAAGCACGTCGACACGGAGTGCGAAAAGCGCGGGCCACAACAGCACGGCCTTGGCCTCGGTGCCCTCGACCGACGGGGCCGAGGTGCTGACGCTCAGCGGCGCGCCCAGCACCGTGTCGTTTGCCGACGCCGTGCCGACCGCCGCGCCGTCCACCCCGGCAAACGGCAATGGCGGCACGCTGGGCGGCAGCGCGGACGGCACCGTCGGCTTCACGTTCCCGACCAACGCGTCGTGGTGGGTGCTCGGCGCGCCGGCAAAGCAGCCCAACACGCTCCAGCTGCACTTTGCGCCCAACACGACCGCGTTCCGCATCTTCCTCACCAACACGGACACGTCGCTCCTCAGCCGCACGCTGCGCATCAAGACGGTCCTCAAGCCCGCCGACGGGACGACAACGTTCACGCTCGACTCGGCGCACCCCCTCTGGGGCGCGAAGCCGGGCAAGGGGTTCGTGCTCGTCGCGCAGTTCACAGATGCTCGTGAGTAGCACAAGGTGGTGGGCGGCGGCGACACAGCTGTCATCACTGCCACTAGTCCCACAGCACGCTGACACACGCAACAGCCTCAGTCTCGTCCCAGGCATTCGAGCTCAAGGCCAACGGCAGCGCGCCGTCGTACCCGGCCGGGTACACGCCGTCGCCCGACAACACGGTGTACTCGCAGCCGCACAAGCCAAGCGGCGGTGAGCGCGTCGCGGCTGGCGTCCTGGCCGTCGCCGTCGTTGCCGCGGCTATCGTCGCGTTGTAGCACACGCGCGTGACACCCATCCCCAAGCGGGTACAGTGTGCCCCCTATACCCCTCTGCATCCCGGACACTTTTCCTTCCTACTCTCACAGGTTGTACTATATGCGATGCAGGCCAGAGGCCACTTGCGTTGCGAGGGGCGAGGGGCGAGGGGCGAGAGTGTTGCTGGGAGCGAGGGCCAAGAGGCGACGAGTGCGTCGCTGGGAGCGCTGACAGCCAGGCGGACGCGGGCGCCAATCGCCACCGCCTCGCCTACCTCTCGCCACCTCCTCCGCGCCACGCGAACCGCGTGAGATCTTCGAGACGCACAGACCGCAGCGTGTCCAACGCGGTGGCAGCGAGGTCGACTCTGCGTCGGTAGTCAGCGAGTCGGCGCGAGCAAGCGCGGCGCAAACAAGCAAGGCGGCCGGCCCGCAGCCGTCCCCACCGGCCCCACCGCCCCCACCCCCCACGCACCTCGGTACGACACCCTCGCCCAGCCGCTCGGAAGCAAGCAGCGCCTCCTTCCAGCGCGCGACGCACAGGCACCAGCGGCACCCGTCCTTGAGGCCGGGGAAGCCAGGACGGGGGGTGGACAGGTCGTTGCCTGCGCGTGTGTGTCAGTGGCCGATCCCCCTTTCCCCCTTCCCCAACATCATCCCACCTCCCCCCAGCATCATCTCTGCTTCCCCCTCGCCCCCCCCCCCCCCCGGGGCGCTCACCTCTCGCCGCGCTAAAGTCCAAAAACTCGGCCGTCACCACCCCCGCGACAAAGTGCTCGCCCAAGTCTGCGCCATCGCCCCAGCAGTAACCGTCGCGCGCGAACCCCGTCGGATGCGTCGCGTCCCCCGGCACCGTGTGCGGCTGCAGCGGGCCGTGCAAGACTGCGGGGGTGTTAGCTGTGCGCACGCACGACCCACCCACCGCTCAGCTTGGACGTCTCGATCACCATTGAGCTTGCGCGCCGTGCGCTTGCGTTCGACGCGTTCGGCGGATTCGGCGCGCGCTTGAGAACTTGGCCGAGGAGGCGGAGGCGAGCGAGCATTGGTCACGTCAGGTGCTGGCTGCGCTCACACGACGCTATCTGGTTGTGAACTGTCGGTGCGTGCTATGCTTCGCAGTGCAGCAACGCCGCGGTCAGTCAGAATGAGGCTTGTTTGTTCAAGACAGACAGATGCCAAGTGGCCAAGTCCAAGTATACCCTCGTCTGTCGAAACTTGCGTCATACATGCCAACACCTCCACCACCGCTTCTCCAAGCCACTGCATGCTCATCTCCGTTGTGTGTTGGAATTACTACGGGCTCTCTCGAAACTATCATCACAACATGCGCTCCGCGCGGCTCGCTTTCTCCCCTCCGCCCCCACACACCTACCGGTGCATAGGCATCTGCCCAGGCGGCATCTGGCCCGGCGGCAGGTTCATCATGCGCATCTGCACTGGCGAGCCGTACGGTCCCATCATCTGAACTTGCCCGGGAACTTGGCCAGGCACCTGCCCGACGACCTGGCCTTGCTGCATTTGCACCTGCATCTGGCCTTGCAGCTGTCCCGGTTGCAGCTGCCCAGGCATCTGCCCAGGCATCTGGCCCGGAATCTGCCCCGGCATGGGGCCATAGCTTTGCCGCAAGTTGGAAGGCCCAAGGGCCACCATACGCTGAGGATAGCCTGGCGGCATCGGACTTGGGCTCTGCGGCATGCCTGCCGGCTGTTGCTGTGGCGAACCGACCTGTGGTTGACGCATGTAGGCAACATTGGCAGGTGGGCGATACATCTGACCCTGCGCGCCAATCGGTGAGCCCGGGTACGCTCCCTGCGGCATCGTTGGCACGCCCGGAATGTTGACCGCCCGCATGTTGTGCGCCATTTGAAGGCCGTGCTGTTGCTGAAGCTGCGCCATCTGCTGATGCTGGAGGGCTTGCTGCTGCGCCTGGAGCTGGAGCTGCTGAGCCTGCAGCTGCTGGACGTGCAACTGCTGCTGCTGCTGCTGCTGCTGCGCCTGCGCCTGCATCTGGTAGGCTGCCGGCACCTGCACCATCGGAATGTTTGCCTGTTGCTGCTGCTGTTGCTGTTGCTGCTGCTGCTGTTGCTGCTGCTGCTGATACGTGCCAGGTCGAACCTGTTGGGTCGGGTAATACCGTGCGCCTGGTGGAAGAGTGTGAGGAGGAGGTTCACGCATACCGGTGTTGGGAGGTGCCATGAATCCCGGTGTACCAGGCAGACCTCGCTGTGTGGTTGCAAGGGGCGAGTGCTGGGGTCCCGGAGTCGAAGGCGTGGGTGTCGGCTGGGCTCCAATCGCAGCAACGGTCTGGGGTTTTAACCGGATCGTAACATTGTCGTGGACGGCCACTGGGCGTTTCGGGTCCTGTGTGCCGCGGATGAGAGGCACACGGTTGGATAGCAGTCGCTTTGCCAGCTTGTGTGCGAGTCCGGGTGCGCCAGGCTCGGCGTTGGCGGGAAGGAGGGACGATGGTGGAAGAGCAGCGCTGTCCACAAGACTGGTCAGGGAAGCAAGAAGCTCTTGTGCCACAGCTTGTTCTCGGTCCGTGATCCATGTCTCGTCACCTTTGCGCAAGCGGAGGTCCTGCCACACTTGGAGCTCGGCAATGCGTTCCGAGTTGGCCTCCAGAATTTCCTCTGCCGTCTTCTCCTTTTTCTCACTCGTATCGGCAGTCGTCTCCGAGTCCTTCGGTTCAACCGCCTTAGGCTCCGCTCCGTTTGTCTCTTCTTCATCCTCGCCGATAAGGCCAGCCCATTGCTCGTTGACTGCTTCTATTGCGCTGGAGCGAAGTGCCCATTCGCGATGACGAGCAACCTCGCGCATGGCGTCGAGTGTTGAGTAGTAGCCCATACCCGACGCTCTGCTAGAATCGTAGTTGGGAGCGAATGTTGGTGTGAAGGGTGCCGACGAGAGAGATTGGGGCTTGACACCATGCAAAGGGCTGCCCGCGCTCAAGGTTCGCTTCTGAGCACGGAGGGCCTTCCAAGCCTGAGCTTTGAGGCTGGCCTTGCGGATGACAGCATCCGACAGCTGTTTTGAAGCGCCCTTGTCGGGTTGTCCGAGAATCTCAGTCGTGTGCACTGAAACGGGCGTCGCGAAGCCAAACTTGCGGCCTTCTGCGGCAAGCGTTTCCAGCAATGGTTTGTCGAGTTTGAGCTTTGCACGGACGGCTTCCACCTCGCGCAGATCGGCCGGAGAAGTAAACCACTCGCCACCAGCCTGGCCGAGGCCGTGCCCCGGTGTTCTCTGCACAAGAGCCCACCGTTCGGAAGGCGCTTCAAGCGGGTTGTTGCCATCGGTATCAGGCTCGACTTGAAGCAAAAGCTGGTGCAGGGCGGCGCAGAATGTGTACAGTGGCGCGGGTGGGTAGTGCGAGGGCAATGGAGGGACTGGCAGGTGGATACGCGCGCGCGATGGGACGGGGTTGGGGTACCCGCCCGGCGAGCCTGGTGAAAGAATGTGTTCCGAGAAGGTATGCAAGGTGTCCTGCGAGGGTGAGTTGGAGTGTCCATCTCTGCTACAACTCACGACCAGCGTCTCCCACGTCAGGTTGTCCTGCTTGAGAAGGTGGCCGATCGTATTCTCCTCCTTCTGCGTATAGTTTGGGGGCAGGTAGAATGACAAGACATTGTTTGCAGGCGGTGGAAGGCTCGTCGCCATTCTGATCAGGTTAAAAAGGTTCTTTGTACGCACGGGCCTCCGCAACACTCACTGCGCGACAACAACGGCAATGGCCTCGCGGACCTGTTTTGATAGCAATCGTCCTGGGACAGGCTCTGGCGTAGAAGCCGCATCGGCAGCCTCCTCAGTGATGGTGTCGGCCTTGCCGTTGGCGCCTGATCGCAGGCTCACGCGCTGGCGCTTGTTGTCTGGCTCACCGCCGTTCGCCACCCCGTCAGTGGCTGCAAGCGATGTACTAGGCGACGCAGATGCCGCTGCATCTCCCGATGTCCGGCGCTTGCGCTTGGAGTTTGCGTCTGGTGTGGATGCTGCAGCTAGGTTAGTCTGCGGGACAATGGATGGGGGCTGCGGACACGCACGCAGAGTCGACTCGCGGGCCGCAGCCGAGCCGCGCGTCTCCCTAACCATGGCTGATCTGCGTGTTGGGGTGGGCAGGATGAGGACGGGGCCGAGGATGTTTGGATACCGAGTCGGACGCGGGTGGGTGGACTGCTGCGGATTATTGGTTGTTTGGGTTGGGTGTGTCGGCGAGAGCTACAAGCTGCTGCAGCACGGGGGTTGCGTGCGACTGTCGTGTCGCAGCGGGATGGGTTGCTTGCAGTGTGGATGGAGATTTTGGGTGTGGGTCCGAGGTCGGGCCGCTGGGTGAGCCGAGGCCGAGACGATGGAGGCTGGCTTGGGCCGAGGTGGTGTAGAGCGAGTTTGTTGGGACGCGTCCCTGGTGCTCAGGTGGGGGACGCGACTCTTAACGGCGGAGGGGAGGCGGAGGGGGCGGAGGCGGCGGCGGCGGCGGGCCAAGGGCGCGGCGGTGGTGACAGTGACGGATTTGGGTCAATGTCGGCGCGTCGGAGCTGGGGCACGAGCGGCGGGGGGTGGGGGGACACGGCCTTGTGTGTGTATTGTTGTTGTTGTTGCGCCAAGCAGCAGCAGGGAGCGCGAGGTTGTCGGAGCGTGGTTGTCGTGTAACGGACTGGTGGTGCTGCTGTAGAGACGGGCAGTGGTGGTTTGGCTGGGAAGGGCAAGGGCGAGTGCGCGCGCGCGGGGGACACGGGGGAATGTGAGGAGGTGTGGGCGGACTGGGCGGACGACCGACAATGACAAGGCTCTCACGGCACTTGGATTTTACTTCCGCAGGTGGCGGATGCTTTCTACCACTGTTTGGTTGCAGGCCGTTGGTTGCATGCACCCACAACACCACCATAGCCACCCAGCATGCACAACCATCACTGCACAAGCGACAACCTCCAGCATGCAGTCAGCCAGGTAGCCGTGGCTATATCCTTGCGTCGATGGTCTCTGGCTGGAGACTCATCACTTGTCCTGTGCCGATTCACGCCGCGGGACACCACCAAGACGTCAGACGACTCTCCTTCCCTCCTATGATAGATCAATATCATCACGGCCATGTCAATGCAACATCTTGTATGCACCAGCCCGCCATGCTCTAGCCCTATTCGTGTACAACTCTGCCTCGTCCGAGAAGAAGAGCGGGTGGCTGCCCCTCCGAGCCGCAGCCTGAACCGCCTCACTCGAAGGGGTTGGTCCGCCCTGCCTGCTTGCTCCTGCCATGCCCGCCGTCGAGATCGTTACCCCACGAGCAGATCGAGTGCCACCATCGCTCCTGATGAGCCGGCGCAGCCGCCGCAGCCTCGCCACCGCGCCACTCGGAGCCAACGTATCCAAAGTCACCGGCTCCCGACGGCGAGGCAACAGTGCGCGCCGCCTGGCGCCCGTTGGCCGTTGGCGGATCCGCGAATGGGCTCGAGCCGTTCATAGTGGGCGAGATTGGAGAATCCGCTGGAGACTGGGTGTGACTGTCGTAAGGGTTTCTGTTTGTCTGTGCGTTTGATGACGACAAGGCGGTCGAAAGCTAGGGTTGGTTAGTACAGTGATCCATGCGCGCAAGCCAGCTCTCACCTCTGTGCCTTCTGGCTCGCCCCTTGCCCTGCCACCGATGACTGTCCTCCTCATCGACCCGCCAATGACGGACAACCGCTGTGTGGCCGAGAGGGACGAGGTGGACGAGCTTGCCGACGACAGGGGCGAGTCGACATGGGAAGGGAGGAAGCGCGACGTGCGTGCCGCCTTTCGCCGAGCCGTCTCTCGTGCTGCGAATTTGGCCAGGTTCTGTGCTATGTTCAGCACAAGCGTCGGGCAACCAGTGCACATACCGCTTGAACGCGCTTCTCTTCTTCCTCGACCGCGTTGACTGGCGGATAGGCGCCCCCTTCTTCCTCGACCGAGTTGGCTGGCGGATAGGCGCCCTCGTCCTCGTCGAACGTCTGGACTGGCGGATAGTAGTCGGACGCGCGCTCTCCCCAAGCTCTGTTCTTGCCCTTGAGGCTGCTCGAATCGTCGTCCTCGACTGCGAAGTGGCCACGCGACTTTCCTTTACGTGTAGCAGTTAACGTCTCGTCGCTGTCTACCAGGCTCGAGCCGTTCTTGTGGTCATCTTCCGAGTTTGAAGAGGACCCTGGTGGTGTCAAGCGCTTCGAGTAGACGACGGTGCCGTTGACCGACACGGTGGGCGATGGGAGCGGGCTAGTCTCGTCTGCCAGCGGCGCGTACGCCCGTGTCGAATGCGAGGTGGTTATGACTGTGGGCATTGCGGCGGCGGCGGCGGCGGTGGGGGCGGCGGCGGCGGCGGCAGCTGGACGCGCGACGCGGGGCTTGAGGACTGTGCAGATGTAATGCCAAGACGCGTCTCTGAATGGTGCCAGTGTTGCTCCACTGAGTAGATGGCGCTGGCTCAAAAGTGCCGGTGCGTGATGCGTTGCGATGCGGCCTTAATTGAAGATGCGATGCTTGTGAGTGTGGGATGAAGAAGCAAGTTGTTGAGGATGGTAGATGTATGGTGCGGATTTGAGCCAAGTGAACGAGAGAGGAGGAGGATGCGGTTCCCAAGTCAACCGCCGATTGCAGTGCTTGGAGTGTGTGGTGGTGGTGGTGGTAGATCCTCGTGACGACTTGGGACAAGGTTTGTAATCGCCGTCACAACCTGACTCAAGCCAGGATACTCAGGCTTCTTTGGAAATTGCAAGAGAGGGATGCGTGGGGGCTTGCGTTGAGCTGCTGCTGTGATTGCTGCAGTGCAAGGCAGGTAGGTGTAGAGAGATGCAATAATGCTGCACATTGACAGGCAGCAGCAAGGTGCAAGAGACGCCAAAGGGTGCCGCCGGCGGTGCCTCTGCTGCGCGTGCTCCGCAAATGGGCCTAGTCTGGATTAAACCCACCCATACCGTATACCGGGCATACCATGTCACATCACAGCTCGAACCCTCATGCGTGCTGCACGCGCCGCATGCTACTGGCTGCGTCTGGCACAGTGTCGGGGGGGCAGGGAGGAGCAAGCAACCACCTTGCAGCAGCACCCTGCTGTGCGCTGCGCCGCCGGCCGGCGGCTGTTGCCACTGCTGTCACGGACGGCGTCATGTAGGAAGGATGTCATGCGCCACCTGAACCGACGCGCCGTCGTCGCTCCTATTAAGATCCTAATACATGAGCAAGTATCCTGGCAGCCTGCACCCTAAGGCGCGTCAAGCTTCATCTGGGAGCCATCAGGCACCCTAACCCACCCCACTCCGCAGCTTCTAATCGCCACAACGTCGGAGAAATCGGAGAATACCACGTGGTCTCGCTCAAGGCAGGCGCGTCAGCGTGCAGTGACCGCATTACGTCGTGCATCCCATCCGCTTGCGCGGCGGAGACGACAGCAAGCAGACATCGACGACAGTAGCCATCAGCTACATCTTCAACACTTGCATTGCAGCCACGCAACAGCACGCAGTCACTGTCGGATCGGTCAGCACCTCGAACAGCACGAATCCTTCCCATCCCCAGCCCTAGCCCTCCCTCCACTCCCCACCATGAACGGCATTAACAGCGTCGACATCCAGCACCTCAAGAAGGGAGAGGTCAACCTCGGTGTACGTCGACTCAGTCTTGACGTGCTTCCTCGCTGACCACTCCGACCAGACCTCTATCATGGCAGTCCGCTTTGAGGGCGGTGTCGTTATCGGTGCCGACTCGCGCACGACCACTGGCTCGTACATTGTGCGTTGACGTCTGCGACTCGGCTCGTTCGTGACGCCATCTAACCACTCCTCAGGCCAACCGTGTGACCGACAAGCTCACCCACATTCACGACCGCATCTACTGCTGCCGCTCTGGATCAGCTGCCGACACGCAGGCGATTGCCGACATTGTCCACCACCACGCCCAGGTCTACAACGCCGTCTACGGCGACGCACCACCTGTCGCGACCGTCGCCGCCTTGTTCCAGAAGTTGTGCTACGAGAACAAGGACCAGCTTTCGGCCGGTATCATTGTCGCCGGTTGGGACAAGGAGAACGGCGGCAGCGTCTTCAACATCCCCCTCGGAGGCGGCACCTTTGAGCAGCCATGGGCGATTGGAGGTGGGTTGGCACGAGGACCGCCGAGATACCGACGTGCAAGTGCTGACCGCTGGCAGGTTCGGGATCCACATATGTGTACGGTTACTGCGATGCCACCTACAAGGAGGGCTGGACCAAGGAGGAGACGATCACCTTTGTCAAGAACAGTGAGTTTCGCAAGCTGCCGAGGAGCCCCAGCTGACCCACAGCCCTCGCATTGGCAATGTCTCGTGACGGATCGTCGGGTGGCTGCATTCGTCTGGCCGTCATCACCGAGGACAAGGTCGAGCGTCACTTCATCCCCGGCAACGAGCTGCCGCGCTTCTGGGAGGGCAAGGAGGTTGTCGGATCTCACAGCGCCGTTGCCACGGCGCTTACCGCATAAACCGACCCAGAGCAGATCTGGTCGGCGGCGGCGCGGCAGTGCATGCGGTAGAAGACTACAATGATGCGGGGAGCATTTGTAACGATAGCATGAAGGTAGATTAGAACCAAGGGTCGGGTTTGGAGGGATCTGGTTTGGCGTACGTCCCACGCGGTGTGGCCGTAGTAATGCGGCGACGGCGCGACGGTTAGAGAAGGAGGCTTGAGGCTGCTAGTGCATGATTGTCATTGCAGGATAAGGCAGACTCGTAGGGGGCGTGAGTGACAGCCAGCTTGCACAGGGACATGGAGACTAGCAAGTGAGGGACGACCATTAGGGCTGGGGGACCCTTTCTTTAGCTCGACGCCTCACAACTCATTCAGCCAGCAGCCAGCCTGCAAGCCTGCAAGCCAAGCAAGCCTGCACGCCAGCAAGCCAGCAGGCCACCCACACGCAACACGACGCGCTGTAACATCCAAGTTATCCACCCCGCGCCCATCACTCGTCGCTATCATTCAACCCATCGTCTAAACCGCCGTGGCCGCCCTTGCCTCGACTTTGACAGACAAGGTCGTCGTCGTGGCCACTCTGTCGTCGGCAATTTAACCTTGTCAACAGCAAACCTCGACTACTTGTACCTGGGGGGTCGTCGTCGGCACACCACGCCAGCATCAGCAGCCAACCGCATACACACACGCACGCATCCAGAGCATCATCAGCCTGTCGAGCCCGTGTCCGCAGACACACTTGTTGTCCCTCGGCGCGATCACCCACACCGCGGACGAGCAGCAAAGAGGTGAGTGAGCGCGCCCCGAACCGTCCTCCCCGAACCGCCCTCTGTTGCATCTGCCATGCCATGCCGTTGACAAGGCACGCGCGGGGGTCCAAGGAACTGGTCGTCGACAAAGACGGACGTCCTCATCGGGACATGCGAATCCCGGCCTCGCTGACCTTTTGCTCCTTGTCAATCACTCGTCCTCCCCTCGTTGCTTATCATTCACGGCGGACGCGCCTGTCTCCGCTGCGACGTCTTGCGACCCCCCAACCCATCTCTCTCGAACGCTGGGCTTCTCCTGTCCCCCACGGTTCCCAGCTATTCCGACGACCTGATTGCTGACCACGACTCCCAAAGCCCAATCAAAACGTATCCCACCCACTCGTGCCCTCTTGCATCTGAGCTTCATCTGCACTCCGAAGGAACTGCGAGGGGTAGACGGCTCAAGACCTGACAACATCCTGATCTCGTGAGTACCCCGTTAACCCCTTGGCGGCGGTTCCATTCCGTCTGAGCGCAAACAATGGTCGCCTGTTCAAACTTGCTGCGGTTGGGCCATTCGTCCTGACGCGTGCCGAGGAGCATGGCGCTCGCCTCTGCCTCGCGCTCAACTTGGCCCTTGGACTCTTATCCTTGCGCCGCAGCTCTTTCTCACTCCGCATCTGTCTTTGAACCGCTGACCAACGCCCGACACAGCGCTGCGATCGCCGTTCCCCGCCTGTTGTGGAATAACCGGCACCTTTGTGACAAACCCTCTGGTGGACTGACTGGCGTGCCCCCTTGGAGCACACTGTCCAGCAGCTGCCAGTAGCAACCGCGGCCACCGCGTCGTTCTTCGCCGTTCTTCGTCTGGCCTTCTATAGACGTCATGGGCGCAGCTTGCTGCAAGCCCGAGGTGGGTTGCCTACGACGACTCGTCACCGCGCTCACACCCCCAGGCTATCGATTTCGATGCCGAGGTCAATCTCTTCCACTTCTATCTCCTTCGCAGCGTGGGCAAGGGTGCTTTTGGAAAGGTTGGTACCTCTGGCGAGGCACTGTGCTAACCCCACAGGTTCGAGTAGTCCAGCACAAGCAGTCCAAGACACTATACGCGCTCAAGTACATCAACAAGGCAAAATGTGTCAAAATGAAAGCCGTGGCAAACATCGTCCAAGAGCGCCGGCTGCTGGAGGAGGTGCGTAGTTTGCTGACCGCTGAGACGTATGCTGACGACTTAGATTGACCACCCATTCGTCGTCAACATGCGGTACGCGTTTCAAGACGACGAGAATTGTTTCTTTGTTCTCGATCTGATGCTCGGCGGAGATTTGAGATGTAGGCCAAAGGACTAAAAACAGCCCAGCTGACTTTACAGTTCACCTCGACAGGGCAGGCGCGATGGCAGAGGAAGTAGTCCGTTTCTACGTCGCAGAGATCGCCATGGCTATCGACTACCTGCACTCGAAGAGAATCGTTCACCGGGACTTGAAACCCGACAACATTCTTCTCGACGAGCGTGGCCACGCCCACATTACAGATTTTAACATTGCTGTCCACTTTTCTGAGCGGCGGTTATTGACAGGTGTTGCAGGCAGTATGGCCTACATGGGTATGTTGTGGTATGGCATTACGCCAAGCTGACCGTTTTAGCACCCGAGGTCCTCACCAAGCGTGGCTACTCGGCACCTGTCGACTTTTGGTCCTTGGGGATCATGGCATACGAGTTGATGTTCTCCAAGCGTCCGTTCCGCGGACGGACCAACTCGGCTCTGACAAACTCCATCTTGAACGAGCCTTTGACATGGCCCGAGGACGCGCCAGGGCGGTGCTCGACGGAAGGGATGCAAGCAATCCGTGCGGTCAGTATATTCGAGGCCATGTTGTTCACAAGCTGATGGGCAATCAGTTCTTGGAGCGGGATCCAAACAAACGGCTAGGGTACCGGCCCGGCGGTGGTGGCTTTGAGGACATCAAGGCACATCCGTGGTTTGCTGGTATCGACTGGGAATCGCTGTACAACAAGCAGGTTGTTCCTCCGTTTGAGCCAGACGTGAGTCGATCCCTCTTTTTCATCACTGACCTGTGCAGTCCAAGCGCGCCAACTTTGACGCAACGCACGAGCTAGAGGAGCTGCTGCTGGAAGAAAACCCGCTGAAGGCGCGCAAGCGCAAGACGGACACGGACACGCAGATGCTCAGCCCGGAAATGCGGATGATGGAGGAGCACTTTACAGTGTTCGACTATGCTCGCACCCAGCGACGCACGTACTACCACCCGCCAGGGTCGTCGAGCAAGGCCGCAACCTCGACCTCGTCTGCAACACCAGGCAGCCGACAAGCCAACAGCCATGTCACGCCCCCCACCCAGCTGGACCGACTGCCAAGCCGGCCTAGAACGCCCGGAGACGGTACGGGCGTTGCTAGCCATACGGGTAACGAAATCGAGGCCCAGATTATGGAGGGTGGCGGCCTCGCAAACGTCGGCAAGCGCGCTTGGTCGTCGCAGCTCGACCACGGTGAGGATCTCGATACCGTGCAGCCAGCACGGTCCCCAGTCACCGCGCCATGACAACCCTTGGCGTGTAGCAAGTCTAGTCCTATAGTACCTCTCTCACGTATCACCCTGTAGTAGTCTTCTCCCACCACATCCATTTCCGCTTACACACCCCCGTCCTCGTCGGACAGAGTTGATTAATCTGTAGAGCTTTAAACGCTGTACGCCGAACATGCGTCTGTAGCACCCATCTGCATGTCCTTGTGCGGCCGGTCGACTCTATGTCTGTCTATTGCTGTTTGCTCAAGGACGCACGAGGACAGCGGGTCCAGGTCTGTCGCTCTGTGTTGCCACGCGCACCTCTCTTCTCTCGTTACCGTCACCCGCCCACGCACTAATGCCGGGGAGGCTCTGCCACCCGGGAGAACCGACCGCCATGGCCTCGACAGTGACGGCGGACCGCCCGCCCGCGGGGACGGGGCCAACGCGCGCGCCACGCGGGCCGGACCACACGAAGCCGTCGGCCGTCTCGCCCTGCAGCGCGACCCACGCAGCCTCGGTGGGGTGCGCGTTGCGCAGCTCGAGCGAGACGGGGAACGGCTCGTGGGCGCGCACGACGGGCGGGAACGAGAGCGACGACGAGATGAAGGCGTCGGGCACGGGCGGCACGAGGGCGGGCAGCGCAACGACCGTGGTCAGCTTTTCCTGTGCCGCGTTGTCGGCCGCGTGCCACGAGATGTGGGCCGAGGCGGCCGACGGAGGCTGGGACGCCAAGCGATGCGCGGACGCGCCGACCGAGAAGCGCGCGCTGAATGCGAACGACGAGGCGTCGCTCCACGCTGTGAGGCGTTAGCTGGTTGCCTCGTGTGAACAGCGTAACGTACTCTGAGGGAAGGATGCCACATCCAAGGACGAACCCAGAAGCTTGATGTTCTCGGCATCGGCCACCACCTGCACCTTGTCGACGACAATGCCACGAGGACCGGGGACAGTGAGCAGGGCTGAAATGACGCCGAATCCGGTGCTCCCTGCTGTCGCTGGCCCGGTGGTGTGCACAGTCGTGGTGCACGTGAACGGAGCGACGACGGGGATGACAGCCGTCTTGGTCGTCTCGGCCGTGTCAGCCACCGGGCCGACAACCTCAGAGACAACGTTGATGTCGAGGAGCTTAGTGCCCTCGGCAGGGACGATCAGCGTCACCTCCTTTTCAACCTCTCCTCCTTCCTCGATGGTGCCGAGATCGACATCTTTCACGAGTGCGTCGGACTGCGTGTCGCCGATGGCAATAGTAGAGCCGTCTGCATCGGCGCCAGGTTGCAGATACACGCTCAAGGACAGCTTGAGCTTTCGGCTATCGGTGCTCGCAATCTTGACCTTGACGGGAAGCGACTCGCCGACAAACGCCAACGGCACGTGGGTCACGTCCAGCGTGAGTCCATGAGGGAGCTGCGAGAAGATGACCGAGGAGGCCAGCTTCGACACTGGGAGATAGCTGGTACCCTCCTTCACAGTCCACGTCGAGAGGAGCTGGGGGCTCAGTCTCAGGTCGAGCGTCCACGTGCCCTCGGTCAGGACAAGCGTGATGTCACTGATCTCGACCTCTGTCGGCACGGTGCCGGCCAGCGCGCCAGTGACGACCAGAACGTCCCCGCTGGCCCACTTTAGAGACGCCTTGAACACCTGCGGCTCGGCGCCCGCAACGTTGAGGTATCGTGACTCTCCTCCGTTCTCCACGACAACATCTGGGCGACCATCGCTGAAGCCGATGCGCAGCTGAGAGAACTCGAGACGCGAGACATCGACATTGCGCTTTGGACTGATCACGACTTGGTAGGCAACCGACGAGCCGACTCCAACTTCGGCCCCACGGAACCCGACACGCGCATCGACTGTTGTTAGCCCCGAGTGTTTCCCGCACTCACGCAAGGAGTCGTCGTTCCCATCAACCGAGATTGGCTCCGACGACGACGGCGCAGTCGTCTTGAGCAAAGACAGCAAGTCGTCCTGGAGTGTTTCGCCCTCCTTTGCGTCCCCAGATGCCAACATGTTCACGAGGAGCTTGGCAGCCGTGTCGACGTCGCCGGTCTGCTTTGCACACTCGTACCAGATCGGCCGGATCTCGCCCAGCACAGGCTTCCATCCCTCCTGGGCGAACTTGTCAGAGATGACGTTGAGATACCTCATGGCGAGCTCGTGCTCCCCTGCCTGGCAGTGGGTCTTGGCGATACGGAACGCAATGTACAGGGCGAGTCGGGACGCCTCTTGGTGCTCGTCCTTCAGCAGGTTGTACGATTTTGTCAGTAGCTAAAGGGAGTTAGCAGCAGAAAGTTCGCCGGCTCAACCCACCTCCACGATCAGTGCAGCGTGGTCGATGTTCTTCTCATTCGCAAAGCCAGGAGCAGCAGCGAGGGCGACCGAGCCCGAATCGCGCTGGGTTTTAGCACCATGACGCATGCCCCACTCACCTCGGCCGAGAGCGCGTCGTCAAAGCGCTGCTTGCGCTCGATTGTGCAGCAGGCCGCGTTGTAGAAGTAGAACGCTGGCGGGTGGAGGACGTGCATAGCGTTGGTGGATGAGATCGGGATCGCGAGCTCGTCGGACGGCGGCGGCACCACGCTGGCTGCTGGCGTCGCGTACGCTGGCGCCGGCAGCGGAGGGACATGGAACCCGTGGCTCTGTGCGATCTCGAGCACCTCACCGAGGATGCGGTACTGCCGCGCGACCCAGGACCAGAACTCGAACGTCTCCTCGCCGATGCCCCAGCCGCGCGAGAGGTCGGCAAACCGGCGCAGATGGACAAAGAACGGGATGAGCACCTTGGCAGCCGCGCCCTCATACAGCAGCAGCTTGCAGATCTGCCGTCAGCCGAGCCCCCTCCCCCGCCACCACCCACCTTGATTGCCACACAGTCGGCCAGCACCTTGGCCTCGGCCCAGCGCTTGGTGCGCGGTGGCAGCGTGGTCGTGCTGCTGAACATGCGCGCCAGCTCGTTCCAGCAGTCCTCGTAGTGCCTGCGCGCGAGGTCGAGCTCGCCGCGGGCCTCGGCGAACCATCCGGCCTTCCACTCGTACCGCACAATCCAGCCCTGCGGCCCCAGTGGACGCGCCGCCACCGACCCCGACCGCGAGCGGTTGCCTCCAGGCGGCAGACTGGGGCTCGTCGCCGATCCCGACGACTGCGGCACGCGGCCCCGCTTGCGCCGGATCCGCTTGCCATGCGCGGCATAGTACTCGAGCGCCGAGTCGTACAGCGCGTCCTGAAGCGAGCTGACAAAGTCGGGCAGCTCGTGCGACGGCACCGGTGTGAGCACAAAGAGCGACGCCTTGGCGCTCAGCACCGACGCCCGTCGGATGAGCGACAGGCGCTGGTCGAGTCCTGGCGAGTCCAATGCCGCTGTCGTCGCCATCAGCACGACAGTGAGCTTGATGCCCCGCTCGCCCAGCCGGCGCCTCCGCTCGGAGATCTCGCGCACCAGCGCCTCGTCTGCCTCGCGCTCAGCCTGCCGCCGGGACTCGGCCGCAACTTCGTCGCCGAGCGGCGAGTCGCTCGGGCCTTTGGGGCTTTCGTACAGGCGCAGGAAGAGAACAAAGACGGACGGCACAAAGTCGGTGTGCTTGCGCACCCATACGGGCGCAATCAGCCCGTCGGGGTGCAGCGGCGACGACGGGGTGAGCGGCGACAGAGGCGAGTGCTGGGCCTCGCCGCTCGCGCCCAGCGGCGCGGCCTTGCGCAGCGGTAGCCTCACGTTCTGGCGTCAGCGTATGTACCACTACCACGCCAACCCACCTTGTCGGTCAGCACGACGCGAAAGCTGCGGCGCTCGGCCTCGGGCAGCCACACGCGCGGCGGCTGGGTGTAGGGCTCGAGCACGGCGCGCAGGTCGCGGCCGAGGGTCTCGAACTCGTCGCTCGCGTCGGCGGGCGGCAGGCCGAGCGTCGTCTTCTCGGGCGACTGGAGCGGGAGTGCACGCACGTCCGCTCCCGGCGATGTGAGCGCCGCTGCCGCTGCTGCTGGCGCCGGTGTGCCAGCCGACGACGACGACGACGACGCCCGCCGCGCGCCGCCGCCTCCGCCGGCTCCGGGCAGGCCGGCGATGAACATGAGCGGCTGGGGGTGCGAGAGGAACTGGCGTGAGCTGGGTCCAGCAGGAGCGCGCTTACCTCGGGCGGATACGAGTTCATCGTGCCGTATGCTTTGTGGAATGGAGTCTGGCGAGAATGTTGATGCAAGGAGGCCGGTGTGATCTTGATGATGGATGATGCGTCACCGTTGCCGCTGTCGTCGTTGGAGGTCACCACTGCCGGCCCGTGCCTAACTCCACATGGCATCTGACAACGGCGTGAGATTAGATTTTCTGGCTCTGCGTCTGTCTGCTCGTCACCACCACTCCCATACCACAATGGTCCAGCCAAGAGCAGCAAAGAACCTCTGGGTTGCCGCGTCGGACGGCGATCTCGCGCGCGTGCAGGTGCGTACGGCAGCCGTTCGCAGCAACAGCAGAGCTCACGCAACCCGCAGGAGCTGATCGGCGCCGGCGCGACCGCGAACGACAAGGACGAGCACAGCTACACGCCGATGCACGCCGCCGCGTCGTACGCGCACCTCGAGCTGCTCGAGTACCTCGTCAGCGTGGGCGGCGACGTCAACCTTACCGACGACGACGGCGACACGCCGCTCTTCACGTGCGAGAGCGTCGACGCGGCCCGCTGGCTCGTCGAGCACGGCGCCAACGCCGCCCACCGCAACGACGAGGGGCAGACGGTAGGGCGAACGAGGCGAGTGAGGGCGCGTGCTGACGCGTACAGGCTGCCGACAGCCTCGAGGAAGACCACCCCGCCGTCGCGGCCTACCTCCGCAGCGTGACGGGCGAGGCGGCCCCCGCGGCCGCTGCTGGCGCCGCCGAGGTGTCCCAGTACGCAGTGGACCAGTACGCGTCGCGCCAGACCGACGACCTGCTCGCCGAGACGCAGCGCATTATGGAGGAGGCGGAGCGCGATGGCACCGACCCCGAGGAGAGGCTGCGCGAAGTCGTCGGCCGCGCGGTTCGCCAGGGCTTCAACTACGGTGGTGAGCTCGGACACGCTGCCGACGACGCTGCGGCCACTGGCGACGACGCAAAGCGGGCGCGTGGAGATTAATCGGGCGCGCCTGTGGACAGTAGAAACTCTGGTCCCGGCATAGACAAACTGTACCATCATGCTTAGTTTTTGTGTACATGCGATGGCGAACACGACAAGACTATCTAAGAGATTGGACTACACTGACGATCGAGGCGACATTCGAGGTTGAACAGTTTACTTCTTCAGGAGCTGCTCGACAGCGTCGACCACCTCTTCTGGGCCAGTGACGTGCCACCCAGCTAATGTCTTCTTGGCAGCAGACCCAACCGTGGTCGCAAACACGCCGTCCGGTCGGATGTGGATCTCCTTCTCGGGGAGGGCCTCGGCGTCGTCGGGGTCGAGGACAGAAGTGATGCCAACAGGAGGCTTCATCAACACCGGTTCGTCGTCACGCGGTCCACCGGGAGGGAACACTGTCCTCAGGGCACGGAACATGTCCTCGTCCGTCTTGTCGTCGCCTGCGCACATGATGAAGTCGGCGTCGGGGTTCTCGTAGATGAGACGCTTGACAATCTCGCCCTTGTTGATGGCCAGAGGTCGCACCTCGAGGTTCTTCTTGCCGACAAGAACTTCGATCGGTCGGCGCGGCGCCAAGCTGCTCTCCAAAAGATCCAGCGCCTGCTTGCACTGGAACTCGCCAAACACAGGGTCGGCGTTGCGGTAGTGCCAGGTGATGGAAGCCTTCTTGAGCTCGATGGTACTACCCGTCGTTCGCTCAGTGTAGTAGCGGAAGATCTCCTCCACCTCGCTCATCCAGCTCATGTCGAGAGCCTCGGTCATGTTCATCCACTCGCCATCTTCTCTCGTCTTGACAAAGCTACCGTGCTCGGCCGAGAAGCCCAGGTGCTTGACCATACCCCAGTGCTCCTCGAGGAAGTCTCCATCGCGGCCAGAGATGAGATAGACGACGTTCTTGGGGTCGGCAGCGAGGGCAGCAATCGCAGCTCGTGTGCGGGCGGTGGGGACAGCTGCCGACGGCACCTTGACAATGGGGGTAAGGGTACCGTCGTAATCGAAGAGCATGAGTCTCTTCTTGGCTGCGTCGTACTTGGTCTTCATCAACTGCGCGTCGAGGACAGGTGTTTGGTGGGCAGTGTGCTCGTTGCCGACGTTCTCGAGCAGGAGCTGGACCATGGTGGCGGCCCAGGTGTGGCTGGTGTGTCCAACAACGCTCTTGTAGAGGGCAGCATGGCGCTGTTCCTTCTCCTCCTGGCCCATGGACAGGCCTTTCTCGATGGCATCCGCGACACCGACTAGGTCGTGGGGGTTGATCTTCAAGGCCTCGCCAAACGATGAGCTCGTGCCCATGAACTCGGACAGGACCAAGGGCGACTTGTTCGACTTGTCCTGGCAGATGATGAACTCCATGGATGTCGTGTTCATGCCGTCGCGAAGCGAGGTGATGAGTGCGAGGTCGGCAACCGAGAGGAGAGCAAAGTACTCGTCGCGCTCAATGGCCTGGTGGCTGGGTACGTTAGGGCTGCCGTTCACCGTCTACTCACTAGTGGTGCACAGGGGTGAAGTCGAGGCTGCCGTAAGTGCCATTGATGTGGCTGACCAGCTCGGCCACCATTCTCTCAAGCTTGGGCGACTCGGACAGGGCAGGCGTAGTCACCTGAATGAGCACAACCTTGTTCCTCCAGTCCGGGTACTTCTCAAGGAACACCTCGAACGCCTGTAGCTTGTTGTACACTCCCTTGGGGGCGTCAAGCTTCTCGCGGCCCACAATGATCTTCTTGTCGGCGTAGAGCTGGCGGAGGCTGTCCATCTTGGGCCGGACGCCGGGGGCATCGCGGTCGTGGGCGACGCGCTTGACGTCAATACCGATGGGGCAGTGACTGACGACCGTGATGACACCGTTGACATCGACACCGTTCGTAGTCGACTCGTAACCGCAGACGCGGATACAGCTCGAGATGAAGTGGCGAGAGTACGAGTAGGTCTGGAAGAGGACCAGGTTGGCTCCGAGCATGCCCTCGAGGATCTCGTTTCTCTCTGCCGTCGTCAGCATTGCCTCTCAAGCTGCACTCACTTGGCAGGCATCGGAAGATCTCCGAACTGGGCCAAGGCGTGTGCACAAACAACGCAATCATGACCTCGCTGGGATCACGGCTGTGGTCACCAGAGTGGTGGCCGACGGTTCCAGGCTTGCTCTTCTCCGGCGTAGAATCCGGCTGAGAGCCGTACGGGCCCGGGAACGAAACATGAGCCGACTGTCCCAAGAAGTCCCGAATGAGCTTGGGCACAAGCAGGAGGTGATAGTCATGAACAAAGATCAGGTCTCCTGGCTGCCAAACCTCAGCAACGCGCTTGGCGAACAGTTCATTGGCCTTCTTGTACGCGATCCATGACGGGTCCGGCGAAGGGACGGTGGCCGTAGAGTCAAGCCAGAGAAGGTAGTGGAAGAGGGGCCATAGTGCTGAGAAGTCAGTCGCAGGTTCGCAACGATGCCTTACTAGTCTTGCAGTAGCCTTCGTAGTGGCCCTTGCTAATCTCCTGAGGCATGAACACTGGCACGTAGGTGAGCTTGCCGTAGCCCTCCTGCTCGACCTCGGTGTCGCTGAAGCGCTTGAGCTCGTTTGCAATTTCACGCTGCTCCTTGAAGTCAAAGTCGCTGCCAATGACCATGAGCGGTGCCTGCGTAGGGGCGGCATGCAACTCGACATTGTCCTGAAGCACAAACTTGGACGGGTTTGCGGGCCCGAGGTTGGGTGTCGACTGGCCAGTCTTCTCGGCCGGCTGCGAGAGGATATCTCCGGTCCATGCAACCACGAGCTGCTCATGCGTGTCGGACAGGGAGCGGATACCCGAGACCATGGCGGTGTGGCCTTGCCGGGCGTGAATCTTCCACTTCTGGTCCGCGCTCTCAACAGTGACAATGTCCTCGGGCTTGAACTCTGGGGTGATGGGTGACGTCAGGGCGACATCTGTGTCATTTGGCTGGGCAAGTCGGACGATTTCGACGGGCAGGTGGTGGGCGACGTGAATGATACGGCCTGAGAGGGGTAGGCCCTTGGCGCGGTGTGTGGCCTCGAGCCGAGCGACCTGCTCACGAATGTCCTCGAGGGACGGCGGGAGGGCCGGCGTCGGGTCGGGGTGCATCGACTCCTCCATCTTGTGGAAAATGACACTAGGGAGCGGGTGACGAGGGCCGTCTAGTACGAGGAAACGATACTGCGAGGACCGATCCTGTTCAGTTGCGGCGAACGTTATCGGGTGAGGATGGTGGTGGTAGTGGTGGAAGTGAGGGTGCCGCATGATGACGAGGGCGTAGTGTTCGCAGAGTGGAAGGCACAGGCGTCAGCTCTAGCAGCGTCGCCGCGATAAGACAAGGAGGGGCATGGGGGGGGGGGGGGGCAGACGAACAGCAGACACTGAGGACGCCGTCGGCGGCAACACGACACGCCCGACTCATTGTGCACTGGCACACATCGGGATCTTGGGCGCACCGTGCGATATGGGGCACGGTGGACAAAGACGTGGTTGGGTGGAGGGGTGGCAGAAAAAACGCAGTAACCGGGTGTAACACGTACGGGTTTGCTATGCCAGTGACGGCTGATCTATACGAGGTGAGACGGGCAACAGCTCGAGCTTGAGGTTTTGTCGGGCTGAAAGTCGGGGCAGGCCAGGAAAGCTGGTTGGAGCAAGATAAGGGGTGGAGTAGTGGGGAGGGTTAGGTTGTAAGAAAGGCCGCGCCTGGGAGGAAGAAGGGGGGCGAGAGGATGAGGGAGGTGGGTGGTGGGTGTTGCACTCGACGACAGACTGGCTAGTGATGATTGCGACGAGGCATGAGGTGATGCGAGCAGTAGCGTATAGCACGATCGATCCAGACGAACGGCCAGTTCATGTCCTTCTTGTCACTAGTTAGGCTGCTCCGCGCCGCGCCGAGTCGTGGGAGAGCGAAGAGCGTCATCGGCGTGCACCAAGCCAATCAGCAGCCAGCGTCCCTGACAACTCGCTCGACGTTTGATGGCATGCCGCAGGCACAAAACCATGCATGCTGCTGCTGCTGCTCCTCCTACAGTGCCTGCTACTGCCTACTGCCGCCCATCAAATCACGGCTTATCCCGATCATGCACAAACTGCCCCAATCTTTCACCAAGCAACAACACCAGCATGCAAGGCACCCCCAATCCCAACAGCAAAAGACTGCCGCCCCCACCAGCATCAAGACTGTAACAGCTGTCTACGCCACCGCCCTGCGGTAGCAACCGCGGCTCCATACGGGGCGGCAAAACGACCACCCTGGCGCCCTATGCCGACAATCCATCCCCACAGCTCGCTCGCTCTGCAGGCATGGATCAGCGCGGTGCGTGTGTCGTTCAGACCCCCGACATCGGGTTCAGGGCCGCCTCCGGTTGGTTGGTTGGTTGGTGTTGAGAATGATGATATCATGCCACGCGCCTCATACGCGCACCCTTGGGCATCTTTTGCATGACATGGCGTTCATGGCGTTGGAAGCCGAGAAGCAAGCAAGATGCGGAGGAGCAAGCCTGGGCTGCGCCACTGCTGAGCCCCCTGTTCGAAGCTGTACGCACTATTGTGCTTAGCAGTGTAGCTCGAGCTGATCCTACCACGGCTGGTTCAGACGGACCCGATCTACCAAGAGGAGAATCAGAGCCTGGACTCTGCCGAAGGGAGGCCTACGGCGTGGCTTCTACATGGGCCGAAGCACGTAGCGCAGTGTGTTTAGGCGCCAAGTAGACAGAAGCACAAGCTAAGCGTCTTAGTCGATCAGTCGGGGTGGTAGGTACGTCACCATACATCGGAGACGGCTGGAGTGGGCTGTGTAATCAAGTTGTATTTGGTGAAGCCACAATGAATGCACTCAGTCGTAATCACCACCGCATCCGGCACCATTAACAACTCGCCTGATCAATTAACTTGACTGCAGGCAATACCCGGATATAGCCGCTATTCGGGGTGGCTGCCCGCCCCTAGTCCCAATTTGATCCCGCTCCTCCAAACCTCGGGCGGGAAGCCTATGCGATATGTGTGTGTGCTGCGCACACGTAACCCTACGCACAGGGCCTGGATAACCACAGCGACGCTGATCTACGTCGTCCAAGCGTGTGGCGTTCGTCTACATCTTCGAACAGCAACTGTTTGCGCTGCCACTCTCGCTGTTCTCGACCTCTTTGACACCACTCCAACATCTGAGACATCCCACGTGGCCCCTCCGGGCCTCCCAGACGGCCACATTGTGCCACTTGTCTCTTTTTTCCGCGCGCCGAATTCCGCCTGGTTGCAAGATTAAAACCGTTTCAATACACCATTACACCGAAGGCGTGGTCTCAACACCACGCCGGTCTGTTGTCTGCCAGCATGTTCAACACGTGCTGGCCCGGTTTCTGGTTCCGTTCCCTTCCTAAAATCCCCAAAATCACAAAAAAAATCACAAAACAAAAACCCATAAGAAAACCTGCGTGAGGCTGCACTTAGTAGTACTTCAGGTTGTAAGATATGGCGTACAGCTCCTATAATCCCTATTACTCAGAAAAATTAAAGCCGCTGGTCGGTTAATATGAAAACAAAAAACAAAAAAAAAAAATATTAAAAGATGGGATTACCCACAAACACACACCGCCTAGGGCAAACCGTTAAACCAATACACCAAAGTATGTCACTGAACAGAGGGCTTCCGAGGGAAAAAGAGTATTCAAAAAGGTAGCAAAGGTGCACTCTCTCCACCACACAATATTTTTTGAATTAGGCGTCGTTATGCATTGATTATAGCTCGTGCATTAGGCCAGCCATGCATCCATCAAGGTCATAGGTTCAAGCCTGTCACCGTCGCGGGTGAGGCCTTTGCCGCAAGGGCCGTGCACCCTCGACATGTTGCGAGCTAGACGAGCATGCATCCATCTATGCGACTGGAGCATGCATGATGTGCTGTACAGCGGGTGCATGCAAGATGCTGCCTGCAGCGTTTGTTAGTGGGAGGGACGTTCGCTGGAGGGTGGTGGTGTAATGGTATGACCTATTACGGCTGGTATTTGACTTGGCGATGCGCCGAACTTGTTCACTCACTCTGTGGCACCAGCAGCCTGGCCGTTCTGCACGCTTCATCTCACACCTCGGCGTAGAGAACGCTCGCAGTTCCACGAAGAGAGAGAGGAGTGGACTGACACCGTACCCGTCAGCGAGGCAACTCTGGACGGGCTAAGACGCAAGAAGTAATCGATAGGCGCTGAGGGCACGCTGCACTTGTTTGAGTGGGCCAGAATGTCACTACGCCCGGTACTTGTACCACGGTGTATTCGTGGAGGGAGGAAACGGTACGTTCTCTTCTATACATTTCCTCTCTGTACTGGAAGAGAGATGGAGGTAGCAGCCGTTGACTTTGTTGCGAGCGAAGAGTCCACTGTTGGGTCCACCGTATCCCGAGCAGTGATGCTCGTATCAGCCTGGCTTTCGCGGGCGAGGTAGCTTCTGTTCTATTTGACCGATGTTAAAGGCTTTGAAGCGCTCCGGAATCTACATGTAAAAAGTTCTGCATCACAGCGTATTGTTACGGGGCTCAGAACAGGCGTGTAAGCCAGCATTGGCTAAGGTGACGAATCCTTGTGCAGGGGAGGGTGGAGGGGGGGGGGAACGTTCACGGCTTGCTCTTCGGGAGAGCAAGCACCCCCAGTTGATCTATCTACATAACGACTCATTCTTTCGCCATGCAAGGCGGGGCATGTGGTTCGCTCGAGGCATCACGCACAAACCACATGGCACCGGACACGGAGACTCGTTTGCGGCTAGGCAGAGTGTGGAATTGGGCCCAGGAGCTCATTTAAGGCCTTGAACACACGCAAAGTGCTATGGCGGAGTGTTGTGTCTCCCTGCACAGCGGCGAGGGCCTGAAACGACTATGTACGGTTCGGCCAACTGCCGAACCCCGCACGGCGGACAGCACAAGTTTTGACCTAGTAACCTGTCGGTCCTCCCCCCTCCCCCCTCTCACGCGATCTCTCTCTCGCTCCACTGTCCGGGTTATAGTCGACGTCTTCCGCCTAGTACTTTTCTCAGATTGTGTAGAGGAGCCACGAGGAATCGACGGCACGACGTCGTTGAACAGACGGAGATCGGCGAGGGGAGTAGCCCAACCAGGCGCACACTATACATATGTACCCTCGGGGTTTCCACTACTACCATTCATTCACGCATGTTATGATTTTGGGTGGTAGGGCAAGGGAAGACGGCCAGTGCAAGGCAATGGGGGGCGCGATACACGGGGACGACGAGAAGAACAAGGTGGAGGAACGATTCGATTGTGGCTGCTCAAGTTGAATGGCAGCAGCACTGCTGAAACGTCTGCCACGAAGGTAAGCTGCGGTGCCTCCCAACCGACCGCCTGTGTCCACCCGTCTACTCCGCCCCGCCCCGTGCCATATCCCACACCCAAACACTGCCGCCAGTCCAATGCATACACGCCCCTTGCCAAGTGGGCCAAGGTGGAGAGAGTACGAAAGGTAAGACCAACGCGAACAAGGACTACTGAATCTGCTGAGTGTGATGCCGCGCATCACCTATGTGGTGGAGGTTGTGATTGTTGTAACGCCTACAGTGTTGAAAGTAGGATGCTGGGTGTATAGAGGGATATTCGATGAGGGTGAACAGAGGGGACCTAGTCCGCTTTGGAGCGGGACATAAGCGGGGGGTATACTTTTATGACACGACTACTACCGGCCCATGAGTGGGGCGGCTAGAACGAAAGCGACAATGGCTGTTGAGGCCGTACGAGGCGCAGACGTTTAGTAGCGGTAGTGAGCGGGCTTGAAGCCCTCGAAGTCGGCGGCCTCGGGGTGGAGGTCGAGGTAGTCCTGCTGGACCTTGGTGAGCTTAGTGAGCTTAACACCCAGCTGGCCGAGGTGGGCAAAGGCGACCTGCAAAGTTAGCAAAGAAAACAGCAATGCGTTGAAGAAAACGAACCTCCTCGTCGAGCGCTGTGATGTTGTGTCAGTATGGTGGTTTTCGTTTGGGATCGGCAGGGCGTTCACAGGAACGAACGCCCTACCGATCGGCATAGTGTGTACTCACGCTTAGGAAGAACCGAAACCGAGGGGTTGGGGTACTCGCCCTCCTTGGCGTTCCAAAGAGCGATCTGGGCGGCGACCTGGTTGGCGAACGAGCACGACATGACGAACGAGGGGTGGCCAGTGGCGCAGCCGAGGTTGACAAGACGGCCCTCGGCGAGGAGGATGATGTGGCGGCCGTTGGGCATGGTGAAGCGGTCAACCTGGGGCTTGATGTTGACGTGCTCGACGGCGTTGGCCTTGAGCCAAGCGACGTCAATCTCAATGTCGAAGTGGCCAATGTTGGAAACAATGGCGTCCTCGGGCATGACGCTGAAGTGCTCGCCAGTGATGATGTCACGGTTGCCGGTGGTGGTGACGAAGATGTTGGCGCGGGGAGCGGCGTCCTCCATGGTGGTGACCTCGTAGCCCGACATGGAAGCCTGGAGGGCGTTGATGGGGTCGATCTCGGTAACGAGGACACGGGCACCGTACGAGCGGAGCGACTCGGCGCAGCCCTTGCCGACGTCACCGAAGCCGGCGACGACAGCGACCTTGCCGGCGATCATAACGTCGGTGGCGCGCTTGATGCCGTCAACGAGCGACTCGCGGCAGCCGTAGTAGTTGTCGAACTTGGACTTGGTGACCGAGTCGTTGACGTTGATGGCGGGGAGCTTGAGCTTGCCCTCCTTGAGGGCACGGTAGAGGTGGTGGACACCGGTGGTGGTCTCCTCAGAGACACCGCGGATGTCGGCGAGGTACTGGGGGTACTTCTCGTGGACGAGGGTGGTGAGGTCACCTCCGTCGTCGAGGATGAGGTTGAGGGGCTTGCCGTCGGGGAAGGCAGTGAGGGTCTGCTCAATGCACCAGGTGTACTCCTCGTCGGTCTCGCCCTTCCAGGCGTAGACTGGGACACCGGTAGCGGCGATGGCGGCAGCGGCGTGGTCCTGGGTCGAGAAGATGTTGCACGACGACCACGAAACCTGGGCACCGAGAGCGGTGAGGGTCTCGATGAGGACGGCAGTCTGGATGGTCCTGGGGAGATGTTAGACCGTGTTCGGGGGGATGGGGTGCACGGGGTGCTCGCCATGACCACCTAGTCGCTGCAACTTACATGTGGAGGCAGCCAGCGATGCGGGCGCCCTTGAGGGGCTGCGAGGGGCCGTACTTCTCACGGAAGTACATGAGACCGGGCATCTCGCGCTCGGCGAGGGTGATCTCCTTGCGGCCGAAAGCGGCGAGCGAGATGTCAGCGACCTTGTACGACATTTTTGGTTGTAGAATGAGGTGTGGGTTGTGGGAAGAAGAAGGAAGAAGGTGGAGATGGGCTGAGGGTTTAAAAGTTGGGGGCGACTGGTGCACGTTTGTGCGGACACTCGGCGAGTGGTGGGCCAGGGGCGGCGGCGGGGGAAGACTGGCAGGGCAGCCTTGCTGGAAGCAAGATTGGGGGGGACAGCAGCCAGCGGTCTGCGCGGTGCGGACCCTGTCTGGCTGGGCTGGCTGAAATCTTACAGCCAGACTGCTATCGCCCGACGCCGCCGTTGCGCCGTTGCTGCCGTCGTAGGCTGCTGCAGCATCGATGGGCCGATGCGTCGCTGGCTGCAGCCATTGCGCCGTCGCGCCGTCGCGCCGTCGCGGCCGAGATGCCAGTCAGCACCAGCCAGGAGTCATGACACGACGCGCGCCGCGCTCAGGCAGCCAGACCCTGAGCAACAAAAAAAATCGTAGCGAGCGAGCCACAGTGTAGGACGCAGCGGGGGCGCCGGTCGGAGTTGCGCGGGGTTATGTCAGGACCCTGAATCTCGTGGTCTGCGCGTGGCCTGACCCTGAACACCAATGCCTATATGCCTCCGCTGCATGGTGAATGACGCGCGTACTCCCCCCGTAGCCGCCTGCGGGCACCACGCGCTGCGCCGCGCGCTCACTGTGCCCGCCCGCCCTTACGACCAACGACATCGACAACAAGTCAGTCACATTGGCACATTGGCGGCAACATCTCACTCAACCAACCTCGACCAGTCATTCGATAGCGCACGCAGGCCACCAAGGCTCTGCAGCAGACACCACCACCATGACACTGGCACCGCACGAGAGCGGCTTGTCAAGGTCGTTTGCTGTAGAGGACAACACCGACCTCGCACTCCTCGTAAGTGGCACGAGCCTGCTCCCTCCAACGCGTGCCGCGGCGAGAGACTGACGGGCACCCCTCCAGGACCAACACCTGCTCAAGACAAACACGCTCACAAAGCACATGACAAGTGAGTGCGGAAATAGCGAGTAGCCGAGCTTATCACCTAGCAATCCTCCACCAGCTCGACACGCGCCTCGGAAGACTAGACAAGTCGATCGTCAAGCTTGGGGTTCGCGAGATCACGCGACAGAGTTCAAACCTTGACACCGCCCTCGAGATCCTCACCGGCTCCCGGCCAGCACCAGTAACACTGAGCCACAAGGCTTCGTATGGCGGCTCATCCATCAACAGCCATGCAGGCGTCAACGGAACCAGCAGCAAGGCGGGCAGCAGCAAGGCCCCAAGCTCGTCCGGCGGCCACCAGAGAGGCTTGAGTTCCAGTCACACGTTTGGCAACCTCGCCGCCGAGGCGCCGCCAAAGGCGCCCAAGGAGGCTACGACACCTCCAGTCCCGTCAATATCAGTCATGGAGCGTGGGCGTGCCATTCCCCGGCCCGATGTTGTCCCGCGATGGGCAGCCGAGACGCCAACGCCTACGTCGACCGCGTCGTCGACGACACGAACAAGAGTAACATCTCCTCAGACAACCACTGCCGCGACGACGCCTCAGCAGCCGGGCTGGACGCCGAACGGCCCGTCCGATCTCCCATCACCAGGTGGCGCCCGTTCAATCGTTGCGAGAGGGCCCGATATCATGAGCATCGGCGAGTACTTTGGCGCTCTCGAGGTCCTCATCGCCGACCTCGAGCACATGAACCAGGGATTGGCCGAGGGACGGGGTGGTACACGCGAGCAGGGTGTTTTGGAGCTGGTGAGTTAGAGTTAGGGCTTGGTGAGTGGCTCGCTGACGGGGTTCCAGTCTGGAGTCATTGAGAACGGATACGGCAGCGCAGTGCAGCTCCTGGTCAAGCTGATACGCGACACACTACCCCGTCCATTCGACGCGGCGACGCTCGCCGACTCACTGCCGTCGTCGGCGCAGGCGTGGTATCCCCAGCTTATGACCATCATCCCATTGTCCACACGGCTGGTGGGTCTCGTCAATCCCAACACTCCCAAGGCGATGGACCTCTTGGCGCCGATCCTCAACAACTGCATCTCTGACATTGCGTCCATTCGAGGAGACTGGATCCGCCGATCGCTGTCATCACTGGCGGCCCGCATCGACGAGGTGGATGGTGGCGGCTCGTGGGAGGGTCGAGGCGGCGAGAAGGTCAAGCTGGTCATGCAGCTGTGGGAGTCATTCCTTGTCGCTGCTGATGTAAGTTGTGAAAGTCTAATGGGAATTGAGGCTGACACAATCCCAGGCCGAGGCATCTGTGGCTCAGCACGCGATGCCGGGAGACGCCGGCCAGGCGCTCGTCACGTTCACGCTTGTCCACGCTTTGGCCGTCATCACCTCGACGATGAACCACCTCGTGGCTCAGATCAAGCGGTCACTATCCGCCCAGACCCTTGTCATGCTCGACCTCTTCTCGTGTCTGGCGTCATTCCAGCCACGATACGAAAACAAGATGGCGAGCATCGTCGGCCAGCTCCCCGAGGGACGAGACATTGTCAGCGCACCCAACGGCCCTATCCAGATCTTGAGAGGCTTGGCACTGCGCTCCTTCCCCGAGCGGCTGGTCGACATTCGTGCGCCGTCGCGCAACTCAACGGTTTCTGCCGCCATCGACGACACTACACACAGCACACTCGCGTTCCTCGACGCCCTGCCGTCATTCGGTCCCCTCGTCGAGGGCCTCCTGAGATCAGGCGGCAGTCACGAGAGAACGTGGCTCATGGGCATGAAGGACCACCCGTCGCCTGCTCGCAATGCCGCAGAGGAGGGTGGCACCCTCAACCTCTATGCGGCTGATACGCTGGGCACTCTTCTCATCCATCTCGACCAGCAGGCCAAGACGATGCGCAGGCCGGTATCGTCTACGTATCTGCTCAACAACTGTGAGTGCTGCGTCCCAGCTTCAGAGCTGATCCTAGTGTCGTACATTCGCAATACAACTGCGTCGTTTAACGCGGACATTATCGGCCCCGCAGCAGAGGACATGATGAACCGCCACTTCCGCGAAGCCAAGTCGTGCGTCTTCCTCTTCGTTCGCCCCCCATGCTTACACCCCTCGCAGGCAGTACATTGCCGACTGGCAGGGCTTAGTTCAGACGCTCAGCATCCAGGCGCAGTCGCGCTTCCCCGGCGGATCGACCGACAAGCAGTCGACCAAGGAGTCGGCCGCGGCCTTCTTCGAGAAGCTCGTCGACCTCGAGTACACGTGTCGCCAGTACCCTCTCTCGCGGCAGGACATTGACCTGCGCGACCGTGTCAGCGCCGAGGTGACCGACCTCGTCGCGTCCGCGTACCATGCGTTCTGGTCTAAGGCCCACGGCAAGTACGACAAGTGTAAGTCGTTCCCCCTGCGAACCCTTGGCCGGCCCGCACTGACTTTGCAGACTTGAGATACTCGCCCGAGGAGATTCAGCGACGCGTTCAGGCCGTTTTCAGGTGATTCTTGTGATCTTGGATACCTCGCTCTTGCGATTGTACAGTGTAATGTTGTGCCATGCATGCCATGTACTTGTGTTTCAACGCCGTGGATTGCACTCGCACTCGTGGCGTTCACCTGGGCAGCTCTGCAACATGACAAAATGGTACATCCAGCAACGTCCGAGCATGAGATATCTATCTGCCTCCCTGCGCGTCTACGCCGCGCGCCCGGCATTTGGGTCCTTGTAGACCTTGAGCGCCTGCAGCTCTCCAACGACGCGGTCAATGCGCTCTCCTTCGTCCATCCGCTTCTGCTGCGGTGGACGGACGGTTTCGTCGTCCTCGAGCTCGGCAAAGCCCTTGAAGCCCGAGTCGACACCCTCGAGGCCGTCTGTCCGTGCCGTCTCGATGCGCAGACCCTCCTCGTTGGCGAGGTGCAGGAGGCAGATGAAGCAGAAGGATGTCGAGATCTCCGACATCTTCTCGCGTGGGTAGGATCCCCGTAGTGTCTGGATGACCTTGTCGAACGTCTGCACTGGTTCTGTCGGCGTCTGCGGCACGTCGGCTTCGGCGTCGCTCGCTGCTGGTGTAGGCTCCGACTCGGGGTCCAGATCTGGGACTGCACCTTGTGGCCGGGCGCTCGAGTCGACGAGCACCTTGAGGTCGTTCCAGATATCGTCCTTGAGTCGCTTAACGTCAACGCGCTTGGCCTTCTTGGCATAGTGCACATTCTCAGGTCGAGGACGTCGCAACTCCTGACCCTGGGTGGCTTGCCAGAGGTCATCGTGCTCTTCTCCGGGCGCGAGATCATCGACCGGGTCGAGCGCATCATCGATGAAAGCATCATCGTCTCCGTCGCCGTCATCGTGGAAGAATTGAGATTCGAACGGCAGCGGGGCCTCGTCAACGTCCATTGGGTCGAAGCCACCACCGGCCTGGTCGGAGGCAGCCTGGGCCCAGAAGTTCTCGTCGATATCGCCGTTCGCGTTCTGGGCATACTGCGCTGTTGATTTGCGCATGCGCAGGGCAAACTTGGGCTTCAAGAAGAGTCGCAGAAGCTGGCGAGAGCTAAAGTGCATGTCGTCGGGAAGGAGCCACTCCTCGCGACGAGCAGCAGCGGCCGACTTCTTTGTTCCGCGGCGAGATGAGCCTGGCAGCTGAGTCGCCGACTTGGTACCAGGCGCAAACAGCGCCTTGGTAGTCTGTGATGGCTCTCCAAGGAAGTCGATCTTGAACGGCTCTTTCTTCTCTTTCTTCTCCCTGGTAGTGGCAGCAGCGACAGGATCTGTGACATGTCAGGCTCGGCGGCGCGACTTGGAAATGTGGAACACTAGACTCACCCTTGCGAGCCACCTTCCTCAGCTTCCAGTGCTCGGCACCAGCCCAAGCCTTAGCAAAGCCAGCGTCAAAGTAGTCAAACATGCCAGCGTTATCGTCCGTGTCGACGAGCGCCATGACGAGCTCCTGGCCCGCGCCGTGACGGGGGTCGAAGGGGCCGTGACCCTCGCCTGGGCGTGCCATTCCGAGGGCTCCGCCGGGGACACTGGGACCAGGACCAAAGACATCATCACCAAAGCCACCGACATCACCTGCGACCGAGCCGTCGTCATCGAAGCCACCGCCTCCGAAACCACCACCGCCGTTAAAGTCATCGTCACCGAAGAAGTCAACGGCTTCGCCAGTGCCCAAGGGGGGCACAGAGCCCTCACGGATGGTGTCATCAGCATAGTCGTTCGATGTGAGTCCGGCGATCGCTGCCAGGTCGGGCATGTCGGCCGGGTCGGCGCTGAAGTGGAAGGCGGCGAGCGTGTCCGAGATCTTGAGGTCCTCGGTGATCTCGGGGGTGGGAATGAAGTCTCGGAGAGCGGTGATGTCGATGATCTCCTCCTCAAACGCCTCTTCTTCCTCCTCGTCATCCTCGTCAACAACAGCATCGCCGGCATCAAAGACGACACGGCCAGTGCCGTCAATGCCCAGGTGGTTCATCAGCAAGCCCATCGCACCTCCCTCATCGAAGTCGGCGCTGGTCTTCTTGAACAGCGGGTCGACAGTGAACTCGAGGTCGAATTTCTTCACCTGGAGAGCGGCGAAGCTCTTGGCGAGGGTAGCCTCGGAGCGATGGGTCTGGCTGTCAGCACGTGCACTCGATGAAGTGAGCTCGATGAAGTGAGCTTACCTTGCGAGCGGCCTTCGGCTCGCCCGTCTCATCGTCCTCGTCGTCCTCTCCATCTTCGCCGTCTCCTGAGGATTGTCAGCCTCGTTCGAGAGCGGTCGCAAGCAACTTACCACCACCCCCGCCGGCGAGCCCACTAAGCAGCTTGCCGGTCTCCGTGGCAACACTGTCCACACGGGACGTCCAGATCTTGACACAGCCATCCAGAGTGCACGAGGCCTTCTGGAAGTTGATGCCTGGTGGGTCAGCTACAGCAGGAAACCGGATGAGGCCACCCACTCTGGTCGTCGGGTCCGTTGCGGAGAAGGGTGAGGTCGTGGAAGTAGTCGATGAGGGCAAAGTTCCAGGTGTTGGCAGACGTGATTTTCTGGTGGGTCAGTTCATTCCGATTTCTTCACCCACGTTGTCCGTTGCAAGCTTCATCCACTCCTCAAAGTTTGTGTTCATGACCTCCATGCTGACGGGGATGGCGGGCGCAACGGCGCTGAGACGCTTGGCGCGGCGCTGGTGCTGCTGGCCGTCTTTGGAGGCCATGCCGGAGGCCTTGCGCAACTGGCCGCCCTCGGCGTTGATGTTCTCCTTGCCGACACCGAGGTCACCAAAGTGGGCTGAACGTCTTCTGGCTGCGCGCTCAGCCGCATCATCATTCATCTTGAGGTTGGCCTTGATCGAGGAGCGGAGCGGGGACGGCGTTGGCGAGTTGTCTGCGATGACAGATTGGTGTTTCTTATTTAGGTGTCTGGGCCTCAGCGGCGAGGGTGATGCCGATTGTGTGGCCATTGCGACACCTGTATGCTTGTGCAAAAGTGACTGTGCGGTGCAGGTGCGCAGAGGGTGAGCCGAGGAGTGTCCGAGTGGAGATTGTTTGTGGTGGTGTGGGGTGTGGTTGCCAGTGTTTGGGCGTGTTGTTGTTGTTGGCAGGTGACTGATTTCCTTCCGAGTGGTGGTGGGCGAGATGAGCCACTTTTGATCCCGCCCAAGGCACTCTTACATAATACCACGTGCGGTTGTCTCAACACGGGCCGTGTGGAGTCCCCGTGTTCCAGGTTGGAGGATGCACAGTCAACGGCCACTTTGCCCGCCGCCGCAGTGTTGCACTGCTTACTTGTCGTCGTCGTCGTCTCTCATCCCCGTCCAAACAACTCGGTGCAACATTGTCCGTCAAGAGGCGACAAGCTCACTTGTTCTACACTACAGGAGCTCACACGGCCTCTAGGGAGCGTCTCGGTGCGCTCCCAGTACACCCATCGCACACACTTCCCACGAGATCGCCACAATGAGCGTCCACCCGTCCGAGGGCCAGGCGCACGACTCGCACGACGCGGCCCGGCGCATCGTCAAGCGGCTCCCCGTCGTCGGTGAGTATTCTGTACTCGCCATGTCGTTATGCTTACACCCCTTAGGTGCATGGCTGCTGCTCCTGATACCCTCGGCGCTGTTCATCGGCTCGGTGTCCGTTCATGAGGTCCTGCTTGAGCGCCATGAGATCGGCCGCTTCCTCTGCCAGTGAGCTCCTGAACATACTACCAAGCTAACCCCCCAGAGTTATCATATACACCGCGCTCCTCTTCATGGCCATCCTCTCGTTCATCGTGGCGTGCTCCCGCCGCCCATTACGACCCGACAAGATGCTCGCGCCTCCAGGAGCCCGACCCCTGAAACCTGACGAGAACGCCATGCGGCCGCACCCCCGCCGTCAACGCGACGGACGTGTCATCCCGCGTATCACAATCACGGACGCGAGTGTTGGCGACGACGACGACATCCCGCTGCGATTGCTGAG
This sequence comes from Vanrija sp. TS_01, assembly GCA_026725045.1. Taxonomy (NCBI): domain Eukaryota; kingdom Fungi; phylum Basidiomycota; class Tremellomycetes; order Trichosporonales; family Trichosporonaceae; genus Vanrija; species Vanrija sp. TS_01. Next base: position 631,056 of record JAPKIE010000009.1, read on the forward strand.
GCCGGCCGGCCCGCGCCGCACGCCGCCGTCGTACACACCCCAGCCTATCGCCGAGGAGGAAGGCACCAAGGCACAGAACGATGAGCCCAGAGGAGAGGAGTACAGAGACGACGACGAGGACGACAGCGAGAATCGTGCGCTCCTCGGCAAGGAGGAGGAGGAGAACGTCGGCATGGCCGTCGGCCAGCCGATCATGGCCAAACTCGGCACGGGCGGGCACCGCTGGTGTCGCAAGTGCGATGGCTGGAAGCCGGACCGCTGCCACCACTGCCGTGCTTGCGGGCAATGTGTTTTGAAGAGTGGGTTCAACCGTGCCGTTGGCGTTCTAACCCGCCAGTGGACCATCATTGCCCGTGGCTGGACAACTGTGTGGGATATCACAACTGTGAGGCACCAGCGCAGGCACAGGCGCTAACCCGCAGACAAGGCGTTCATGCTGTTTGTTACGTACGCCGCGTTGATGTCGCTGTATGGGGCGAGCCAGGCGGGCTTTGAGGCGTACCGTTTCTTCAGCGAGCCGGGCGCTGTGCGGCCTGGCCCTCATGCTGCTGCCGAGATGGACGAGACTTGGGAGGTAAGTGACTGCTGAAGTGGTCGTCTGACATGCTGCAGGTGCGCATCAGCTTCCTACCCGTGCTCCACTTGCTTCTGACGGTTGTCGGAGGCACGCTCGGCCTCGCACTCGGAGTTCTGGCTGCCTACCACTGGTATCTGGTCCTGTATGTGATGTTTGGTTCGACTTGGAATCATCACTAACAGTTTCAGGAACAATCGTTCAACTCTGGAAGACTTCTTCCGTAACGTTCCCACAGCGTTGCTGGACCCAGAAACCCGTGGTGTGGTCGAAGAACTCGGAGCGCGCGGCTCGCGCCACCGAACACCGGGAGCATGGCGGCCAGACCACATTCTCACCCGGCCCGAACGCACGCGTCTGCGACGTGAAGCACGGGCAATCAATGTGTTTGACATGGGATGGCGCTACAATCTGCGATCCGTCATGCTGGGCGACGCCGTTGCGTCGACGACTCCAGGGCCGTGGCGGCAGGTCGTGAGAGACATTGCGTCGGCTGCGTGGCCGTTGTCAAGGCCGATGATGAAGTGAGATTAGAACGGCGTTTGGGCGATTGGGCGATTGCTGACTTCGCAGGCCTGCTACTGGTGGGCACTACTTTGACTATGACAGGGAAGGGCTGGAGCGCCTGAAGAGTGTGACCACCGAGCTGCGGCTTGGGCTGGAGCCTGGAGCGATGCCGCCGAGCCGTGGTCACTCGACTCCTCCGCCCGTTGCGCAAGCCCCACAAGTCCCCGGCTATCACGTCGAGCGCCACAACGGCAATCAATGGACGATAGGCGAGTCGGAGAGCGAGAGCGAGGACGAGTGAGCATTGCACTTGGCATGCGGCATAGCCCGCCACTCCTTGTATAGACAGACACACATTTAGGTCGATCTTCTGGCGGCCGATGGACTATGACGTTGTGCATGACTTCATGGGAAGAGAGGTGGCTGTGGAACAAGATCTCGGCTCACAGCGTGTGTCGCCGCTTATCGGTGCGTCAGAGAACGGCTCTTAGACACCGAGGTACCGGTCGTGGAAGTTTGAGAAGGCGTGTGCGCAGGCTAACGGCGGGAGTGTGCAGTGTGAAGCAGTGCGGTGTGGGTGGATGGAGACCGGCAACGACGCGTCCTCGGTGAAGTGACGCGTATGCCTGTGCGTGCTCGCTCGCGACCGGTTGCAACGTCGTGTCGTGGCAGCCGGACGGGGGTGGCAGAGGGATCTGCTGCATCATCTATGCGCGCACATGCAGACATGTGCATGCATTGAGCCGCCACGTTGTCGTAGCTGCCACTTGCCTTCATTGCAGCTACAGCCGCATCACGCGTGCATGTGCCGTGGTGCAACAGCCGCCACCCCTGGTGTCAGAGGTCAAAGTCGGCCGCGAAAAGGGGAAGCGCTATTTACTGCAGCATACCGCTGCTGCGCCGAGCAAACCAATCCAGCCCAGCAGCACTAAAACTCTCACGGGCAGGGCAATGCAAGACCGCGCAACGTGCGTGGGCAGATGGGCGTGGGCAGCGGCAGCGGCAGCAGGGGCGTATGAGCAGCGGCACATCTCGACAGCCCGGCAAAGGTGCGCACCACCACGCATCGGCGGCGCGCGTCATCTCCCCTTGCTCAGTGCCTTTATCCACGCCGTAGCGAGGCGAGCGGTCTGCCGGTGCCACTGCGCCGCTACGGTACCCCCCCCCCCTGCCCACGGCGCGCCGGCGCAGCCTCGGCCTTGATGCGTCGCCCGTGCTCAGAGTCACAGCTGGCCCGCGGCACGGGGGGAACCGCTCCAGGACCGGCGGACGAAACGCAGAGATGGATGGGACCGAATGCGTTGCTTGCTTGCCTCGTCGCCGCCCGCCGTCGCGATACCACACGCACGCACTCGCGTTTTTATATTGCTGTTTCCTTCAGACCGTGTCGTTCTTCGTCTCCATCAGTCAGTCGCAGGCAGGCAGCGAGCGCGCATCACCCAGCAGCAAACAGCCACCAACTACGGCGCAGCCATCACGCAACAACCACCACCACAGACGCCGCCTCCACCGCGCCGCGACCCTAGCAACGCACGACAGCCCCTGCCTGCCTACGCGCACGCCGCACGCACGCACGCACGCTCGCTCGCTCGCTCGCACTCGCGATCACGCCCGCGACGACGCGATGAAGCCAGACCTCGACTTTGGCGTCCCCGAAAAGTCGACAGACGGCGACGACATGGCGCGCAGCAACTATCCCAAGAGCCCACGAACGATCGAGGCCGGCGCCAGCGCGTACTCACCCGCCAAGCGCGGGCTATTGACGCGCGCGCGCCTGTTCGCGCTCGGCAACGGCCACGGCGGCGCACGCTCCGGGCTCGTGCGCCGCGTGCTTGTCGTCGGCCTATTCCTCGTGCTTATCGTGCTCGTGTACCACCGCGACACGGGGGTGAGTGGGGTTTGGCTTCGTGTGATGGAGGAACCGGACATTGACGCCAGCCTTAGTTGAATATTGTCCGGCCGGACGCGCGCCCCGCGTCGACCCACGACGACGACTGGGACGCGCCGTCCTTCCCCAACGTGCACGCAGGGAGCGGGCACCACGACGTGTTTGACGACGGCGACGAGAAGACGCAGGCGACAACGGCGGCGGCCACGACGACGACGACGGCCGCGCTGAGGAAGAAGCCGGGCAAGATCCCCTCGGCGTCGTCGCTGCACGGCCCGGCGGTCGAGCTCGGCGCGGACATTACGCTGCCCGTGTCGCAGGACTACTCACCGTTCTACGGCGGCAGGTCGCGCCGCGCGATCGACATCGCGTCCGACCCGCTCCCCGTCACCGCGACGCTCAAGGAGCGGCTGGAGGTGTGGCGTAACGCGCCCGGCGGCCGAGGCGCCATCGACGGCGAGGTCGAGCTCGGCAAGTTTGTGCAGTGGAACCTCGAAAAGTGCACCACCATCTCAGAGCAGCACAACACGCACATGATCCAGAAGAGCGCGAATGTGTGGGCGTCGATGGACCGCAGCATCGTGCACCAGAAACGCATGGAGCTCATCAACCACATGGAGACGCTGGTTGACTCGCCAGAGCTCAAGGACGTCGGCGAGGGGCGAGGTATCGTCATGGTCGCTGGCAATGTTGACACGCTTATGCGCGTCAAGTGGTCTGTCCAGATGCTGCGCTCGTATGGCTCCAAGCTGCCGGTTCAGGTCGTGAGTGTTGCCATGGATTGGTGCACGGTACAGCATGCTGACTGCTCAGTACCACTTCCCCTCCGAGGCGCCTGACCCGGACGATGAGATCGTTCAGCAGCTTGCCGACCTCAACGTGACCCTCGTGTCCGCCGTCGGCCAGAAGAAGGACCCCAAGCACAACAAGAGCTACCACCTCAAGGCCATTGCGGTCATCCAGTGCCCATGGCGCGAGGTGCTGTACCTCGACTCGGACAGTGTGCCCGCTCGCGATCCCGAGTACATGTTCGAGGCGCCCGGCTACGAGCGCCTGGGCATCTTCTGCACCCCCGACTACTGGAAGACGAGCGGCAACTCGCCCATGTGGGCGATTGCCGGTGTCAAGTGCCGCGACGAGTGGGAGATGGAGACGGGCCAGATGTACATCGACAAGGCGCGCCACCTCGACGTCTTCTACCTCATCAAGTACATGCTCTACAACCACCACTACTGGTTCTACTTCTCCGACGGCGACAAGGACATCTTCCGCTGGGCCATGCTCATGCTGCGCAAGCGCTGGGCTGTGCCGGGACGCTGGGTCGCTGCCGGCGGTCTGCCGGGTGGCACGCTCTCTGGCGACTTCTGCGCGCTCAGCATGATCCAGCACGACGCTTGGGGTGTCCCGCTGTTCGTGCACTACAACCTCATGAAGACTGTGCCCTCGGGCATTGGCTACGGCTTCTCGTGGGGCCGGTCCAAGCAGATGCCACTTTTCAACACGTGGCCTGCATCGCCGGCGACAGCGCGTCTGGGCGAGCCGCGCATCAAGCCGGAAGACGGCGACAAGCGCGGTCTCGGCGACGTCGACTGCGACATGCTGGCCGATGCCGACGAGTACGGGTACGCGCGTGCGCCTGCCCAGGAAATGATCATGCGCCGCGCTGTGCGCGAGCGTGGCGTCAAGGCCAAGTACCACGGAGGGAGCTTGTCAGCGCTGTGCATCGACCTCGATTATGTGGATGTGCGCTCGGACGAGCGGATCAAGGAAGACGAAAAGTACCGCGAGTCGTTCAACACCACGGCCGTCGATGAGGCGATCGCCGCATGGCAGGTGGCGGCCGATGAGGCCAAGGCGCTCAACGAGCCCGAGCCGCCGCGGCCGTACTCTGTCATCCCGGACTGGAGCAGCCCGCTCGAGATCTGGGGTTGGAACAACGACGCGGACCTGCGCGACTTTGAAAACAAGATTTACAGCCTGGGCTTTGTGCCGAATGGCAACGGGTTCTGAGCGCGGCGCGTGGTGGCTATGGCACACGTCAGCCAGAGCAGACAGCGCAGCGATCAGTGATCGCCCGCCGATCTCATCTAGAACACACCCTGTGCGCGCGCACAGACACACGCCGCACAATAGACACACGAATGACGACCTTGAGACGTGCTGCCACTGGCGGCCTGTAGCAACATGTATGCATATGATATTTGATGTCGGGGGAGGTGAGGCGAGGCGAGGCTAGGCGAGCGCGCCGTGTGGCGTGCGCGCGAGCCGCCGCAACATTCCTCCGTTGGCTGGCGTGCTTGCGGCGTCGGCGTGCGTCGAGCGCTCGTGCTCGCCACAACCTCATGCGTGCAACTCGTGCGCAATGATGGCGAGGGTGCATGCAATGCTGCTGCGCATGACAGTCGCCGCGGTCGCTGTCGCGTCAACCACGATGCTTGTAGTCGAGCACGATGCTTGCAGCAGTGTCTTGCAGGGGTTGACTGTTGTTGCTGCCACCCCGTCCGTCCCTTATCTTTTGCCAAGCGGCCTGCGCATTTGGTATTCGCGCTGTCGTCATCGCGAGTGATGCGATTTCCGTGCGGGTGCTGGTGGTGGCACTAAGGGTGAAGCGCGGCGCGATGGGAGCCTGCGACCGAGCCGACTTGCAGTGTTGCAGACCACACCGAATGCATGCAGCACCCGGCTGCAGGGCTCGGCAGCACACGGCTTCTGCGCCGGCCGATCATCGCTGCCGTCTTTGCGCTTGCAGACAGATCTTGGCACCAAGTCGAAGACGACGCTTTGAGACCACCACCTGCAATTTCTTGTCGCACCACTTGCTGTTGCGTCAAAACAAACCGTGGCCCGCCCTGGCGCTAGACGCTCAGCCGGCACGCGACGACGCCCTCCCCAGCCGCTAACAGCATCAAGACCGCCGCCAGCTTTCTCCACCACCACCACCACACGCACACACACACAACCCGGCCCGCCCGCCCCATGGCACACCGGCACACGTACACGTACGGCGCGGTCGACGTCGACAACGGGCTGCGGTCCGCGCCCGGCGCCGACGCCGACGACGCCGACAGCGACTCGGTGACGGACGCGCTGCTGGCCCCGGAGCACGCGCACGTCCCGCACACGGGCGACATTGAGGCCGACGCCTGGGCGGCGCGCAAGCGCGAGGCGCATGCCCGCGCCGCATGGAAGCACTGGCTCAACGAGGACCTCGGCCCGCCCGACATGGTGTACTCGAACCTCGTGATCACGCTCAGCACGTCGTGAGTGGGCGGGCGGGCTGGAGCGGGCGGGGACAAGGCTCACACCACGCCGCAGAATGCTCGACGCAGTCATGTTCACCCTCTTCGGCACGTTCACGACCAACCAGACGGGCAACACGGTGTTCCTCACCCTCGCGGCGCTCCACCGCGGGAGCAAGAAGCTCATCCTGACAGCGACCGCACTGGGCGGCTTCTTCGGCGCCGGGCTGTTCTTTGGCCAGCTGGGCGCATACTTTGGTGCGTCTGTGCCGCCCACGGCGGGCGGGCGTCGGCACTCCCGACGACTAACACCACCCCACAGGCCACAGACGGCGCGCGTGGGTCCTCACCACCATGACCTACCAGGTCGTCGTGCTCGCCGCCTTCTGCTTCCTTGTGTCCCCGCTCGCGCCCGAGGCGTATACGCCTGAAGGTGTGCACGCGTGGGTGCCGATGCTGCTGTCCGCTATCCAGGGTGGGCCGCAGGTTGTCATGGTAAGTCAAGCAAGCGTGGCGAGGGCTGCCAGCGGACTGCTGCCAGCCAGCTCCGAGGCGTATCTCATCTCGCCCGGCTAGATCCCCCGCAGTGGCGGTGGCGACGGTGGCACTACGCCCTGCACGACCCGCCGCACACACCTCCGCTGACACCACACCCCAGGCAACCAACCTCGGCGTGCCCGAAATGCCGACGGCAATGGTGACCTCAGCGTACGCGGGCCTCATCTCCGACACGTTTCTCTTTAGCCACACGGCGCAGGTGCCGCGCGACCGGCGGATAGTGTACCTGACCGTGTTCTGGATCGGCGCCTTCTTGGGCTTGGGTGCCGAGCAGTTTATTTCGGCATGGTTTGCGTCCTCGCTCGCGTGTCTCTTCAAGTCAATCGCGTTGGTCATGATCTGGCGGTCGCGCTCGGCGGAGGAGACGCGCGGCCGGCATTGGTAGGTGGCGGCGCGGAGAGAGGGAGAGGGGAGGACGACGAGACGCAGGGCGCCGCCCACATCGCATCTGGACGCCTGTACGCCGACACAGCTACGCGCCAGCACTTCATCTTGAACCACATCTTGGACCATCTTGCCACAATGCCATAATGCTACTATGCTATGCTACCTTGCCGCCTCGGGGCATGTACACTATCACGCCTCCGCCGAGTCTCACACCCGCCTCTGTCTCCGCCCCACCCCCCGTCTCAGACCCGATGCAGATGCATAATACCCATACAAGTACAGAGAGCGCGTGTGTGTCGTCTACAGTGCGGCGTGTTGGTTCCCCTCACTCCCCTTCCGCAATTAGTTGTCGTTGCCGCCGCCTCCCGCTAGCAACACCCGCCCTTGGTCTTCGCAGTGTCGAGGTTGACGCCGCTCGGCTTGCGGCGCTCAAACTCGCCGCGCTCGACACGCTCGAGGATCTGGCGCGCGGTCCACTCGAACGCGTCGACGACGCCCCAGCCCTCCTTGGCGCTCGTCTCGACATACAGCAGCGAGTGCTCCTTGGCGAACAGCGCGCCCTCGATCGTGCTCACGGCCCGTGGGCGCAGCTTGGCGGCGGCGGCGGCGGCGTCCCCATCCGCGGCCGTGTCCGATGCCGGCGCCTCCTCTTCCACCGCGTGCGGGATAGCCACGCCATACTGTATTTGCGGCACGGCCGTCGGCTCGCTCGAGCACAGGTCGGTCTTGTTGGCCACCACTGGGGAGTTAGCCGGCCGCTACAGCCTCCGTAACCCACAAATAATCGACACATTCTCGTCGGCGTGCTTCCGCAGATCGTCAAGCCACGAGGTGACGTGCTCGAACGCTGTTTACATCAGCGCGTCCCCGCCCCCGGCGGCACCCCGACCCACTCTCTCGCCGTGTGACGTCGTACACGAGCAGCGCGCCCGCTGCGCCGCGGAAGTAGCTGCGCGTGATGCTCCGGAACGACTCGGTGCCGGCCGTGTCCCAGCCTGAGTGTTGTCAGCGACGGCGACACCCCACGCCTGGCCATATACCCCACTCACACTGCACCTTGACGCGCTTGCCGTTCTCCCCGACGCTGAGGATGCGGCTGCCAAACTCGACGCCCAGCGTCGGCTCGGACGCCGAGAAGCGGTCGTCGGTCAGCCGGACGAGCAGGCACGACTTGCCGACGGCCGCGTCGCCGACGATCACATATTTGAGGATGCTGTGGGGCAAGCGGGCGGGTGACGAGGGCCGTTGGGTCAACAAAGCGGACACTGGTCAGCGGGCGGCGCTCGGAGTAACGGAGATCGAGAACAACAACAACATACTAGTCCCTGCGGTGTCAGCTGCGTCAATATATCGCCAGCTTACCAAGTCAGCTGGTCCATCCTGGCTGCGAGCGACATGCGCCGGCTGGCGTGCAATGACCAAGTGTGGAGCGGGCAGAGCGGTGTGGGGGCGTGCGATCGGCTGAGGTCGCCTTGGTCGGCCGCGAGATGACACAGAGACAGAAAGCACAGAGGATGGCTTCCCCGAGCTTCAAACTCGTGTCGTGTGTGCCGTGTGGGATGGGTATTGGTTGAGTTCGAGATGCCGATGGCAGATGCAGATGCAGATGCACTCGCTTGGCGGCCGACGACTCCAGTGGCAACATGACCGACAAAGGTCGCGCGGCATCAAATCCACCATCGCTCATCACCGGTGTAGGTTGTTTGTGGCTGACTCGTTGCTCGCCCGTTCGCTACAGCCACACCCATGCAAGCAAAAACCATGACATGACCCTCTACAGTGTGGTACAATCGTTGCAGTTCTATCACCATGCCACGAGAGGCTCTACCCTGTGTAAGCCGCTGACGTCTAGACACGCCCGTCCCACAACTAAGCATTCAGCGCAGCCTCCTCGTCGTCGTGTCGCACCTCCTCTTCCACCTCCTCGCCCTCGGCGTCCTCGTCGCCTCCCAACAACGGCGTGTTGCGCTCAGTGGCCACCACGGGCGTGTCGTTGCCGCTGGCATCGTCACGCTCTTTCCTGGGAGGCGCAGGCTTGCAAATGTCGGAGCCAAACACACGCTCCGAAAGCACACTACGGCGTCAGTGGCGCTCATGCTTCCGACGCCAGGTACTCACGCCTTCTCCCGCTTGTCGATGAGAAGCGACATCGAGTTCTTGGCCTTCCACACAGGCAGGTACATTGGCAGGTCAAGCTTGCCGCCGGCGCCCTCGCCCGCCTCGACCTTGATGAGCAGGTTGCCAACCTCGGACTTGTCCAGCAGCTCCTTGAACTCGCCGGTGAACTTATCGATCTGAGCCATCAGCAATTTGTCGGCGCTACACAAACATCGCCACTCACAGGAGGATACATCTCCTCCTCGAGGGTGCGGAACGACTCGAGAGTGATGGTGTGGACCTTCTCGGCGGGCACGTACTGCAGCACCTCGAGGATACCCGCAGATGACACACGCCACTTGCAGCCAATCTCATCGCGCTTCTGGCTGTCCTGGCGCACAAACGCCTTGACACCAGCTGAGATCATGCGCAAACGCGTGTAGTCGTTGTTGCTAATGACTGCCTTGACGACGTCGTTGACAATGTACATGGTACGCAAGGGGTTGCCGTACTCGTTGCGGACGAGGAGCTTGTCACGAGGGAACGAGTCCTTGAGCTTGAACCACTGACTGGACGGCTTAGCTGGGCTCAGACGAAGGAACACTCACACAATGCTGTCAACCTCGGTGTGGTTGGGGTCCACAAACGAGAAGGGGTCCTCGCGGAACGCAAGGTCGCGCTTCTCACGCTTGGTGGCAGTGCCGGCCTCGACCTTGGCCTTCTTGGCCGCCACCTCGGCAGCCTCAACGCTGGGAGACAACTGGCGCTTGAGAGAGAGCGAACCCTTGTCATCGATGGCCTCGACACCCTCCTCGGCCTCGGGGAGCTCGTCAATGTTGACGCGGACGGCGTCGGGGGCAACAGCATCGGGAGTGAGCTTCTTCTCGAGGACACAAACGAAGAAGCCACCAGTGTTCTGGTCGTGGGGGAGGAGACGCAGCGAGCGCTCGAGGCCGAGCTCGGTGGCGTTGGCAGGGGGCCAGACCGTCTTGGGGATGCCCTTGTCCTTGTCCTTGTCGCGCTCCTCGCCGGCCTCGACAGCAGCACGGTACGCCTCGTACGTCTCGTGGTAGACGTTCTTGCCGTCGGGGTGGCTGGCAACCTTCCAGGTCGTGATACCGGGACGGCGCTTGAGGTTGGGGAGCTTGTCAGAGACGTCGACGATGGAGAACTCTCCAGGGTGGGCGTTGAGCGCGGCGGCGACAACAGCCTCGTTCTCGGCCGGGTTGAACGAACAGGTCGAGTAGACGAGGCGTCCACCAGGCTTGAGCATGTTCATGGCGCGGTCGAGGATACGGAGCTGGACAATGTGCAGGCTGTTGCCGTCCATGGGCGACCACTTGCGCCAGATCTCGCGGTTCTTGCGCATCGTGCCGTCTCCACTGCAGGGGACGTCACCCAATATCCTGTCAAACTTGAGTGTCTCGCCGTTGCCGAGGCTGATGTTGGGGAACATGGTGGCGTCAAAGTTGGTGACGACTAAGCCCTTGGAGGGCATGCGGCCAGTCTGGTGGACGAGCATGTGGGTGCGCTTGTAGTCGGCGTCGTTGGCGATCAGCATGCCGGTCGACTCGGTGTGGTGGGGGTTGAGGGCCTCGATGATCTGGGCAGTCTTGGAGCCGGGGGCGGCACACATGTCGAGGCACTGGCAGGTTAGCTTAACCAGGAACAAGTCACCTACGCGGTGGTGCGGCTCGACGTCCATGAGGAGAGGAGGAATCATCGAGACGGCCTCCTGCCGGCTGAGGTTGCCCTGCGCGAATGTCAGCCGTGTTCGGCGTCCGCTCGCCCGCCACTGGCACTCACGACCTCGGTCTCGCCGACTAAGAAGCGCTGGAACGACTTGAAGGCGGGCTGCTTGCGGACAATGCGCTTCGGGGCCGAGAGCTCCCACGCCAGGCCCTCGGGGTACCACCCGATGGCCTGCGGCGGGTCGTACTTGACGCCGTCGACCTCGCAGTTCTGCATCGAGGGGACATACGTGTCCTTGATGAGGTTGTTGATCACCGAGGCGTGGCTGCGCGCATGTTAGCGATAGCCATATGACCGCAAGCACGGCTCAACTCACGCGCGCGAGCCCGTCACACGGAAGGTGGTCGGGAGCTCCTCCTTGAGGATGTTGACAAAGCTGTCCCACTCGTCCTCGGGCACAATGCCCTGGGCCTGTGGCGTGAGTGTGTGCTGTGGGGACGACAGCCGCCACACAAACCTTGTAGTACTCCTCAAAGTTGGCGTTCTGCATGTTCTCGGGCGTGATGTTGTTCCAGTCGTTGGCGCCCGACCGCTGCGGCTTCTGGCGGTTCCTGCGGTCATTGTGCTGCAGGCGGTCAGCTGCTGCAGAAGACATGAGCTTCCAGCAGCTACCAACCTTGCCGGCCTGGCCTCCACGCGCGTTGTGCTTCCTGCCCATTGCTGTTTGCTTCAGGTGACTGTGGTGTTGTTGGGCTCGAGCAAAATAATCGCATCGAGGTGGACTGGGAGCGTCAGAAAACGTAAGTCACGTGAGTGGCGTCGGGGGGGGGGGGGCGAGGGCGGGGCCGGCGTGGCTCTCGCGTGTGTCAACGAACACGGAGATCCTCAGTACCTCCGTTCTCTCTTGTTATTACGTTAGCAACAGCCACGCGCCGACTTGTCGGCCGACACAACCCTCCGCCAACGCCGAAGAGCTGCACGATCTGCGCCGACGGCCCCGGCAATGTGAGCAGGGTGGACGCGATTCCTGACGCGCCACGCGCCTGACGCTCCCCGACCGCCCGCATGATCACTGGCCCATCTGATAAAAACGTTCCGGTGCGAGCTGCGGTAGTTTTGCGAGCTCGTCGACGCCCCGCGCAAGCCCAGCAAGCCACATGCAGCTCCTCCAATGTCATCTCGCGGGGGAGGACGCCACACTGGCGATTGACACGGCACAGCAGGGGAAGCCAGGCCAGTCGCCGGGTGTCGTCGGTGTCGTCGGCGCCCCGGTTGTCGTGCTCCTCGTGGGTGACCACTTCGCGGCGCACTCTTCCAATTGGTGGCTATTAGCCTCTGCGTCACTTGCACCAGCATGCCCATCCCTTTGCCTTGGCTATTGGATACGGGCGAGGGATGTATCGCGGCCAAGTCGTCCGTCCCTGCCTAGCAATAGCAGCTCCACTGTCTGTACAATGAAGCGGCCGAGCTTTAACCTTTGACGGTGCGGCGCTGGTGCGGGAGTGGCAGCGCGGGCATACGACCTGAAAATGCTGTCATGAACCTGTACTGATTGATTGATTCCAGTGAGAAATCACGAGAGCCCTCGGCTGCGGCCGGCAGTAGCCCTGGGATGATCGCCCCCGGCTCTCCTCGCATAAGACGTCACTGTTCGCAAGAGAGGGGCGAGCGAGGGGAAGACCATCGAGTTAGCGAGGCCGGGCGCGGTCCAGCCTCGGAGCCCATGGAGCATGTAACATGCATACGCGAAGGCACGCACGGGCTCGTTTGTCGCGTGGGCGACCCCTCGGACGGGCCTTGGAACAGGAGACAAGCTGGCGCCAATCGCGAGGACACACAAGCCCAAGCGTTACTGCGACTTGCTTGGCCCAAGCGAGCTGCGTCTCGCTCGGACCTAGCGTGGTTGTTAGCCTGGTTGCGCTTTTAGCGCGCGTTCACCACGCGCCGCAACCCGTTTCATTCGCGAACATTCTGCCACCTCAACGACACCCGCGGGTTGGTTCACCCCTTGGGTCCGGTTGTTGCACACTGTCGCCAGGCGCGTCGCCTGCAAGCGCGACGCGCGGGGGCGTCGCGTTCGATCGTGCATGCATTTGGCGTTTGCCCAGACAATCGTCGTGCAAGCACGGGCGCGATGGTATGGGGGAAGGGGGGGAGGGTGGGGCAGAGGCTATGGGCGCGCTTGACCGGCTGGAACATGACGCGTGCAGCACGCACGCAAGCCCTTGGCGAGGCTCAAGACTTCAGACTCCTTTTTCTCTCCCAACAATACATGCAAATGACATGGTGGGCGTGGGCGTTGAAGGGCATTACCCGCTGTGACGTGACTCAGGCAACTCGGTCTCAGCCTCCGTATTTTTCATTTGATGCTGGTACGCTGGCCCACTTTGTGAAGTGAATGCTTGTGCTTGGCACAGCTGGGCAAGGTAGCAGCGCGCGGACGCCGAGTCCAGACCCCGGCTGCGGTGGGCTCCGCACGAACGAACCAGAATGAATTGTGCGGATAACGCGGAGATGGTTGCTGGGTCGCCTACCGGCCTTGGATACGAGGCGGTGATAGACAGTCAGATTTAGAGATCGCGCTAGCTCCTGGGCAGGCGGGCGTTAAGCTGGGCGCATGGGCCTTGGACGCGCGCGCGCGTCCATCATAGGAAGGAACAATGTCCGCAGCCGCCGCCCAACAAACGTGTGGCCGGCTGTGGCTACAGGCAGAACTCGACTGCGTAGCGCAGGAAGCACGCGAAGCGCAGCTCTAGTACGTAACCGAAACGGCACTGGCGCCTCAAAGGAGATTGGTTGTTCTTCTGGCTGCTGCGGCGTCGGGCTTGGGCATTGTTCGGTCGGTCAGGCGCGTTCGGGCTGTAGCATGGGCGCGTTGCTTTGCATTGGCTCACGGCTCGGGTGCTAGCACGATCCATCGACGGCCCGAGGGTGGTTGCGTCTGCGTTACATGTTTGGGCGCGACTCTGTGTATGTGTTTTTTTCTTCGCACACGAGGAGCGTCGTGTTCCATCCATTAGGACTGATGCATTAGGGGGGTGGACTGGGTGGTCGCCGGGTGCAACGGGGGGCGGGGCGGGAACAGCCAAAAGTACATGCAAGAGTGCTATTCAGGGGTGAGTGTATCGTGCGTGGGTGGGTGGGTGTGGGTGCATGTTTGATCCGCTTGGCCTAATCCCAGCCAGCCAGGCCAGCCAGGCGGCCCGGCGGCGGCGGCAGCGGCGTCGGCGGCGCCTGGCGTAACAAGGTCCTCATTTTCTCTCGTCTCAGCGTTTCAGGGTAAGGATTGTCTATAGCACTCATTTGCGGGCCAGACGGCGTGCGGCACAGGCGGCGGCGGCGGCGCAGCGGCGTGTGTGAACAGAGCCTAATGGCCCAATCTCCACACGGCGTGCGCTTGGTCCCTGGCTCGCTGGCTCCCCGCCTGCGAGCCCGCACGCCCGCACGCCGCAGTGTGCCCGCCCACGCCTGGGCTGGGTGGCTGTGTTAGTTTGCTTTGCCGTTGCCGCATCAGTTGGGTGGCTGTGGGCTGCGGGCCAGGTGTCGCCGGTGCCGTGCTGTGCCCGCCCAGGCAAGCTGGCTGGCTGGCCGGCGGCGGTGTGGGTGACTGGTGACCGTGCGAGCGTGGGTGACGTCTGTGGATGCCCTGCCGTTGAGTGCCCGTTCACACACCCACGCAGCGTCCAGATGCTTCCGTCGCCTGGCTCCACGTCGACACGTTCTTAAGCCGCGTGAGCGACGCCCAACTCCCCCAGCCCCCAGCACCGCCCCCCCTCACCCCCCGATCCTCCTCACCCACCGTAGCAAGCAGCAACAGCGCCTGCGTCCACCGCACCGCACCGCTCTCGCTTCAGCCTCCTCCTCTCTTCGACCTCGCCGCCTGCCTCTAGACGCGCACCCCCCTTTTCTTCCTTTTGCTCTCATCCGTCTTTGTCTCTCTCCATCATCAATCACACTAGAACACTCCAGCATAGTACCACATCTCATATCAACCACTCACGCCAAACGAAAATCAATAACGACCCCAACACAATCTGGCTGCGCCACCGGTCGTAGATAACGCCCCCCCCCCCCCCCATCACCCAGTCGCACGCGCAATCAAAGTCGCCTGTCAATAATCACCTTTTGCCACCATGTCAAACGTCACCTCATCAGCTTCTTCCTCCAAGCGCGCCGCTTCGGCCGTGCCACCCTCCACCCCTACCGCCAAGCGCCCTCGCCCTTCGTCGGCCGACGACGATGAGGATGCCGCCGCCGGAGGGGCCGGAGAAGCAGAGGACGACGAGAACATGGACGAGGAGGCAAAGGCCAAGGCCCAGCGCAGGGAAGCAAGGGTCAGTGCATCAACAATAAGCCGCCTCCACACGGTCGCCTCCTTGCGCAGTATTAACGCCCTCACAGACTATCCGCAACCGCGAGTCGGCTCAGCGTTCCCGCAACCAACGAAAAGCGCACCTCGCTTGGCTGGAGCAGCGCGTCGTCGAGCTCGAGGCGGAGAACCGTGTCCTCCGAACCGGCTCGACACCCCCTTCTCCCATGAAGACTCGCGAGTCGTCGCCCGCCAACTCGATTGTCTCACTCGCTTCCGACCTAGGCATCCCTGCCGAGATTGTTAGCGCAGGAGGTGGAGTCAACCTTGCGACTGTCGCCCCACCCCCGGCCGATGTTCAGGAGGACATCAAGCCTTTCATCTCGACTCCTGTCGCCCCCCCGACCGAGGCCCCCGAGCCTGTCCCCATCACCGGTCCCGTCTCGGCCGACTTCGCCAACGACATTCGCGCCGAGAACGCCGCCCTCCGCTGGCGCGTGGGCATGCTTGAGAACATTGTCAAGCAGGCCGCCACCTTCTTCTCAGCCTACAACGCCCCCGTTGATGGCCAGGCCACCCCCGTTGCCTCTAACGGTATGGCTCTGGGTCCCAACACGCCTTTCCAGCAGCCCGCCCCCGGCATGTCGGCTACTCTCTCTCCTCCCATGTACCCGACCGTCGCACGTGAGGTTGTCCAGTCGCCTCTCCGTCTCCAGACCGAGCTCGACACCGCACCTACCCACCCCAACATTCAGTCGACCTCGACTTCGGACGCTTTCACTTCCTTTGTTGACCTGTCAACTCCCGTCGCTCGCCACCCCGCAGCGGTGGCGACTTCGTCGTCAGTCTCTTCAGTGAGGCGCGACGCGGCCCTGCAGCGGGCGAGGGGCTCTTTGACAGGAATCAACTTGGACTTGCCGGCGAACGGACAGAGGTTGGCCGTAGTGGCGAGGGTGATCGTGCAGTTGGCGCGCCTCAGGGGCTGGACCTCGGCGGAATCGACGCGTCGCTTGTCCCCTCGGGCGACCGCATCTCGATTCAAGATGGCGAGCAGGCGGACGGCTGGTTCCCTGAGGGCACTTCGGCGGCCCAATGGGACCAGGAGATGAACGACCTCCTCGAGACGCTCGAGGGTTCCAAGCCCGACGTCGGCGTCTCGCCCGTGGTCCCAGGCAACGCGGTCGGTGTTGCGGCGCCCATGGTGACTGGTGAGGAGTGGGCCTGGGAGGCAGCCCTTGTCGACTTTTAGATGGCGACTTCCGAACGGACAACGAAAACCCCCCAAAATAATCAACACCCCGACATCATTACTCCAACACTTGTTCCTTTCCTCGTTTGAGTGGACGCATTCAGACTCGGCCAGCAACTTGTGCATACCCCGCCTAGACGCAATCTACACGTCGCGTCTCCGCTGTAAGTCCCCTGTGTCTAGTTTTGAGACTGGTTTCCTGTGACGTAAGACTGGCTGGCGCTGTGCTGCCATGTCCTCTGCGCATCCCCATCACTCCCATTGTCAACCTTGTCGTTCCTGTCGAGTGTCATCCCCACTGCGTTCGCAGAAAGTTCCCTGGTTCTACGCCGATTGCCAGACTCCGCCGCACACCCGCTCGCTTAATTGCTTGAGCCGTGAGCCGCGTGAGCGGATTCGAAGCCGTTGCCAGCTGGATCTGCACGCACATGTGGAGGGCGCCGAGAGTTGCGAGGAGGGGAAGCAGTGGTCAGTGGTGTGGTTGTGTTTGGGGCGTGTGTGGAACAGTAGTCGGTTTGTGGTCTGCGGCTCGGAGCTGGTCGAGGAGCTTGCATAGATGGGCAGGTCGAGACAGGATTGGGACGGACCGTGAGGTGTTTTGTATATTTTACCGTCTCGGAAGACGAGGACAAAAGTCAATAGGGCGCAGACAAGGCCATTTCCGTAGCTAGTTAGATGTGCGGCAATGCACCAAAAGCGTAAAAGCCAACCCAACTCTAGAGCAGCTGCAACGAAGTGACGAGTTGGAAGGTGGATGAGAGGACAGTTGAAGAAGGGAAGGAGCAATAACGCACAAGCAAGCGTCACTTCCACTTCTGTTTCAGTAATCGCCTCCCGCCATGCCTCCGGCCAAACCGCTACCTCGGTAGTTACACCAAAACACTAATAATGCATCTACATGTGCCACCTCTGTGGGGCGTCCTATGCGTGGTATCATGACATGAAATTGTTGTTAGATGGGAAGGCCGTCAGCCGCGAGCTTGACCTTTTTCTTGGGACGAGGCTTGGTGGCTGCAAGAGTCAGTCTGATGTGTTGTTCGTACAGCCACAACAACTCACCACTGCCACTGTCCTTCTTCTTGGACGCCGGGCGCTTCTTAGATACTGGCGTGCCCGCGCCACTAGGACCATTCTCGTCATCGTCGTTGTTCTGCTGCGCCTTCTGGGCCGCGCTGAAGAAGCCGTCGTCCTCGTCGTCCATGTTGCCGAGGCCGTCGCCAAAGGCCGACTTCTTGGGTCCGCCAAACGCAGGTGCCACGTACCCGTGGGCTTCGGCAGCCTTGCGCTTGGCCATCGACTCGGCAAGCTCCTCGTCGTCCATGAAGAGCGACGCAATCTCCGCGGGCTTGGCGACTTCGTTGAGCGATTTGGTGCCCACGACGATATCCTGCACATCTTTCTTGGCGCGCGCAAGCTTGACAATACGCTCCTCGATCGTTCCACGGGCGATAAGGCGGTAGACAGTGACCTGCTTGGTTTGACCCACACGATGAGCACGGTCCATGGCCTGCGCGTCGTTGGATGGGTTCCAGTCGTGGTCGTCTGAGTTGCGTCAATGTGGGCGCCAGGCTTCAGTAGGCAGTAGAACTCACAGAAAATGACGGTGTCAGCAGCAGTAAGGTTGATACCGAGACCGCCAGCACGCGTCGACAGACAGAAGACAAAGATGTCGGGATTGGTCTGCCACGAGGTCACCATGTCACGACGTTCACCAATGGGAGACGAACCGTCCAGACGCAGGTACTTGTATTGGCGGTAGATGAGGTACTCCTCGATGAGGTCCATCATCTTGGTCATCTGGAAGTATAGGAGGACACGGTGTCCGCCAGCCTTGAGCTCGCGGAGAAGGTCATCCAGACGGGCGAGCTTGGCCGAGTCGACAATCAGGCGCTGGGGTGGCGGGATTCGGAGCGACGAGAGAGGCGCCTGGTCCTCTCCTGAGGCACCAAGCAGGCCACGGGGCGCGACACCTGGAACGAGGGCATCAAGCGCGGCGACAGCTTCAGGCTCGTCGAGATCGCTTGGCGTGACACCGTATAGGGCAGAGCGCACAACGTCGTCGTTGCCCAGGCGCTCAGTAACATTCACCGCCAGGCGGCTCGACGCGACGGGCTTGATGGCTGGTGCGACAACGTTGTCGACTGCAAAGCGAGCTCCGCGACGCGAGAGATATGACTGGTTCCACGTCCTCGACGTGATGTCACGGAGAGGAGCGAGGTCCGAGGCAGGAGCAGCCGCATGCGGCACTCGTGGCGCAACTGGAGAGAACTTGCGTGATGTCGACGCAGCGAGCTCACCGTCGTTGATGAAGGGTCCCTTGATCACAATGTCTGTGGCGTCCTCAGAGCCCTCGAGCAGCTGGACAAGGGGGTGCGACTTGGCGCGGCGGCTGGCCTCTGCTGGAGACCAGTCAGCAATCTTCAGGAAGCCGAAGGAAGATTGGTCCTGCTTGAGCGACGTGTTGATCCACTCTGTGCTCCAGATGTTGAGCAAGTTCTGCAGCACGTGCGTGTCGGATCCGGCAAGGCTGCCCTCACTCGGGAGATTGAGCATTCCGCCATCCGTCCACAAAATCCGAGGAAGCTGTACCTCGATGTGGTTGCGAGCCGAGTCGGGACAGTAGAGCAAATCGCCTTGACGGTTGAGGTTGCCACTGTGGCTGAATGAACCGAACATGAAGGGCGAGACGACGTCGGCACGCTCGAAGAGATCAGGGTGGTTGCAGACCTTGCGGAACTGCATGACCAAATTCATCAGGTTCTTTGCGCTGACCTTATCGTCGGCGTTGTTGACCTGGGCGAGCAGATCCTCGATCGACACACGCTGGCGGAGGGCCTTGTAGATGGCACGCTGGCGTTGGCTCAGGTCAACCAGTACGTCGATCTCGATCTTGTCGCCCAGCTCCTTCTGGACGTGCTTCTTGACACGACGCAGCATGAAGGGCTTGAGAATCATGTGGAGACGCTTCAGCTGCTCGGGCTTGAGGGTTGAGTTGCCACCTCCGGCGGCGTTCTCGATGTCCTTGGAGAACCATTCGCTGAACTCTTCGTGCGAGTCGAACAGCGATGGCATGATGAAGTGGAGGAGAGCCCACAGCTCTGGGCGTGTCAGAATACTCTAGCAATGCTGTACTCACCGTGCATCGAGTTCTGAATCGGGGTTCCTGTCAGGAGCAGGCGGTTACGACAGTTGAGCGACAGAAGCGACTTCCAACGGGCCGAGGAGGAGCTCTTGATGGCCTGCGCCTCGTCCAAGATCATGTACTGCCAGCGCATCATCTGGAAGTACTTCTCGTCCTGCACAGCCAGCTGGTAGCTGGTGACGAGAATGTGGAACGGAGAGTCCTCGTTGAACGTCTGGTTCTTGCGATTCCAGATGCGACGAAGAGTCTCACGGTCCTTGGGCGAACCCCAGTAGGGCAACGCCTTGAGCCGGGGGACGAAACGGGCGAGTTCCTGCTGCCAGTTGTGAAGAGTCGAAGCTGGTGCAATGACGAGGAATGGGCCCCACAGGTTGTGGACCTCGGCAAGGTACGCAAGAAGGGAGATAGACTGGATCGTCTTTCCGAGACCCATCTCGTCGGCAAGGATACCGTTGATACCTTGCTCGTAGAGGTTACCGAGCCAGGTGAGACCCTTGAGCTGGTACTCCTTGAGCTGAGCCATGAGCATCTTAGGTTGCGTAATGGTGACCTGGTCCTCGCCCATTGAAGGGTTCTGGAAGTTGAGCTCGTCACCATCCACTGTACCAGTCAGCGGCAATTCGGAATGGGTAACCTTACTTGTATCGTCGTCCAGCTCGGCGTCACCGTTCTGCGTTGTTGCACGTGCCGAGTCGAACTGTCGCGCCTTGTCTCGTGCAGCCTGGATAGCAGCCTGAGCACCCTTGGCAGCATGGCGGCGAAGGTTCTCCTCGTCGTCATCATCGTAGTCGATGTCAGGCAAGACCTCGGACGAGTTGACGTTCTCCAGCTCGTCGGCACCTTTCGGTGCCACGGGGGCTGGGGTGACATCCCCTCCGTCCATGTTCTCCGCCTCGTGAGTCTTGATCTTCTTGCCGATGAAGTGCGAGTAGAGTTCGGTCTGAGTGAGCAAGAAGTTGAGCTTGCGGGCTTGACGCTTGCTTTCGCGAGCTTCTTCCTCTGCTTTGGCCTTCTCCATCGCCTCCTTCTCGGCGCGCTTCCTGGCCGCCAGCTCCTCCTTCTCGTTCTTCTTCCAGTAGATGAGCATCTCGCGCATGACCTTCTTGGCCTTGGCAGCGGCGTCTTTGGTCGCGCGGTTGTTGGAGCGGTATGTCGGCTTGATGCTGCGCTGGCTGAAGGCATTACGCACACAGGCCTGGGCAGTACGCATAGCATCCTGCTTGGCAGCGCTCTCCGAGGCCTGCATGACGCGGTACACCTGTCTCATGTCAGCGACGGCTCTCCTCTCCTCAAGTCACGTACCCTTGGAACATCTCTGATTATCAAGGCCCAGGCCTGCTTCTGCAGATCTTCGACGAGGCCAAGTCTGACGCGGGCCTCGGCCTCGGACACACCTCTGGGGTCATATGTGTTTGGAGTGTGCTCCATCTGAGCCAAGAGCGCCGGGCCGCCAAACTCGACGATCTGCTCGGCACCGTCCGTGTCCATGCCGTCGTTTGCGTGCTGGAGAGCCTGCTGCATGGCGATCGTGCTTGCCTTGGACTTCAACTCCTTCTCCTCCTTGCTTGGGCGAGTCCACCTGCCCTTGCCGACGCCTGGCTCCCTGGCCTTGCTTGTACGGGGCTTCTTGGCAACGGAAACCGGCGTGTCGCCGTTCTCAAGGACGGAACGTGTGTCGTCCTCGTCATCCACTGAGGGCTTGAGTTCGTCTTGCTCTGTGGCTTCAACGGCGTCCTTGGCGGCCTTCTTTTTGCGCTTTGTTGGCTTCTTGACGGGCTGAGGCGTGCTGGCAGGTTCCTCGAGCAAGGCGGCGATATCGGCATCGGCTTCCTCTGCAGCAACAGAGCGTTCTCCAGCTTCACTGTCCTCGTCCTCGCCGCGAGTCTGCGCCTTGCGCATCGCCTTCCATCCCTTTGCAGGGCCGGGCTTCTTGCGCATGGTACCGTCTTTCCTCAGAGCTGCTGGGCCATTCTTCTTGAGCCACATCTCGTCTTGCACCTGCTTGACGTCCTCCTCAGTGAGGCCCTTGAGATCATCTGCTTCGACCTTGGCCATGACTTGGGCACGGGTTAAGCCGGATGGCCAGACGATGGATGACGCGTCTTGGTTGATCTCGGGAGGCTCATGGCCACCGCCGTCGTCCTCGGCTGCGGACGAGACGCCCATTGGGGAGCTGGGGTGGACGTCGCCTTCGACGAGCCCGAGAAGCTCGTCATCGATCGCTGCAGCCGCCGCCGACTTTTTGTTTCTGCGGACGTATTTCTTCTTCGGGATCTCGATACCCGCCGCAAGGGCGGCCTCCTTGGCTTGCCTCTGTGCAATGCGAGTCGGGTGGTCGGCAGGCCAGCCCTTGCGCTTGACAGGCACCTTGACTGGCTCCGCGTCTCCATTGAGCATTTCCGGTGTCCAGCGCAGCATGTCGTAGGCCTCAACCTCGCGACGCATTTGAAACGAGCGCAACTTCTCCTGCCAGACCTCCTCATTGGCGACGAGGCTGTCGTCGGGACGCATCACGGTACTCTTTTTGCCGCCAGTCTGAACAGCAGGCGGTGTCTCGGCCACTGGGTGCCGAGGTTCCACTGAGCGGCGGTCTGAACCGGGGCTGGATGGTGGGGGAGGAGAAGCGCGGCCGTTGCGCTTCCAGCCTGATGGCTCATAGGGCTGGAACGTGGGGGGCCGCGCGGGCGAGGGGGAACGATACGCGTAGGAAGACGGGCCGGCGCGAGACTGAACGACACTACTAGCACTGCCGCGACCCGTGTAGGCGCGGTCGTCATACTCATCTGCGTAGCGGTCGACCGGAGCTGCTGAGCGCTGACTGTCGTATGCGCGGTCGTGGTCGAAGGAGGAGCGGCGGCGCTCGTATGTCGGGGGAGCCACCTTGCCCTCGCCGCGGTGATGGTAGCTAGTTCCGACGTTCTGATGGGTGCCGCCATAATAATCTGGCACTGGGCGGGCGCGCGAAGAAGACGAGTATACACCTCGGTCATGGTCGTCGTAGGCACTGTGGGCAGACGCGTATGGGTAGCGCGACGACGAGCTCCTTCTTGGGAGGTCGGGGACGCGGGCAGAGCGCGGCGGTGAGGCGGGCGGTGGAGAGTTTACGAGTGCTGATAATGACATTCGTCCTGACGGGGCTGGGCGTGGTGGAGGTGACAACTGTGATGGGATCAGTACGCGTTGGAGCTGGCGTGCACGGGGGTCATGCAACAGCAGCGGCAGCAGCGGCTGCTGTTTCTGCTGTGCGACCCCTTGGTCTATAGTACTGACGCCTCTGTCCACGTCCATTGAGGCTGCCCCAAGCGCGGTTGAAGATTGTATCGGGCTGATACTTGCCGAGTGCCTCGCGGGCCGATGAAGGCGTGCATGGTCGTAATCAACCATGGTTGAGGTGTTGCTTGCTGGATGGGTGGTTGCACGCCGGTGGGTGGGTGGGAGCGGTGAGGGAGAATGAGTGAGAGAGAGAGCGAGACCAGGTTGCCGTGGTGGTGGTGTTGGTGGGCCCTTGAGGGCTTTGCCCAGGACAGTTAGTAGGCGACGCGAGAGGGGGGGTATTACTATGGGTGGAGGGCGAGTTGGTGCTGGGGTGGTGGGGTGGGGTGGGTGCTGGTGCAGGTGCGTTTGTGGATGGATGGTTGCTGCTGGTGAGTGATGTGGGAAAGAGAGTGAGTAGTAGTGCAAGGATGATGTTGCGGGCGGCGGCGGCGACGACGATGAGCAGGCATGATTGCATCCATCCTGTTGGGGCCAGGTGGCCAGGTGGATTGCTGGCTGGGAGCTGGCTGGCCTGACTGGCTGCTGGGTGGGTGGTCGCTCAACAAGGGGGGGGAAAAGGTGGTTGGCTTGAACGTGGTCGCTCGCGGTGGGTGGGTGGCCGTGGCCTCGTCAATCTCCCTTTGCCTCACTCTGTGCCCTTTCCTTCCGTTTCCCCCCCCGGCCGGCCGGCCGCCCACCCGGCCGCGACGCCCCCGCAAAACTGAACTTACTATGCATTAATGCGCTCATTACACGTGTCATTTACCTCTGGTAATAGCATTTCATTACAATACGCTGATTCGAGCCCTTGTGCCCTCTAGCCCATCATCAGCCCCTCCTCTTTTCATCACGTCGTCGACGACTCATCCTTCTTTCGCAAAAACTGACTAAAACTTCCGGCTTTTCCTAACCCCCCCACACCCCCCCCCCGGCACACGTCTTTTTTCTCTTGCACCCATGCGGCATGAGCCATACCGCCACCCCCTCCCACACCACCCGTCTCACCACCGATGCATTCTCAGTCCAAAGCCAGTCAGCCTTGTGCAGCACCCACTTGCAATGCACCATTACAAAATTAGCACAATAACACGCACTGCCTCAGACTGATCTAGACGACGAGTCGTCCACCTCCACATTGTCCCTTTTTGCCTTGTTTGATACTGGCGACCTTTTCTCTCATTGTTGCGTCCCTCCCTTCCCAACTACTTACCGGATGCGCGATTTCACCCGTGGGCCAATTCTCCCCCTCGCCCTTGTCGCCCCCCCACCTGCATCCCATCCACCGCCCCCACCATGCATGCCATATCGCACGCTCCACATGCTCCACACACACCAACACTGATCGCGTCCATGCGAGAATGCGCATACTGCCACAACACGCGCGCTCCACAGGTGGAGGCCAGTGCGGGCAGTGCATATCATATCAGTTCGGCCAATCGGCCCATGGTCACGTGAGGTGCTCCGATGATGGTGGAGGCGGGTGAGTGGAGTGGACGGCTAGCTTCTTGCTCGCGCGCAGCGGGTAGGCGTACGCGGGTGGGCAAGCGGTTTCTCGATGGTTGGAGCGGTGCGTCTGCGAGCTGAGCTTGGGGTTTAACGAGCAGCCGAAGATGAACAGTGCGGCGAATGGCTGGGGCGACTTTGGGCATCCGGATTGGGCGGGTACGCTGGCGGCCTGGGCCGATACAGCCTATCGATTCCATTCCGCAAGGATGACGCGGCTGGTTACAATGATGTGATGCCTTCCTTTCAGCGGCGACTGACTGCGTTGATTGCATCGCATCGCTTTGTATCGAGGTTCTGTGAGGTGGTATGCAGCGGCATCATCGTGGCTGCCATTTCAACCCATCCCTGTAAGCCCTATTGGGGTGTGTTTGTGGGTCAATGTGAATTTCGGTTGGCCACCTCGAGTAAAAAGTCGCCAGAGGCGTCACGCGAAAACGACAGATCAACAAAGATACAGGGCGCAGCTGGTCCGTGCCTGGAAACTTGGTTGGTGCCTGAAACTGGTGGGTGTCTCTAAGCTCAGCGTGACCGACTTGTTGTGAAGGTACGCCGAACAAAGAAATGCAAGGTGGCAGCGGACGGACACGGCGCACCGCTCTGCCCTCCCCTTGCTCCGTCCTTCTCAGTATGGATCTCAACCTCTGAGGCAACGACACCCGCGACCGATCGAGCGACGCGATCGATCGCGCTGCAGCCCGCGCCAGCCCCGTGTGTTTGTGCCTGTCCGTTTGATATCGCGCACGGTGCGCGGGCGGAGGGGGTTGATGTCTGTGTGGATATCCACTCACACTCGCACATGCACAAGGGTTGCGGATAGTGCAGTGGGGTGGTGGTGCATGTGCCGCTTAGGGGGACGACGTGCATGTTGCCCGTTGTCTTGTACGTTGTCTGTCACAGTGACGGGCTGGTCGGCGAGTGTTGCGTCGTCGCTGCCGCCCCGGACGACGGATGTGGCGGCCACTTGCTGCTCGCTCGTAGACGTGCCGCTCGCTGACTGTCACAACCGTGCAGCTGCAGCCTGAGCCCTATGCTGTTCTCTGACCACCACCGATTCGTCAATCCTCATGAAGACACCTACCACAGAGCCCAGGGCAGACTGACGCGATAGTACACACGGGAGGACGGATGAAGGAGGCATGGTGACGCAGGACACATAGGGTGAGGAGTATGTCGGGTCTCAAGGCGGCGAGTCATTGAAGTGGTGTGGGAGACTACGGCGAGGAAATTCACGTCGAGACAAGCGGGCTGGGTAGACAGAAGACCCGCTTGGGGTCACTCTTGCTTTGGAGCGGCAAACGCGAGGACAACTCGGGGAGCGGCATGGAAGCCGCAGGACGGACGAGGTACCGCCACCAAGCCGGTGTGGTGGGAGATACACAACATCATGGGGGAAGAGACCGAGCACATCGACCGACTCGGACATTATCGAGCGCGCAAACAGCAGCGCAGGCGACACCTCAAACAGGCGGCACTCGCGCCGCCTCCGCCACACCACCCGCATCTCTCGGCTCCACACACGCCACGCGCCAGGGCCCACACCGAGCTTATCGCACCGACGCCCGACGGGCATCGGCCACGGGCGCCGCTCGCGCCACGATACAGGGGGCGGCACACGTCGTCGTGGCGCGCGTTTGTCAGCGTTCGCAGCGTGCTCGGCGGCGTAATCGCAGGGCCGGGGTTCGCCGAGACGAGGGTGAGGTGGGATTTACTGAGGCCGTCAGCGCGGTGGCGGAGGCTGCCGGCGTGTTGACGCCAACGCGCTGGGACTGACATCCTCCCCGGCAGCATCGACAGGCGTGCAATGCCACGCTGGTATCGCCAGGCAGCCCACTCAAGACCCACGCCGCCCCGTCCACAACGTGTTCGGCGAGATGGCCGAGCGGTCTAAGGCGCTGTGTTAAGGTGTAACTGGTGTACATCCGCAGTCTTCGGACGTGGGTTCGAATCCCACTCTCGTCAAGCGGGGCTTCACTGCCTCCCAAGCCAAAGCTTTTGCCCCGAGGAAGAGGGAGAGGAAGAAGGGAACAAGGTCAGGGGTGGCCGCTGTGAGCCAATCCTGGGGCGTGTGGCAGTGCCATCCCTGTGTGGGGCCGTCGACCGACGCCTCTACTGCAGCCCCTGCATATGCTAACAACATCACATGCTATGCAAGTGCTATGCAACTATGGCTATGCAACTATGGTCTAGACTCTACGACGACGGCATGGCTACAGTCCGGGGCTGTGCGGCCCACCTCACCCTCCACTAGCGGCTCCGTCTACTACCACTCGCCCTTAAACCTTCCAGATGATGCTCGCGCCCTCGTCACCCGCGCTGATGATAACCTGCGCCTGCGGCTGGCCGGTGGGCGACTCCCAGCCCTCGGGCGCCGGGGCGACCGCCACGCTGTTGACCGCGCCCGCGTGCCCCACGTGCTCCGCGACGAGGGTCCCCGTGCGCACGTCCCACGTGCGGAGGGTGCGATCCAGCGCCGATGTCGTGACGAGGTACTGGCATGGCGCGGGGTGCGCCGCAATAGCGGTCACGGGCTCTGGGTGACGGAGCTGGGCGCGCACGCGGCCGCTCGTCGCGTCGAACACGAACACCTGGCCGTCGGTGCCGGCGGACACGAGCACGACGCCCTTGTTGCCGTCTGCGCCGTTGAGCAGGTCGACAAACACGAGCGCCTCGACGCTCTCGCGCAGCGCGTGCCCCTCGAGCGTGTTGACGATCTCGCCGCGCGGCAGGGCGACGAGACGCACGCGCCCGCCCGCGCCGCCGACGGCGGCCAGCGCGCCGTTCGGTGTCACGGCCAGCGAGGTGATGCCGTGGATCGACGGGTTGAGCGTCGGCGCATGCGGCGGGTAGAAGATGGACGTCTTGAACTCGTATGTTGATTGCACCGGGTTCCACAGGATGAGCGACGAGTCGAGCGACGCGGTGAGCAGCTGCTTTCCCGCTGGCGGCGGGAAGATTCCGGCCGTGCTCGCCATTGTGTGCGACGAGAGCACCGACATTGTCCGTCCGCTCGGCACTGGCGTCGTCAGCGATGCAATGCAACAAAGCTCCACTCACAGTTCCACATCCACACTGTTGCGTCTTCACAGCCAGCCGCGAGCACAGGGCCCTTCGGGTGCCATGTCAGCCACTGGACCTCGCCGCCGGCCTCAAGGCTGGTGATGAACTCCCAGTACTTCCACGCCTCTGGGTCGTCTTCCGGCGGGGTCGTACCGCGCAGCTGGTGGAGCTTGCTCTTCACGCGGCGCCAGACACGCACGCGCCCGTCGAGCCCGCCGGTGGCGACGTACTCGCCGTCGGTCGAGAAGGCTGCCGCGGCGACCGAGTCCGTGTGCCCTGTCAGCTCGATGGGCTTGAAGTGCTCGCGCGTGAACGGTCCCTTGCCGGCCGGGATGGGCGAGAAGATGAAGCCCCGGTCGTCCTGCCCCCCGCTCACTGCGAGCGGCGGGTTCGGGAAGCTGGGGTGGAGCGCGAGCGCGAAGATGGCCGAGTCGGGTTTGTGCAGGACTGGGGGCGTCAGCTTAGCCAGCATTACACCACTCACATGTCCCGCCGATAGCGTTGTCTGGCCGCTCTCGTGGCTCCCCGGGCTCGTCCTTGATCATCGGCTCGGTGCCAGACGGCGCGGTGAGCTCCTCGTCCTCATCGTCAAACTCGGCGTCGCTCCCCTCGTCCTCGTACACCTCGTCGATGTCCTCCTCGCCCAGGATCAGGTCCTCTTCTGGCTCGTCGTACGGCATGGCTGTGGGAGGGATGGTGGTTAGTGCAATGCCGGGGTCGTGTCCGCCGCTGCCTTGTTTTCGTCCATCGCGAGATCGCGAGCTCGCGAGCTCGCTCAGCACAGGCTCAGCCCCGCTCCGCGCCTGACTAAGAAATTCGGTGGTGGAGGTGGAACTTGAAGCCTCCACTTTTGACCACGTGGACCACGTGATCTCCACACTTAAACCACGTGATATTCAACATCGGGATTCCCGTTCGTTCGGGTCGGTCGATGTTTGTGACTTGACTTGTGATTGATGTGAGAAGATGATCGAAGTGTCCAAGTGCGCAGCTCGTCAAGATGAACACTACTACTTGCCTCGTCTATCCTGGTCACATGTCGCAATCCCATCAGCTACGTCGCCATCGCCGTTGCCAACGTCCTCTTGACCGCCGGCCTCACTCCCCACACAAATCGCTCGCGTGTGGGAGGGGAGAGATGGGTGCAATGGGGCTCCAGTAGGCCAGTAGCCTCCGAGCTGAGAACCGGGGGTCATGTCTGCCAAGTATGACGACTCTGCTCTGCGTCGCGGCTCAGAGCCCAGTCCAGTCACCTCACCTGTATGACCCTGGAGGAGTATGAATAGACAGCCCATGTGATTTCGCCGCGTCAAAAAGCGCAAAAAGGCCGGAAAGCAGTCAACAATAGCTCTCGTCAGCACGGACACTGTGCGCTGCCTGCCCTGGACGGAGACTCGACGGTGGCGCCGACGACACGGGCTGTGAGTCATGAACCAGCCGCCGTCGCTGTCGAACGACGCCGCGACGCGGCGACGCGGACAGTTAGTCAAACGACGAAGCATGGAACGACGATGCACAGCTCTCTCCACCGGTTCCGCGAGCCAACGACACGTTCGGCCCTGGTGCCGCCTCCCGAGAATAGCGAGTGCAGTTGTTTGGTAACCAACGTCAGTCAGGGGGGGAAGTCGACTGGCCGAGGACAGGCCGGGCTCTTGGCTGCGGAGGTCGCGCCATCTCCGGTCATCAAAACACCGCAGCTTCCCAGACTGCCCACCACCTCGATCGGTGCCGCCGGCGCGCTGGCGTGCGTGCCCGGCACCGCTTGGCGCGGCAAACCTCCTCACCGCACGCTGCGGTGGCGCTCTCCGATGTCCGAGGTCGCTGCGGTTCGGAGGCGGTCGCAAAGGCAAAAAAAAATCACTACAACCGTCATGTGGGCCGCAGGGGCGGCCTGTTTCAGGGACTGCACACCCCACAGGCCCGCTATCTCAGGGGTCTTTTGACCGTATCGGGTCTCGCACTACTGTAATCGCACGACTAGACTACGAAACTCTGCAAAGCCGGCGGCGGCGTGACCCATTGGCCCTTGCTTGCCCGGTCAGTTACTAGCGGGCGGCGAGCGCCGCCCACCACATGGGGACGTGCGTTTTCGCACTGAGAATCACGTTGGCAGGTGCATGCGGGATTGCCTGCTGGTTTATTCTTGAGCGGTCGTAGAGATACACACGAAACACACAGAACTGCACGTCTGTCTCTGTCTCGTCGGCACAGGAGCCGCGATCCCGGCACGGCAGCGGCGTCGGTGTTGCGGGGCGGTTTGCGCAGCCTCGGATCCGGTGACTGACGCCAAGACAGCCTGAGTGAGGCCGCCGGGCAAGGCGGACAGCGGCGGCGAGGCGCGCGAGCGAGGCGATCACCCTCGTCGTGGTAGCAATGACGTCCGTCCGACCCAGGGGGTTCTCACTCTCGGCGCCCGGCAGGCGCCGATGACGACCTGCGCTTCTGCGCCTTGGCTCCATCCTCGCACTTCACCATCGTGCGCAGCAGCCCTGCCCCGCGGGCAGGTTTGTAAGGAGGCTCGGGTCCGGGCAAACAACAACACGTCAGCCAGCATGGTCCCCAGGTCGCCTCCTCGGATTATTTGCTCCTAGCGCCCATTCCAGGAGCAGGAGGAGCACCAGCTAACCTTTGGTGTCCCTGAGAATATTTAGCCGTCTCGACCACCTTCATGTCGGACGAGGCAATCATCTGGGCCTGGTCGTGCTGCGACTGCCTGCTTTCCTTTGCCGCTATCAAACGACAGAGCCTAGTCGGTACCGCATCGGCTCGGCCATCTTTTTGCTGGATTATTCATAAGCCCGAGGGCAACACGTTTACTTGAGGCTGTTTCCCCTTTCCTTCTTCACCCCCCTCGGATCGCCACACTCGACGCCGCCGTTGGTTGTTTACAACAACAGCGCATCGCACCACCCACACACACCATGGGTGACGAAAAAGTGGCTCCCCCACTACCAGACTCGGTCGTTACGGCCGCTATCAACGATGCACATGAGACCACGTCCTCCGACTCGGGCACCTTTGCTGGTGACGACGGCCGCGGCAACGAGACCAAGGTCGACAACTCGGAGGCTTCCTCGATCGTAGGCGAGCTCGGCGGCCAGGGCCACGTCTCGGTCCACCGCGCCAAGCAGGAGTTTGCCGCCCTCGAGCGCCGCTACTCGACCCTCTCGCAGAACTCGAACGAGCTCAAGCGCACCCCCACTGGCCACTCTATCCGCTCGGCCTTTGGTGTCAGCAGCGCGCCCAAGCGCACCCTCACTACTGACACGACCGCCGCCGCGTCCGATGCCGAAAAGGGCCAGAACACTGAGGAGGAGTTCAACCTCGCCGAGGAGCTCCGTGCCGGCCGCGAGGCGTCCAACGACGCCGGCATCAAGCACAAGAATGTCGGTGTCATCTGGGAGGACCTCGAGGTCATCGGTGCCGGTGGCATGAAGATGAACATCCGTTCGTTTGTCAACGCCATCGCCGAGCAGTTCATCATGCCTGTTGTTTCCGTCATGGGTGTGTTTGGCTACAACCCGTTCGCGCCCAAGCCCAGGACGATCCTCTTCCCCAACTCGGGTGTCCTCAAGCCCGGAGAGATGTGTCTCGTCCTCGGCCGCCCCGGTGCCGGCTGCTCCACCTTCCTCAAGACGATCGCCAACCAGCGCGACGGCTTCCTCGAGGTCAAGGGCAACGTCGAGTACGCCGGTGTCGGCGCCAAGGAGATGCACAAGCTCTACGCCGGCGAGGTCCTCTACAACCAGGAGGACGACGACCATCTCCCCACCCTGACTGTTGCGCAGACCCTCCGCTTTGCGCTTCAGCTCAAGAGCCCCAAGAAGCGCATCCCCGGCGTTTCGGACCACCAGTGGCGCGAGGATCTCCTCAACCTCCTCCTGTCCATGCTCAACATCAAGCACACCGCCAACACCATTGTCGGCAACGCCTTTGTCCGCGGTGTGTCGGGTGGTGAGCGCAAGCGTGTGTCCATTGCCGAGCAGTTCTGCTCGGGCGCTGTTCTGTCGTCGTGGGACAACTCGACCCGTGGTCTCGACG
This sequence comes from Vanrija sp. TS_01, assembly GCA_026725045.1. NCBI lineage: Eukaryota > Fungi > Basidiomycota > Tremellomycetes > Trichosporonales > Trichosporonaceae > Vanrija > Vanrija sp. TS_01. The sequence goes on from JAPKIE010000009.1 coordinate 662,557, forward strand.
CTTCCACCGCGCTCGACTACGCCAAGTCGCTCCGCCTCCTCACCGACATTATGCAGCAGACGACCTTTGTGTCGCTCTACCAGGCCGGCGAGGGCATCTACGACCAGTTCGACAAGGTGCTCGTCCTCAACGAGGGCCACGTTGTCTACTTTGGCCCCGCCAAGGAGGCCCGCGAGTACATGGTCGGCCTCGGCTACCTCGACCTGCCGCGTCAGACGACGGCCGACTACCTCTCGGGCTGCACCGACCCCAACGAGCGCCGCTTCCAGGAGGGCCGCGACGAGTCCAACGTCCCGTCGACCCCCGCGCAGATGGCCGAGGCGTTTGTCGCGTCCGACATCCACCACCGCATGATGGAGGACAAGAACGCGTACAAGGCCAAGATGGAGGCCGACGAGCACGACCGCGAGGAGTTCCGCCAGGCTGTCATCGAGCAGAAGCACCGCGGCGTCTCCAAGAAGTCGCCCTACACTGTCAGCTTCTTCTCCCAGGTCGTCGCCATTACCAAGCGCCAGACGATTCTCAAGTTCCAGGACAAGTTTGGCGTCTACACCGGCTATGCCACTTCCATCATCATCGCTCTTATCGTCGGCTCTGTCTACTTCCGTCTGCCTACCTCGGCCTCGGGCGCCTTCACCCGCGGCGGTCTGCTCTTCCTTGGTCTTCTGTTCAACGCCCTTACTTCGTTCTCCGAGCTTCCCGGCCAGATGATGGGTCGCCCCATCCTCTTCCGTCAAGTTGGCTACCGATTCTACCGCCCGTCCGCCTACGCCGTTGCGGCCGTTGTCTCCGACGTGCCCTTCAACGCATCCAACATCTTCCTGTTCAGTATTATTCTCTACTTTATGGGTGGTTTGGTGTCGAACGGTGGCGCTTTCTGGGTGTTTTACCTGTTCGTCCTCATCACCTTCCTCGTCATGGCCGGATTCTTCCGCACTCTCGGTGTCGCCACGCAAGACTTCAACGTCGCAGCGCGTCTTGCGTCGGTGCTGATCTCGCTCATGGTCACATACACTGGGTACATGATCCCAGTTTTCCGGATGAAGAGGTGGCTGTTCTGGATTTACTACCTCAACCCCCTGTCCTACGGCTACGAGGCGATCTTCGCCAACGAGTTCTACCGTATCGACATGGTCTGCGACAACAACTACATCATCCCGCGCAACATTCCGGCCGCCAACATCACTGGCTACCCCGACACTGTTGGCCCGAACCAGCTGTGCTCGATCGCCGGCTCTGTGGCAGGCCAGTCTCTCGTCACCGGTTCGCAGTACATGTACGACGGCTTCCGCTTTGAGAAGGCCCACATCTGGCGCAACTTTGGTATCCTCATCGGCTTCTTCCTCTTCTTCATGTTCCTTCAGATGTTCTTCATGGAGACACTGCAGATGGGCGCCCGCCACCTCTCAATCGTCGTCTTCAAAAAGGAGGACAAGGAGCTCAAGGAGCGCAACGCGCGCCTCGCCGAGCGCCGCGACGCCTTCCGTGCCGGCAAGCTCGACCCTGACCTCAGTGCGCTGTCCATGGCCCCCGTCCCCTTCACTTGGGAGAAGCTCCACTACACTGTCCCCGTTCCCGGTGGCCAGAAGGTCCTCCTGCACGATGTCTACGGTTACGTCAAGCCTGGCACCCTCACCGCTCTCATGGGCGCCTCGGGTGCCGGTAAGACGACTCTTCTCGACGTCCTGGCCGCTCGTAAGAGCATTGGTGTTATTGGCGGCGACATTCTCATGAACGGCCGCCCCATTGACGTCTCGTTTGCGCGTGGATGTGCGTACGCCGAGCAGCTCGACGTCCACGAGTGGACCGCCACCGTCCGCGAGGCGCTCCGCTTCTCGGCCTACCTCCGCCAGCCCCAGGACGTGCCCAAGGAGGAGAAGGACGCCTACGTCGAGGACATCATCGAGCTGCTCGAGCTCCAGGACCTCGCCGACGGCATGATCGGTTTCCCCGGCTACGGTCTGTCTGTTGAGGCCCGCAAGCGTGTCACCATTGGTGTCGAGCTCGCCGCCAAGCCTGACCTGCTTCTCTTCCTCGACGAGCCTACCTCGGGTCTTGACGGCCAGTCGGCGTACAACATTGTCCGTTTCCTCCGCAAGCTCACTGCCGCCGGCCAGAAGATCCTCTGCACGATCCACCAGCCCAACGCGCTCCTCTTCCAGTCGTTCGACCGCCTCCTCCTCCTCCAGCGTGGTGGCGAGTGTGTCTACTTCGGCGACATTGGCCCCGACTCCAAGGTGCTCATCGACTACCTCGAGCGCAACGGCGCCAAGGTGCCCGAGGACGCTAACCCGGCCGAGTTCATGCTCGAGGCCATTGGCGCCGGCTCGCGCAAGCGCATCGGCGGCGACTGGCACGAGAAGTGGAAGAACTCGCCCGAGTTCGCGCAGGTCAAGCAGGAGATTGCGACCCTCAAGGCCGACGCGCTTGCCAAGCCCGTCGAGGACACTGGCAAACCGTCCGAGTACGCCACGAGCTTCGCGTACCAGCTCAAGATTGTGCTCGAGCGCACCAACGTCGCGCTGTGGCGCAACGCCGACTACCAGTGGACGCGTCTGTTCGCGCACATTGCCATCGCCATGGTCGTGCTGCTCACCTTCCTGCGCCTTGACAACTCGTACCTCGCGCTCCAGTACCGTGTGTTCGCCGTCTTCTTTGCCACCATCCTGCCCGCGCTCGTCCTCGCCCAGATCGAGCCCCAGTACATCATGTCGCGCATGACCTTCAACCGCGAGGCCAGCTCCAAGATGTACTCGTCGACCATCTTCGCCCTTACGCAGCTCATTGCCGAGATGCCCTACTCGGTTCTCTGCTCGGTCGCCTTCTTCCTCCTGCTCTACTACGGTGTCGGCTTCCCCGCCGCGTCCAGCCGCGCGGGCTACTTCTTCCTCATGATCCTCTTCACCGAAATCTACTCTGTGACTCTGGGTCAGGCCGTCGCCGCGCTCTCGCCCTCGATCATCGTCGCTGCGCTCTTCAACCCCTTCCTGCTTGTGCTCTTCTCCGTCTTCTGTGGTGTCACCGCTCCCCCCGCCACCCTGCCCTACTTCTGGCGCAAGTGGATGTACGAGCTCGACCCCTTCACCCGCCTCATCTCGGGTCTCGTATCGGTCGCGCTTCAGGATGTGCCTGTCTACTGCAAGGACGATGAGTTCAGCCGCTTCCCCCCGCCCGTGGGCCAGACGTGTGCCGAGTACGCCGGCAAGTTCGCCGAGGTCATGGGCGGCTACTTCCAGGACCCGTCGGCCACCGACATGTGCAACTACTGCCAGGTCTCCAAGGGCCAGTACTTCTTCCGCGCGCTTGAGATCAGCTTCGACCACCGCTGGCGCGACTTTGGTATCTACGTCTGCTACTCGGTCTTCAACATCATTGTTCTTCTCCTCGCCGCCCGTTACCTCAGGTGGCAGAAGCGATGATTGCGAGGCCGCGCAGTAGTGCATCTCACACATAGACATAGACTCCATCGAAGTTGATACTTCGCACTCAATACAAAGCATGCAGTGTTTCTCGGACAATGTGGCGGCGGCGAGCGGGAGTGAGCTGAGCGGTGCGCTGCGTCACTCGATGCGAGCAGTTCTCTCACCCCACGCCCTATTGATACCACATCAGCCTCTGACGTCGCAGCCGTAATCGTTCGTTCTGGCCTTGATCATGGTGTCACTATTGTATAGAGCTCTGATCGGCAGCTAGTTGTGCAACTACAGTATGCACCACCCCTGTCGTTCCATCAAAACTGCATAACATGATACCAACGTGCACTAAGATTGTAATGATACACTCTGGGGCGGCTGCGTGTGCGCCCCTCGGTTGCTGTCTTCTTCACCACCCTTTTAGTCGGACGTGCCGAAGCTCACACCCTGCGCGAGGGGGAGCTTGTCGCCGTAGTTGACAGTCGCCGCAGACCAGCGGACGTACTGCTTCCAGGCGTCGCCGCCCGACTCGCGGCCCCAGCCGGTCGACTTGTTGCCGCCGAACGCGGCGCCAATCTCGGCGCCCGAGGTGCCGACGTTGACGTTGACGATACCGCAGTCCGAGCCCTCAGGGCCGAGCCAGCGGCCCATGGTGCGGAGGTTCTTGGTGAAGAGCGACGACGACAGGCCCTGGGGGACGGCGTTGTTGATCTTGACGGCCTCGTCGATGGTCTCAAACTCGGCGACGTACAGAACGGGCGCGAACACCTCCTCCTGCCAGCAGGGGTCGTCGATCTTGGGGCGGAGAACGACGGGCCAGACCCAGTGGCCGCCGTCGGTGGGGCCGTCGGTGATCTTGCCCGAGCGCTTGGTGAGCAGCTCACCGCCGCGCGAGGTGACGCCGTCAATGGCGGCCTGGTAGTTCTTGACCGAGACCTCGGTGTGGAGGGGGCCAATGAGGGTGGCGGGGTCGAGGGGGTCGCCCATCTTGAGGGTCGACGAGGGGGTAGCCGAGTCGTAGTAGGTCAGGAGCTTGGCAAGGAAGTCCTTGGCAATGTCCTTGTGGAGGAGGAGACGGCGGGTCGAGGTGCAGCGCTGGCCGGCGGTGCCGACGGCGGCGAAGAGCACGCCCTGGAGGGCCTGCTTGAGGTCGGCGTCCTTGTCGACAATGACACAGTTGTTGCCGCCGAGCTCAAGGATGGTCTTGCCGAAGCGGTCCTGGACGGCCTTGCCGACCTCCTTGCCGACGCGCTCAGAGCCGGTGAACGAGATGAGGGGGATGTCGCCGGATCCGACGACCTCCTTGCCGACGTCGACGTCGCCAACGACAAGCGAGGCAGCGGCAGCGGGGAGGCCGTTGCGCTCGAGGACGGGCTGGATGATCTTTGTCACGGCGATCGAGCAGAGGGGGGTGGTGGGCGAAGGCTTCCAGATGGCGGCGTTACCGGCAACGAAAGCAACGGCAAAGTTCCAGCCGTAGACGGCGACGGGGAAGTTGAAGGCGGAGAGGACACCGACGACACCGAGAGGGTTGGGGATCTCGTAGATGACGTGGTTCTCACGCTCCGAAGGCAGAACACGGCCGGCGATGGAGCGCGAGAGGCCAGTGGCGTGGTCGCAGATGTCGACAAACTCCTGGACCTCGCCCTTGCCCTCCGACTTGATCTTGCCCATCTCGAGCGAGATGAGGTCGCCGAGGTCGGACGTCTTGGCGGCGAGCGCCTCGCGGATCTGGCGGATGACCTCGCCACGCTTGGGGCCGGGCATGGCGCGGACAGCGCGCGACGCCTCGACCGTCTTGGCGATGGCGATGCGGGTCTCGTCGACGGTGGCCTGTGGGTGTGTGTCAGCGAGGCTCAAAAGTCGACCGGCACACAAGTCCGGTAACCCGGACTTGAACCACTTACGCTCTGGACACGGCCAATAACCTCGCCGGTGGCAGGGCACTTGGTCTCGATGATGGGGCCCGAGCCGCCCCAGGTGCCGTCAAAGACACCGGGGATAACACCCTCGGTGGGGATGTCGAGGGCCTTGAGGACGTCGCTGGCGCGCGACGAGAGGGCGCGGGCGCCGAAGACGGCGGCGGCCTTGGCGGTGCGGGGCGTGGTGGAGGTCGCGAGGGAGACAGTCATGCTGAGGGGGCGGAGGGTGCGGAGGCGTGATGCGATCATGGTGGGCGAGTTACTGCGGCTTGATATATGGGCGATGGAGACGATGTAAACGCGGAGATGTTGGTGGTGGGGAGGTGAGCCGGGTGGGTGGAGTTGCGCGCTGGCGTACGTGCTAAGCGCTGGCGGCTAGTGGGGGGAGATTACCGAGAGACTGAAAGGACAATGGGCGTCTGCTTGTCGCCCGCGCGCCTGCTTATGTAGCGCCGGGTAGAGGCCATGCTCCGGCGACACGGGCACGGGGTATCTGCGCCAGCGATGCAGCGCGTCACGGCGCTCGAGCTGGCTGGCTGGGCACCGAAGGAAAAAAAGTCGGTTGGAGCAAAGTGCACTCCGGTACCGCGGACACCGGCCGGGCTCGTCCTGCTGCCCTGTCCCTCGTCCTTCAGTCACCCCACCAGTCCGGCGGACCATGTCCAAGTCGCGTTGGATGCGCGCGGGTGGGTGGAACGCAACGCAGGACGCGACTCGATACAGCGGCGGCGGTCAGCACCACATGCATGGCCCCGAGGTGTCGTTGATGGTGCACACTGCATCGCAGGCAGACACCGAGACCAGCGGGCGGTTAGGCAGCCAGCGCTAATCTTATCTCTCTGTCGCATCCTACCAGCCAGAGAACGCCAGTGCGAGCACCCAACTACCCACCACCCATCACCACATCACACCCCATCGCCGCCTCCATCACTGCCGGCAACGTGCACACACCAGCACGCATCATGCATCACCGGCGCACCAACCCCCGGCGGCCACTCCGCACCACGCTCGGCGCATGCCGTCGCCGACGACCAACCAGCTCACGCCCGCGCCCACCCGTCCGCGATGCCGGACTGCCAAACAAGCGGCGCTTAGTGCGCGCTAACTGCCTCGTGGCGGCGCTGGCCACCACCCACCGCCCGCGTAGCACACACAATGCCGATGCGCGCGGGCGCTTGCTTGTCACTGCTGTATCTCTGTGCATTATCTGCGGGGCTCGGCGGAGTGCCGCTGCATCGGTGGGCAGACGTGCACAATGCCGAGTCACGGCTCTAAACAGTGAATGTCCGAGACGGATCTTCTCGACGACGAGCTGTAGTACCCCACCGCGACGGCTTGGGCAGGTGACACCTCGCTCTACACTCAGACCCCCCCGCTCTTTCATACTCGTATACCTCCCGGCAGCTTGTCAAGACCTGCATTCGTGTAACAGTATAACACACACAGCCCATGAGCAGAAATGTAACATTAAGCTTCCTGTCAGCCGCGTCGTGACGACAAACGGAGCTCCATCAGGTCGTCGTACATCGACGTAAAGTCGTGGATTGCGTAAAAAAGGTGCGTAGTGCGTAGTGGTGAAGTCGGGCCAGGGGGTAGCAGTAACGTGGTATGCGCCGATGTATGATGGCAAAACTGATTCGAGGTCCGATAGATAACCAAATAGATAGAGGGACAGCGCGGCGCCTAGCGGAGGGCGTCGGCAAACTTTGCGCCCAGCCGACCAAACTTGGTCTTGGGCGGCGTGGTGCGACCCATGGCACGTCTAGCGCGCGCATCGGCTTCGGCGGTAGAGTATCCCGCCTGGCGCTGCTGCTCGGCAAGGAGCGCCTGGAACTTGATCAGTCGTTCCTGCTCCTCCTCGGCGCTTCTGACTGGCTGCAGCTGCGTGTATGGGATGTGGGTGTTGGACCGGCTGGCAGCGAGCGATCGCTTGCTTGCGTTGGCGGTTGCGTACGTCGAGACCTCGATGCTTGAGCCAGCCATCGTAGATCGCTGCGCCCAGTCGTCGCCGTCCTCTTCAGGAACAGGCCCAAAGTCGGAAGACCCAGGCGCGCTGGCCTTCTCAGTGTGCAGCGTGAGCGTGCCGATAACAGAGCGGGGGCGGCCACTGTTGAGCGAGCTAAGCGACGCAGCGCGAGTGAGCTTGTTCGATGCCCCATCCCTTGAGCGCAGCGTCTCGAGCGCGTCGTGCTGCTGCGCGCCCATGGAGGTCTCGACAATAATCGGGGCTGTGGTCGGGGTCGTGTCGCCATATTGTGCCGACTCTGTCGACAACCGCGACGCCTCGCTGTCACTGGAGAGCTCGGGGGTGACAAGCTCGTCCTCGGGCAACGCGGGCAGGGTCGCCGTCTTGCTGGGCGTGGTTACGATCGACATGGGTCTGGCCGAGAGATTGGAACTCATAATGGGCGACGACTCGCGCGAGATGATCTGCGAGTCACGGTGCGACTCTGACGGTGTGCGGGGGTAGGACGACGTTGCCTCCGAGTTGGTTGGGCTCGAGGCGCGCAATGTTCCGTCGGTGAGAGGCGTAACGGGAGTGTGAGGCGCGTCTTGGCTTGGGCGCACGGGCAGCGGCTGCTGCGGGGGCGGGAGCATGGGAGGCAGGTTGGCACGGCGGACACGGCCACTTCCGGGCGCAGGAGCAGGCCCAAGCGTGGCGGTGGATCCAAGCTGTACGCTGTTCGGAGCAGACCCAGGACCAAGGATGCGTGGTGGCCGAGCCGGCGGACAGCTGTTGATGTCGAGGGCGTCCAGTAGACGGTGCAATCTGGGGTCCTCTGTAATCTCAAGGGGTGGCTCAGGGCGGGCCTTGCGCACGTCGTCGGGGACGGTGAACGAGTCGGATCGGGGACGGGTCATAGGAGCAGGAGGCACGTCGTCGGCCGTCGGCATCTCCCCATCAGTCACTGGCATTGGCGGGGTAATGGGAGCGACGGTTGACGACGTCGATCCAGGCGAATCAGACTGAGCCGATTTGGCCGACTTCATCGACTTGGCCGACCTCATAGACACGAACGACTTTCTCCCAATGACACCCTGCGAAGCACGAGTGTAAGTGGTGTCGACTGATAGCCGGCTGCTTCCTTCATGCGACTGCCGCTTGCCGTCGTGAAATTGGCGAGACCCGTTGGTGTCGGCACTGTTGCGGTGGCCACCATGCCCAGCCGTCGCGTTCGAGTGCAGACCGGTGGCACCAGATGCTGTACTGTGGACAGAATGGTGACGGCCATGGGGACCAGGACCGCCGTTTCCACCGTCACCACCGTCAGGGTGCGTACCAGATCCGCCGCGTCGACCATTGCTACCAAGTCGTGTCCTACCGCCTCCTTCCTTGGCCTGGTTGATGAGGTGGAGGGCCCGGATCTGAAGGTTGCGCTCGGCCGCGAGTGTAGCGACCTCGTACACGCCGAGGGCGATGGATGCGTCGAGGCGAGAGTGGAGAGCGTGGACGACGAGCTGTTGCAGACGCTCAATCTTGTACTGTTTGGAGAGGAAGAGGAGCGCAGTGAGGATGGGCGAGCGCGTCTGGAGCGGGGTGGCCAGCGAAAGGGTGTAGAAGTACTGGATCAAGGCGACACAGACCGGTAGCGGCTCCGGGAGGTGAAGGCCATCGGGGCTGAGGCGCGCAGGGCTGAGAGATCCTAGTAGCGCTTCGTTGATGTCCAGCGAGTTTACCGTCGTCTCCAAGACTGCCTCTTGCGTCTTCTGCTTTAGCGATTCGAACTGCTCTGCGAACCAGGGCCAGCGTTCCACGAGGATCTTGCTCGAGCAAGCTATCCTGCGTCCGTCATCGCTGATAACCTCAAAGTCCGAGACGAGCTTTTCGTCCAGCATGGCCAGGCCCGTGTTCTGGGTTCGTGGTGAAAGTGCGATCACTGGCGGGCGGTAGATGCCGTATGCCTCGAGCTCGACGACGGCGACGTGGTCGAGATTGACTGCACGCCGTCCATAGTCGGAAGCAAGGTCAGACCCGTGGTTGCCAAAGACTAGGACCTGACCTCGTTCCGGGAGGACAATGGCGCGGTTCCAGCTTCCTGTCTGAAGAATCTCGGGCTCAATGTGCGTCCATTTCATGGTGATGAGATCGAGGGTCCAAATAGAGAACTGGGCCGACGTGCTGGCCAAGTAGAGACCGCAAAGGACGAAGTGGTGGCCAACGATGCCAGCCGAAGGGAAGCGAAGGCCCGGTGGCATGGCTGGTCCGGCCATCTTGGTCTGCAAGTCCTCCATAGTCCAGTCATGTGGGGGGATAATCTTCTCGGAAGGAGGGTTGAGGGTGTCCGTGTCACCATCGCGGGGGACGATGACTTCGAGTTCACGACGGACTTTTGCAAAGTCGTAGTTTGAGTAACACCAGATCTCACCACCGCCGCCCTGCTCTTCCATCGAGTAAGGGAGGGCCTGCATGCCGGTGACGGTGTGTGGGTCGGCGGGGATGATGACACGATGGGACGACGAAACGGCGACGGAGCGGTAGGCTCCCTTTGAGTGCAAGCCATGGGTTTCAGGTTGCCGTGTCTTTGCAACCCACACCCCACGGGAGAGGTCGTAGACGTTCATCTCGTAGATCCATGTGTTGTCGGTCCGTTGGCCGCCCCAGACGATCAGGTTGCCTCTGGAAACGGCTGACAAGTGAGCGTATCGGGGCTGGGGCAGCAATAGAGGGTCCTGTGATGACTGAGATGCCGAGGACGGCATGCCATCTGCGAGGCCGAGACCGAGACCTCCTTCGGGTGATGGCTGCGGCAGCCACTTCCTTGAACGGCAGTCGAAGAACCAGATGTCGGAGTGGACCTCGTGAACCAGGTCCGAGTCACTCATGCCTCCAAAGCACACGAGCTTGTCCTGCCAGACCTCCATTGAGTGAAAGTATCGTGGTCCTGGGCCATGTCCAGCATTGACACGGGACCACGTCAAGGTGGTGAGATCCAGAGCCCACATCTCGGATGTCAACCTGCGGAGCGACACGACCTTGCCGCCGAAGAGGAAGAGCGTTGGGGGGGACGGTATTGGTGAGAGGGTGATTGATGGGCCCTGCGTGTGGTTGTCAGCTTGATTCTTGGCTACTGGCATCGCACTCACAGTGAGCGGGAGCGGGACCTCGCCCTTTGCGGGCTCAAAGGCGCTTGCGAGCGCTCCGACGTCTGTCATGGTGGCGGGGAGGCCGGGAGGCCGGGGGAGCTAGAGAGAGAGATAGCAAGAAGAGGATGGGGTGCAGTGCAGTCGAGTGTGTCGATGTTGCTGCCTGAGGCCGTGCCGTGCGCGCAGCTGGCTGACCGCCTGGGGGTGGGGCGCAGGCGCAGGGGTGAGGGGTCGGCGACGGAGCACTGTCGGGGATGTCAGCGGATGTCGATGGCGAGAAGCAATGGCGGATGGGTGAGCAAGGACGTGGAGAGGCTACGACGACGACGACGCCGCCGAGTCGACGTGCCTTCCCCACTGTCGGTCGGCCTCGATGCTATTGTCTGCTTCGGTTGACAGCACCGCGGCTTGACGTCGAGGTGGTGGTCAGACTTTTCCCGGCCGAGCACGGGCAGCGTCGGGCCGCGCACAGGGTGTGCACACTGCCTCTAGTAGCTGCCCGAGTGGGGGCAAGCGTGATTGGGGCTGGTGGTTGATGGCGTCGAGGGATGCGCGCACGGATACAAAGGGGGCGTGCAGCGAACGACTTACAAGACAGACACTGGCGGGGCGAGATTGACGCAGGGATGTGGATGGAAGGTGCGGGGTCGAGCGTCGCTGACAGTCGGTGCAAAGGACGGCAAAGGGCAGGCGAGATGGTGGTGGTGGTGCCAGTCGTTGCTGTCGGCCTGTGCTTTTGGCCAGTCGGTCGCGAGCGAGCAGGCAGCCTCCTTGCCGCGGTGGGGCGGCTGTGGATGCGGCGAGATCTGTGTTGTTCAAAGGAGGGGAGGGGGAGGAGGACGAGGCCGGCGTAACGGGGGCGGACGGGTCGAGGTAGGTCGAGGCGAGGTGGATCGAGCGGCAGATACACAGAGAATGGGATACAGTTGAGAGCAAGCAAGCAAGCAAGCAAGCGGCGGCGGCGATGATGAATGTTGGAGATGGAGTGAGTGGGCGACTAGTGCGGCGCGGCGGCGGCGGCGGCGGAGGCGGCTGCGAGTGTGCAATGGTACAGGAGGGGTGGTGCCGTTACCGCGCGACCGAGGAGTGGTTTGGATTGGAGCGCCAGAGTCTGGGAATGCAGCAGTAGTGAGAGTGAGTGAGTGAGCGAGCTGGCTGGCTGATCGTCAGTGTCGAGTGGACGAGACTGGTAGTCGGCAGCGGCGGCGGCGGCGGCAGGGTTGCTGCTGGCTCAGGAGTGCTCGGAGGATATCAGGTGGCCTGAATGATGCGTTTGGCACGACGACGGCGGCGGCGGCGGCGCAGGGCGGCGGGCGGCAGTCGTTGTGGCGTCGCGCAAAACGCTCTCTGCTGCTGCTGCTGCTGCTGCTGCTGCTGCTGCTCGCTCGTCGTCTGCCCCTCCCTGAGTCCAATGTCGCCTACAGCCAAGGTTCCCCTGGCAGTTGGTTGTTCCGTCGTCCCTCTGTCCCTGAGCCAGCAGTTCTACCCCCCGCGGCGTGACCACTGCAGCAGCAGCAGCAGCAGCGAGCGACCCAGCTACTGTAGCTAGCTCAACCCGGCTGTTTGAGATCGCGCCGTGGGCTGCTTGCTGCTTGCCCACCCTGCCCTGCTGCTGCGACCTCCCGCACCACGCCTCCACTGGAATGTGGCGTGGCGACCCGACGCGCATTACGACGCCACTGGCGGCTCCCAAATGCGACCGACTTTGTGGTCACGGCGAGAGGGGGAGAGAGAGAGAGAGAGAGAGCGCATAGCGCATCCCCGAAGAGCCAGCAGGCCGGCCGGCTGGCTGCTCGGCCTCTCCCTGCCCTGCACGGGAAGCCCGGCTCATAGGAGCCAGCAGAACCCTCAGGGCGCGCCAGACCCTAGCATCTCACACACATGAGCGCATCGCAGCATGACATGCTGATCGGAGCGGCGAGTAGCGAAAGGCAGCGATGCATGCATGCGTTCATCGCCGTACGCAGGCCCGTCCGAAACACGGCCCACGCCTTCCATGGGCGAGCGCAACACACCAGGCCCCCGGCCCAGCCGCGCGCGCCGTGCCGTGCCGTGGCGCACCGAGCCGCCGTGACAGTCAGCGAGTAGCGGAGGCACTGGCATCGAGCGAGCAAGCAAGCAAGCAGGCAGCACACATTCCATCGGCAGATACAAACCACGACTCCCACAAAACCCACCGCGACCGCCGCCGGCGTCACCAACACTCCGCCCAACGCCTCCGGGACACTGGCGGGTCAGGGCTCAAGGTGCGGCGTCGCTCGCACCTGCAATGTTCCGCCGCCCAGCGCAAGACAATGGCGAGATGAATTGCGCGGCGTCGGCCGGCGAGGGCGCGCGTGACCGCTACGGCGGTCGGTGGTGGCCACTCGTTCGTTAGGAGATAGGCTGCAGGCGCGGCATGATTGCCAGCCTCGCGCCACTGGCTGCTGCCCGCTGTCACCGTGACTGCCTCCGAGTTGGACGCCTCGAGGCTGGCTGGCTGGCTGGCTCAATAGCCTGCCCACATCGCGGACAAGAGTGCTGGTTGAAGAGGCGCACAGCTGGGTCCAGCCAGCCAGCAGCAGAGCGGCCAAGGCCAAGCCAACGGGGCGCCCCCCCCATTCACACCAGCTAGTGTTCGTCATTGCTCATTGCGCTCGTCATTACTCACGGCGCATGTGCCGCCACCGCCGGCACTGTGCCTTTTGTCTCATTGATGATGCGCTCATTGCATTGCAGCAGCTATTGTTGCAACTCAATCCGGCGGGCTTCAACATTTTTTGGTCGCCCAGAGGCACAGCGTACCACTCGCCGCACGCGCCATGTCGGCAACCCGGTGACGAGAGTCTGCCGTTACGCTGCGCTCTTCCCTCCGGCTGGTTCACCTCGTTCGTCTCCGAATTAGTCACAAACCGCCTTCATGACAGCATGACCGGCACTGCACTCGTCCCTGCACTCCCGATCTCTTGCCCGTCCATAAGGACCCCTCCGACTAGAGTATATTGCGTCCGGCTCTGCTGGAATGCAAAGTGTACGATATTACAACGAGATGGCACCTCTCTGCACCCATACCACAGACACGACCCACTCCCGCTACCTTCTCCTCCCGACGACCAAGACCACATCACCGACAAGCATCACGACGCCTGAACTCGTTTGTAAAACCTAAAAGATCAGTCAGCAATGTCGCCGTAATATGACAGGCGCTACACAACTCACAAAATGTAAGCAGGTCGTGACTGTTGCCGTTATCAGGCAGGAGAAACGAATGATTAGCAAACGGTCCTAGTCAAAGTCACATTTACGTACCACGACGTCGATTTCACGAGCTGGTTGCACCCTGCTGTCTTCACAGAACATCCACTGATCAGACGAGCGCACAAACGCAGTGTCTGCAATCATGTCAGAACAAGCCCAATAACAGCCCCCCTCGTTACGCACAATGTCCACTGGAAAGTGTGCCCATATGGTTGCTCACGCCGTAGAGGTCATACTTGAACGGCCCAATCTGTGTCCGGGGGTCGTCAAGGTCCTCGTTACCAGTCGGCTGTCGAACTGGCACATAGCGCGACAGGTCAAGGTTGGTGAGGGGAAAGATGACTGGCGTCTCCGACTTGTTCCAAAAGCGGCCTCCGTTGACGGGAATAAAGCGCTTCAGCTGGATAAGAAGAACCGGTGGCAGGCGAACGAGCGTTAGGGTCTTTGACGCTCTTCGGTTGACCTTGCAACGAGGGCAGTACCTGTTCGTGTTAGCCGGGACCAACCACGGTTGCCAGGTGCATGTCCACTGGCACTGGACTGGAAAGCAATGATAATGGTGGCCTTGCTTGGCCAGCCCAACAAGAGGGCGGTTGTAGGAACAGGCAATGAGGCACACTCAGGGTCGCCAGAGCCAGCCCAAAGATGAAGGTGAAGGGGTAAAGCAAGTCGCGCTTTATGCAACCTTAACGACGGCTGTCTCACCATTTCTCGTCACCATCCAGGATCTCCGGCTGGACAAACTGGTCGAATAGCTCGGGCAGGACAACCTTGCTCTTGGTCGTTGGGAGGTCCAGAGTCAGCCACTGGAAAGAGTCGTACACGGTCGACGTCTGAGACAAGTTAATCACCATTACCGAAGGTATGGTGCCTCTGACGACTCACCTTGTGGCACGTCAGGCATTCCATCCGGTTCATGTACTGCCCCTGGAAGAGGTCGACGATCAGACTGTCGTTGCGCATCTTGTAGATCTGCCACTCCTTGTCGCTGGCGATCTGCGGTGGCAGGGTTTCCAGTGCCGCCTCGCGTTCCGGCGTCATCTCGATAGGCTTGGGGCGAGTCTTTATCCGGTTGAGATCCTCGTGCAGGCCGTCCATGACAAACGACAAGAACTCTTGCGAATCATGCTGCTCAGAGCCGGCGAAATCGCTCTTGAAGTTGATGATGGATTTCTACGCCAAGTAAGCCAGCATCCTATTGTCAGTCCCAAAAGCTAACTCACCCTAAAAGTGATCGGCGACAGGAAGGTATAGTTCTCTCCCCACAGAGCGCCGAGAAGTTCGGCAAACGCGTGCGCAAGATCGCCCTTTGTGCCAAGGGGGTTGTACACGTTAACATCGCGCTTGTATCGTCCGTCGAGGAAGTAGCGCGCGAAGGGGAGCGTGGCGCTCAGACACTGAACAGTCGAGTTCATGTAGCAGGTGCTGGATGTCAGAGGTTGCCTTAAACAGGCACTCACTTTCCAAGATTCTTCAATCCCGTCAGACCAAGCTTGGTGTTGCGCCAGTAGCGTACACCATAGTTTGGGGCCAGCTGCTCAACACTCCGACCCGACACAGTCCTCGGCATCGGTCTCAGATCTTGGCGTTCCAGGCTGTGGGTGACAACTGCGGGGGGTGGCTGCGGCACTTGCGCCAGCGCATGGGCCTGGGGATAGTCGATCGACGGCCGCGACGTCGTTGTGTGTCCCGAGTATCCCTGGCTGTCTAGGTATCCACTCTGTCGTCGCGCTCCTGCCCCCGGATGAATCGAGGCCCGTGGGGGAGGGGAGATGGCGGACGGCGCATTGTACGAAGAGATCGAGGAAGAGGATGCGTGAGATGTCCGAGGCAGTACTGGGGACTGAGCGGGGCGAGGAACGTCATAGCCAGAGTAGCCGAGGCTTGAAATCGATGACGACGATGCATGTGCGCCGGTCATCGACTGAGGAGTAGAGTGGGCGAACTGGCAAGTCAGCGGGCTCAGTCGCAATGCACTCACGTTCTCAGTGATACCCCTCGCATACTGCGACGACCCGTAGGCGGGTCCGTCACGCCCCGGTTTCTTCGCCAGAAGATCTGCGTTCGTCCTGTTCGTAACAGGCTTCGGCCCACTAACTTGTCAGTACCAGCCTCCGCGCGAACACTCACAGTGGCACAGGACCGTGGCCATTCGTCTTGGGATTGTACGGCCGACTTTGCTGCTGATGCGCCAGCTGGTGCTGTTGCATCGAAGCTTTCTGCCTGTCCATGATGAACTTGACCCAGCCTTGAAAGCCGCCGATGAGAAGAGCTGGGAATCGCGGCAAAGACTTTTGAAACTCATTTTCGCCAATGATTGACCACAGCCTGGAAATGGGAGTTGCAGGCTCGCCCTTCTTGGGAAAACCGGTCGAACGCCTGTCGTACAACACGACTAGGTCGTACTTGTGTCGGTTCTGGAATGCAAGTTGCTGCGCTTGAGGGGACAACGACATTGCATCCTCGAGCTGTGTTGAGGTGAGGCTGAAAAAGTAAGCACACCATCCCGCCTGCTGCTACTCACCCATCGCGCGCCAGGACGGTAGGGTCAATCCAAATAACGTTGATCTTTGCGCCACGCGCAACATACTCGGCGCCGACAAAGCCGGTCTGGTACTCGTTCTCGTCCCGCACGTCAAGGAGAAGCACGTCAACAGACGAGTTGAGGAAGTAGCTCCTGAGCGTATCTGGTGCGATAGTGCTCGTTATGGGAAACTCTGGCTTTCCCAGTTGAGCGGGCGCGAAACCAGGGGCGTTCGATTCGGCCTTCGAAGGCGCTGGTTTGCTGCCAGACGGAGATACGGAACTGGTTCCGGCAACGGCTCCGGCTCTGGCGATGGGCGATGGACCCGAGGGGCTGATGACTGTTCCGCTGACCTTTGGCGACGGGAACACCACTGGGACAGATCCGCGGTGACCCTGGGCGGCATCTGGCGCATAGCTGGACGGTGCGGTGGGAGGTGCGGCTGTCCTCGGCTCTGGCATTTTAATGAGAGGGTCGGCTGCGGCTGAAGGCGCTACAGGTGAAGCTGATGGAGGATGTTCGGTGACGGGCGACTCATATGGAGGCGATGACGCCAAAATGCCCTTGTCGCTGACGATTGGTGTGCTTGCTGGACGCTTCAGGTCGGCGGCGTACAGATCCGGGCTGGGGGGGGATGGGAACGCGTCGGCATCGTGCAGGCTGTCAGCTGGTGCAGGTGGCGGCGGAAGTGGAGACTTCGGTTCCTCACGGCCGGGGAGATGTGATGGGACTGATGGAAGTGTGGGGAAGGCTGGGAGATCCGGGAACGATGGCAAGTCATCGACGACAGGGCTCTTGGAGGGGGTTGTCGATGCCGTCTTAACATTCGTGAGGCCGAGGGAGGGGACAGACGGAAGCGATTGCTCAAACTGCTTGCCAAAGTTGTCCAGCGATGGGAAAGCCATTTCAAAGTCGCCGATATCGTCACGAGGTACCGGTGGGGCGCTGGACATCGGCGACAGTCCGCGCGACGCTGCTGATGGCAATGGGCGAGGTCCGCTGGGGCTCGACGGGCGATGGGGTAGAGCTGCTGGGATCTTTGGCGTGCTCGTGATCGGTGTGGAATCCAGGCTCCCCTTTGCCGAGTCGGATGAGGGGAAAGATGACACCTGTGTGCGTGGGCTCGGATCTGGGACAAGTGACGTCCGCTTGGTTGGGCTCGAGGGCTGAATAATCGGGATGGGCGTAGATGATGGAACCGCGCCGCTGCCGGCGCTCCCTCCTGTCGCAACCGATTTGAGCGAGTGGACGGAGGTGCCAGTCCGCTGTGCCGCAACATGCAGACCGTTCGTGATGGGCGGCGAGTGCGCGAGGCTGTCAGTGACCGACACGCTGGGCGTTGGGCGGTGCGCTGTCGTCGACACTGGAGTAGGCATAGCCGACGGCGATGAGCCGGTGCTGATGTTGGCGGTCGGTTCGGGGCTGGTCCCGGTCGCAGCTGCGGGCGCCGCCCCATTCCGCGCAGCACCGAACCCGCCTGCACCGCCGCCGCCGCCACCGAGGGTCGCGCTTGCGGTCGATCCTGATCTTGAGTGGGAGACGAAATCTCTACTGAGGCGCTTGGACCCGCTTCCAACGTCCATTCCGCGGCCGCTCAGAGCTTTCATGCGATCGGCGATGGAGCCGCCAGACCCTTCGTCCAGCGATGGTGATGGTACTGGGGCATTGCTGCGAGGGACGCGTCAGTACATTCTAAGGACAACAGCGAGAGTGGCAGGAGCTGCGTGGAGACTACAGCTCGTACTGCCGCTGCCAGCGCCTCAACTCGGAGAATCTCAAGAACGCTCACCTGTCTGCTGCTGCCGTGCGGGTCGACGCCGGGCCTGGTCTGTATCAAGTCAGCGCCGCTACCGTGACATAAACCAGCAATATACTCACGAGGTAGGCTCGGACAAGGCCCGCTTGAGCTCTTCCTTGAGCGTCGTGGCCTTCTGCACGGCCGCCTCCCAGGTCTTTTGTGGTGTGTCAGCTGGGGCCGAAGGGGTGCGATGCAGCACATACTGGCTTGAACTCGGCGACACGCGTCGCCCAGCGGGGGTCAGCCGCCTTGGCCTCCTTTGTGCTAGGGTGGAAGAGGGCATTCTTGTAGGCAGTGGCGAGTTGGGTGTACTCGACGAACATTGCGGCCTTGCTTCCCCGGCGGTCGGCTTGGCGCGCCGCGTCGGCGTGCTGGAGGGCGAGCTCGAACCATTGCTTGGGCGTGCGGTCGCCGACAGGTTCTGAGGACGCGGCTGCGGCTCGTAGCTGGTCAAACGACAATGAGTCGTATGGCCGCGCCGCGGAGATGGAAGATCGGGACATTTGTCGGGGGTGTCGATGCGGGCTCCAAGCCAAAGTGTCTAACGAGACATGGGGTGGGGGGTGGGGGCCGTGGGGGGGACGATTGAGGGGCAAGCGGGCGGCTGCTACCCGTGCCTATGCAGTGTAGATTGTGTTGTAGATGAGAGATGGAGAGAAGAGAGAGAGTCGAGCTGAGCGATGTCGTCGGTGGGTTGGGTAGGTCAGATGGTGGCAGTGACGATGCGTGCGCATTGGAGAGGGACGAGCGAGTTGGATGCTGATGGCTGCGGACTGCTGGCACCACCAACTGACAATGCTGATGACGTTTTGTCTCCGCTCCCTTGCCCTTTGGTACAAAAGGCTAATCAAAACCCCACACCCCACTGACTAATCCAATTAGACTTTTTAAGCCCAGACTCATCGTGCTGCGGACATGCACCGCGCTCGCATAAGCTGCACAGCAAGAACGACACGCGTTGTACGAGGCGCGCAGATGCACGCATACAGACAGAGGGGGTGTAGGTGGGTGTAGGTGCATACAATGCATGTATGCGGCGGCAGCAGCCGATGCCACGCAGCAAGGGCCAGCCTGCACATTGCACCGTGGCACACACTCCTTTGGGTATTGGCAGATGGCGACGCGACAGGAACGGCGGGGCCACCGACGTTGGCGGCGGGAACGGCGGCGACGACGACGACGACGACGCGAACGACGAACGACGCGCGCCGTCCGTCAGGTTACCATGGGAACGGGTGGAGGTACCCGACGCGAGGCTTCGTCGCCGCACATATGCGCACATCTCATCTCTGGCAGCTTGGCGTACGGCGTCAAGTTTGCCGCTGCTGGAGAAACACACTATGAGGCGAGGAGGTGTTCACGGACCGTTGTAGTGTGTTTATGGAGGTGAACACCTTATGAACATCGGAAAGGCCGGTGTATTTTGCCTGATGCGTTTCGTCTTGGGGTGTTGGTATGTGTGTCAGCTGGCAGTGGCACTGGCCGCAGACGCATATCATCACACGGCGGCCACTCAAGCTCATAGCCGCTCCAAAACACCTCTGTCATCCACGGCCATAGGACTCAGAAAATACCGCATCCCGTCCGATCTGCGAAGTCAAGCTGAGTACCGCCTAGTTAGTACCATGGTGGGGGACCACATGGGAATCCTGGGTGTCGTGGTTTTTGCTGTTGGCGGCGACGACGTCCTGCCAGAGTCTGAAGCCTCCATCGACATTCGCAGAGACATGACTTTCTCACACTTGGCACAACAGGCAGATCCATATGCAGCAGATCGCAACACAGTCAGAAGATGCAGAACAGTCTAGTCCAAAGCGTGTATCAAAGAAGGAGAGCGGCGACAGCAACAAGGGCAGCGAGAGCGCCGGCGGGGACGAAGCGGTCCGCCCGGCTGGGCGTGGCCGTCGCGCTCGCGCTCGCACCCGCACCCGTCGCGCTGATGGCCGAGGTCGCAGGGCCGGTGGCATTCAAGGGGGCGCCGCCGTCGTGGCGGAACTCCTGCTGCGTCGAGCAGTGGATGCCGCCGCCGCCCGCCGCGATGCCGTCAATGTCGAGCATGACGACCGTGCGGTCCGGGTACAGGCCCTGGAGCGTGTTCTTGGCCGCCGCGTCAGCCTCCTCGTCGCCGAACTGCGGCGCAATAACGGCGCCGTTGACGGTGTAGAAGTTGATGTAGCCTGCCGCGAAGTTATCGGCGTTCTTCGGGTCGTCAGCGAGGCTGCGCAGCTTGGTCGGCGCGGTGAGCACCGTCACGTTGAGCTTGCGCCCCTGCAGGTCGGTTGCGTTGCGCAGAATGTCGAGGTGCTCAAGGGTCACGTTGTGGTCGTAGCTCTCGGGGTTGGGGTCGTACGCTGCCACCACCTGCCCGGGGGACACGAAGCGCGCGTAGAAGTCGGTGTGGGCGTCGGTGATGTCCTTGCCCTTGATGCCGGGGAGCCAGATGATCTTCTGCACGCCGATGAGGAACTTGAGCTCCTGCTCAACCTGCTCCTTGCTCCAGCCGGGGTTACGGTTGTCGTCTGGGATGTCAGCTGGGCTTGTACCAGCAGCCTCGACTCACTCAGCACACAGCTCTCAGTGATGATCGCCGTGCCGTTACCGTCGACCTCGAGCGCGCCGCCCTCGAGCACGAGCGCGGTGGTGACGCGCGGCACGCCCGCAATCTCCGTCACCTGGCGCGCGACCGTCGCGTCGTCGGCGTGCTCCTGCTTGTTGCCCCAGCCGTTGAAGTTGAAATCAACGCCGGCGGTGATGTCCGAGCCGTTGGCAGCGCGCACAAACGTAGGTCCTGTGTCGCGGAGCCACAGGTCATCAATCTTGGCCTCGACAAGCGTGATGTTGGCCGCGAAGCCCGCGTTAGAGCCGGTCGCGTTGGCAACGAGGCCCTTGAGCTCGTCCATGTCGTCCTTGCGCGCGAGGAACGAGACCGGCTCATACGCTGCGATGGCGGTCGCCACGCTCACAAGGTTGGCGCGGACGATCGGCAGCAGCGACTCGCCCCACACATCGGAGGTCGGGCCAAAGCCCATCCAGGTGCGCTTGTGCGGCACACCTTCTTCAGGCATGAACCAGCCCGGGCCTGTCTGGACGACGGGGTCGGCGGCGTGGGCAGCGGCCGCGAGCGCGAGGAGAGAGAGTGCTGCGGTGCGCATGGTGGTGGAGTGGGTTGTGGAGATGCTCTCGAGACAACGGCTGTTCGCTTGCTCTTTATACACTCTTTCCGCTGGTCTTTACAGTCGTTGGCTCTGACATCCGCCGGCACATGACTTGGGCAGGATCTTCCAGGTTGGGTGCGTCAAGCTGCAGCCGAAATGATGAGCCCAGCCCTGGCAGGCACAAACGTCCCGGCCTTGATGCCGTATCGTAATCTCGACCCACGCTGCAGGAACCGAGCAAGTATCAATCGTCCTCGTTTAGCCTGGAAGGTGGAGTCTAAGGCTGAGCAAAACGAAGTATAAACAAAAGTTGGAAAAACGGTTGCGGTTGTTGACGGCTAGCCTGCACCGCATGGGCGTCATGTTTATCGCAGTCCATGCTCCGAACGCTGCTTTCGAGCTCCGGATTGCCCGGCGTCGGAGATCCTCGAGCGCGTCGATGTCTTGGCGGCATGCATTAGTATGCTGCAGTATGCCTTAGCTATGCTTTTATGCACAGAGTGTCGTCATGCGATGAGAGTGAGCATGTATGTGGGCGTGGATGTGGATCACAATGAACGTCCTGCTTGTCTTGGCGGCATCAAAATCACAACACCGCACACCGCCGCCACCTCTGTACGCGTCAGGCGTAACCTCCACCGACAGAGGACAACAACCTCTTCCAACCTCCTGCCCATCACACAACAACCCACTCTGCGCAATGGCGGCAGCGCTCGTGGACCTCCCCCAAGAGAGCCCACTAGCGCAGACACCTGCACTGCCCCAACTGCCGCACACGCTTGACCTCGACTGTCCCATACCTCTGCCGGCAAACAAGGCGCGAGTGCCGTGGCCGTGGCCCGTCGCGTGAGTTGCCGCCGCCGCGCGCACCGCTGACAGCAGGGGCCCGAGTTCCGTCCCGGATGAGCAGCTCGATGCATTCATAGCGAGGCGGTACTATGAGACGCTCTATCTCAGCGACGTGGGTAGCGTAAGGAAGACAAGACCAAACGCTGACCAAACAGACACTTGCGCCCCTCGCCGGGCTTGCAGCCGACCTTGAGCGCGTCCTGCCGGCCGATTCGGGGGCGGCGCTCGTTCCGCACCTCCTCGCTCTGGGAGGCATCGAGGCGCGGCACCGCAAGACGCTTGCCCCGGCCGTTAACGCCGCGCTCCAGTCCAGCACGGCGGACGAGACGCTGACGGCCGAGCACCAAGTGCTAGCCGTTGCCGTAGACTTGCGTGCCAAGAGCCGTGCGGCAGTGGAGGGCGGGCGGTTGCCTCGCGCCAAGGCCTTGACGGAGGAGTTTGAACACCGAGAGTGGGTCATGAGGTCCCGGACGCCCTGGCTAACCCTCAGAGTGCTTGTCCAGATCGTCTTCCTTCTGCTGTATCGAACGAGGGAAGGCAAGCGGCTGCGAGAAGACAGTGCACAGGAGAGCGAGCAAAAGAGCGATGGGAAGAGGAAGAGACGCAAGCTCGCAGGCCCAGTGGAGCCACCCCACCCGTCGAAAGACCCCGATCTCGCGCTTGAGGTGCTCTCAGACCGAGTCAGCGTCTGGCAGGTCATGTCCCAGCTCGACCTCGGTGGCCTTGGCCTGCTCGAGGCCCAGTCAAAGCCTGACCCGGGAGGGGGGATGGCCGCCATCATCAAGAAGTTCTGGACCGACGTGCTCGTCCCCTTCTTCATCCAGAAGCAACACTCGTTCTGCGCCTCATTCCACGTCAAGGTGTTCGGTGCCGAGCTTCCAGCCGAACTCGTCCAGAAGAAGCCCCGAAAGCCAAAGGTCACCCGCAAGCTGTCTCTGGACGCGAGGGACGATGCCCCGGTCACAGCAGCCGCCAACCCACCTGCAAAGCTGCGCCGTACCGTGTCCCATGCGCCCCACACCGGCACGCGCAGGCCATCGTCGCCAGAGCGAGGGCGCGACCCCAGTCACCAGCCTCTCCGCGAGCGCTCGATCCAGCGGTCCATGTCGCGTGTCTCTGACCGCACCGATAGGTCGCATACTGTCGACGGCGACCTCGTGTCACGCCAATCGCGCTCCAGCTCCATCGATCCGGTGCCAGCCAACCGGCCCAAGACCGGTATTGTGCGCGCACCGAGCGGCAAGGACCTCTTCAAAGGCCGCGAGGTTGGCCTCCTCCGCCGCTCCAACAGTGTTCGGCTGCCTCAGACCGACTCGAAGAGTCAGACCCAGAGCCAGAGCCAAGTCGGTCGCGGCCTCTTTGGCCGCCGGACAAACTCGACTCAGCTGGCACCTCAAGCGCAGTCTCAGTCACAGTCACAGGCGTCCACCGAGACACTAGTGCTCGCCACGCCCGCCAAACCGAAGCATAGTGCCTTCTTCGCGCGTGCGCACACGCAGCAGTGGCACCCGACTCCGATCCGCGAGGAGCCGAGCTCGGCGGAAAGGAGCTACAGCTATGTAGCTGAGACGCCGGGGCGCCGAAGTGCAAATGGCTCAACCGTCTCGGAGACACCGCGGAGCAGCACGCATTCGCGCGTGGCTGAGACTCCCGCGCATGGCGGCAGGGGATCGGTGGCGGAGACACCGGTAGGGGGCGGTCGTGTTGCACGCACGCCGCTGCACGGTGGAGTCGTCGCGGGCACGCCATTGCGTGGCGCAGACACCGACTATGACGACGACGACCTCGGCGCACTCATGGTGCCGACCGACGAGGAGGACGAGGGCGAGGGCGAGGATGGCGACCATGGGTTCGGCGGGCTGCTGGCCCCCGAGACTCCGCGCAAGGGGTGGTAGTACCTGTTGTACATGAGAGCATTGCGTCACTGTGCCCACTGTGCCTGTTGCGCGAGATGCCATGCCATGTCTATTTGCTACACTAAACCAGATCTTCTCCGCGCTCGTCGTCGCCGTCAGTGAGCGCGAACACGTCGTTGCCGAGCTCGGCGTCGTCGACCTCGTCGTCCCAGACGTTGCTGGTCCGGTGCTCGTACTCGTGCGCGGCCTCGATATCGGCGTCGGTGAGCGCGATGCCGCCGGCCGCGCCAGCCGTAGCGGGG
This sequence comes from Vanrija sp. TS_01, assembly GCA_026725045.1. Taxonomy (NCBI): domain Eukaryota; kingdom Fungi; phylum Basidiomycota; class Tremellomycetes; order Trichosporonales; family Trichosporonaceae; genus Vanrija; species Vanrija sp. TS_01. Next base: position 686,698 of record JAPKIE010000009.1, read on the forward strand.
GCGAAGGCGTGCGTCCGGCCCTGGGCGTCGCGGTACGACGCGCCGGCGGACGCCGAGAGGGGCTGGTACAGCTGTGCGAGCTCTGCGCGGCGGCGGTTGCGCTTGTCGAGCACGTGGGCGAGGTAGAGGAACCCGGTGGAGCCGAGCAGGTTGGCCGCGATGTCGCCGAGCTGGAACGTCTTCCACTGTGTCGGCGCGTCAGCTGGCTTCCTTGTAGTTCGCGACGCCACTCACAGGCAGCATGCTCTGCACGATCTCGCTGACGATGCCGCCGACGAAGAAGCCGCAGAAGACGGTGAGGATGAGCGGCGCCCGGCGGATGTACCATATCCGCCTGTGCGGGCCCTCGGGGACCTCGAGCACAAAGTAGATGAGGAAGGTGGCGAAGCCGAGCTGGTGTGTGTCAGCGCGCAAGCGCGCGGGGTACTCACGCCGAAGAAGTGCAGCGCCTTGTCGTTGATCGGCAGCGTCGGGAGCGGGGCGAAGCCCAGCACGCCGAGGAGGAGGAGCCACGCGGCGACGACGAAGACCATGGCCTGGGTGGGGTGTCAGCATGCTCCAGGGCATCGGGCTCTGCTCGGCGTCGGTCGAACGCGGCGCGTCGCGTCGCGCACCATCGCGCGATGCGATGCCGCCGAGCGGGTTGCAGCCCAACCACCGCGCGCGCACGCCAACTCACCGGCCTCAGGCGCAGCGGCACCCCCTTGACGGGGTAGCTCCGGAGGAGGTACTCCTCGATCTTGTCAAAGGCCGAGAGGACGGCCGCATGCGGCGACGGGTACGACGGGAGCGAGTACGACGGAAGGGACGGCATCGTGCTGGCTGGCGGCTGTGTGTGTGGGCGTTCGTGCGTGCGGTCGGCCGGCGCCGCGGTAATCGTTAAAGCAAGCCTCTTTGTAGCGAGCGGGCTGGTCGCTGTGCTGTGCCGCGGCGTGCGTGATGAAACGGCGGCGAGAAGATTGTGAGACGGATGATGACGGATGGAGTCGTGGCCGGCAGCTCGGGCAGTTCGGCGGCGCGCAGCGCAGCACGCCTGCAGGTGGCCGATGGATGGTGATTGCGTCGCTCGCTCGTCGGTCGCGTCACGTGGCGCAAGTCACTGCTGCCATTCTCGGCGGCCGTTGATGCTGCATTCGCACCGACGCAACGACGTACGTATGCACTCGGTGCATGTGGTCGCGAGGCTTGGATTGCACGTCCTCATGCGCTCACGGGTTCGTGCTTGGGCCGACGGAATACAGCGTGCAAGGGTTTGAACAGTGGTGTGGCAGAGTGGCGAGGCTTGACGCATCGCATCGCACTCGAAACCCACCGCGGGGCTGTTTGAGTACGATACTACATGAGCTGACCTGCATCTGCCTTGCCCGCCATCCTTGCAAACTGTTCACTCCGCTCACCAAGCGGTCCGTAACACGACACACACACACACACACACACACGCGCGCGCTTCATTTGACTTCATCTTCGTACAACTCGCACTACGCCCGCCCAACAAGACGCAGCAGCGCAGGCGTATACTCGGGGTCGACAAACGGCCGGCCAGTATGACACGGGTCAAGCGACCCGTCCGGACGGAGGGGCAGCGCGTCGGGGAACTTGGAGCGGTCGCGGTCGACGGGGCACGAGTTGAGGTGCGGGAACGCGCTGGTGCCCTTGCGCGCCTCGAACACCTTCCACTTCTGCGCGAGCTGCGCGGGGGTAGCGATCGCGCGCGGGACAAAGCACACGTATGAGCAGAAGCGGATCTGGGAGCCGGTAGGGGACGCGTTCCAGTGTACAGTGCGCGAGTCCCAGACTGAGGGGTTGACGCGTCAGCCGCAGGCACTGAGCCGAACTAGGCCCACTCACTGATCAGGTCGCCCACCCCCGCACACACCTTGACCGTCTCGCACCCGGCCTTCTTGAACCACTCCCACTCGTCAGCATCAAAGCGGTACGAGTTCTCCGTGGGGCCAAAGTCGCCTTCGGGGCGGAACCCGCCGCGCTCGGCAAAGTGGCGCTGGTGCAGCAGGTGGCTGCCGCGCATGACGACGAGGCCGCCGTCGTCCGGGCCGTTGGGGGAGAGGTTCGCGATGCCCTGGTACAGCTCGAAGCGGTCGATGCGGCGCGGGTTCTGGTCGATGTCTGGGGGTGTCAGAACCGCGATGCCGGCAGTTAACTCACGCGGCCACGCGGGCACCGGCTCGATGTCGACCCGCCCGTGCGTCTTGTTGATCGGCAGACTCGCGTTCATGCCGTCAAACGACACAATGAGGTCGTCGGTGCCGTAGATTTCGGCGAAGGCGGCGATGACGCCGGGCTGCGTGCGGATCTTCCACACAAACGCCTCGTGGTTGACGCTGTAGCGGTTGTACATACCTCCTCTGCGCAGGGTTAGTGTGCTGTCAGCCGACCTACGACCTACTTCTGACTGTAGGGCATGTGCGCGTCGTCCCACGTCGTGCGGTCGCCGCGCTTGAATCCGTACGGGAACTTCTCGAGCCAGTCGAGTGCCTCTTCTTGGAACTCGAGGGCGACGTCCTCGGACACGACGTTGGGGATCACGACGAACCCGTCGCGTTCGAGGTCGTCGACCCACTTGGCGCGCTTGGGGCTCGGCGGCGCGCGCTTGGGCACCGGCACGGTCGTGTGAGTTGGCAGTGCGGGTGTGGGCCCCGTGGGCACTTCGGTTACGGTGGCTGTTGCGGTGGGGGGCATTGTGGGTTGGTGGTGTTGCTGTGGTTTCGTGGTCAAGTGTTGTCTCTGAGCTCATTCGTGCTGACTTATATCCCCTCGTGCCCATGCCCCCGGTCGTCATCTTCTTTCCCCCGTCGTCGCCCTGTTTCCCGGCTCGTCGCACACATCCGACCCGCCAGTTGCCGAGCGCGCTCGGAACCGCAGGTGTCCGCCCCCCAATCGACAATGAACCCACACGACCCCCGCCACATTGACAACCGCCTCACTCACATGATCGTCATCTCCGGAGCGGCGCCGGACATTATGCTGTTCAATGTGCGGTCGCGCCTGCCTGCCCATGCAGCCGTGTGCAGACAGCTCATGCGGTAACATGCAAACACGCTGTCAGCAGACATTGACAGCTGTTGCTGTCGGACATGCGCAAGTGGGTGCTCGCTCGGATCGGACGCCAGCGGAGAGGGGCCGCGCCGCTCGGCGGACCGCACATTATGGCGCCTTAATGGCCGGTTTTGTGCGTGCGTCTGCTGTATACCCGGTGAGGGGGCCACATGTGTCGTGCATTGGTGACGCTCACAGCATCATAGCACAGCTCGGTTGCATGGTTGTAACAGCTTTCCATGGTGCGTGAACGCCAGCAACAGCGCGACACCGAGTGTGGCAGTCGCTTTGTGGCATGTGGCAGCACCACAAACACCTCCCGGTCCGAGTCCAACACCACCCGCACATTACCCATCGGCCATTGACCAGAATCACCGTTCCGCGATCTAATCACATGACGGCCGTCGTGCTGCGGCATGTAGATAGTGGGTGTGCATCGGCACGGTCCAGAGACGCGGTCACTTGTCTCGGCTCGAATCACCAATCCGCGAGATACCGTTGGTGCGCGTCGGCGTCGTCCGGGTACTTGCGGCGTGTTGTTGCGCGCGCATCTTATCGCCGGCACGGACAGAGCAGAGCGCAGTTTACCCCATGGTTCCCCGCGCGCGCAGTACAAAGGCCAGACGGGGCAGGCAGAGCACGACTTGTACGGGCTGACCAATCGACGCCTCCAACACGTACCTACCCACCTCACCACACACCACGACCATGGGCGTCGACGCTCCCCCGGCCAGCACGTCGCACCACCTCGCGACCATCCTCGCGGGGCGCGACACGCGCTTCTTCCACGGCAACCAGTTCAAGCTGACGCTCATCATCGTGGGTGCGGTTGCCGTGGCATGCTGACCCATCCCAGTGCCTCGTGCTCATCACGTCCATGACCAACGGGTACGACGGCTCGGTATGTGGTCCACCTTGGGCACAGCTCACACCCACACCCAGATGATGAACGGGCTGCAGGCACTCAGCACGTGGCGCAACTACTTCGGCCACCCGGAGGAGAAGGCCACGCTTTTCGGGAGTGAGTTGTCGGCCGTCGCGTCCACTGACCCCAGTCTTCAACGCGATCCAGAACATGGGCTCGCTGTGCGGGCTGCCGTTCGCGCCGTACGTGTCCGACCTGTGGGGCCGGCGCATGGGCATCTTTGTCGGGTGCTGCATCATGCTCGTGGCGACGGCCATCCAGACGGCCGCGCAGAACGTCGGCATGTTCATCGCTGCGCGCGGGCTTATCGGCTTCGGGCTCTCGTTCGCGACCATTGCCAGTCCGATCCTGATCACCGAGCTCGCTTTCCCCACCCACCGGGCGCCCTTTACCGCGCTGTACAACACGCAGTGGTGAGTCGTCAGCGGCCGAGCTGTAGCATCCGCTAATCCCTTTTCTCAGGTACCTTGGGTCCATCGTTGCCGCCTGGACGACGTACGGCACGTTCCGCATGGCGAGCAACTGGGGCTGGCGTATCCCGTCGCTGCTGCAGGGCCTGCCGTCCATCATCCAGTTCTTCCTGATCTGGAGCATACCCGAGTCGCCGCGCTGGCTGATCGCACACGGGCGCAAGGACGAGGCGGTGGCTTTCATCACAAAGTACCACTGCAACGGCGACGCGTCCGACCCGCTGATTGCGTTCGAGGTCGACGAGATCGAGGAGACAATCAGGCAGGAGCAGTCGGCCAAGTCGGCCAGCTCGTTCCGCTCCCTATTCGCCACGAAGCCCAACCGCCGCCGCATGCGCCTGATTATTGCGCTCGCCGTCTTCTCCCAGTGGTCGGGCAACGGGCTCGTTAGCTTCTACCTCACCCTCATCCTCAACGGCATCGGCATCAAAGAGGCCAAGTACCAGACGCTGATTAACGGGATTCTGCAGGTGTGTACTGGCGGCTGCCGGGCGTGAGTCTAACACGCCACTCCCCAGATATACAACTTCGCCACGGCCATCACTGGCGCGCTCCTCATCGACCGCGCAGGCCGTCGCCGCCTCTTCCTCATCTGCACGTCGGGCATGTGCGTCGCCTTCACGTGCTGGACCATCGCGTCGGCCGTCTACGCCAACTCGTCGCACACGTGGGACCCGGTGTGCCTCGCCAAGAACGGGGGCAAGACGAGCAAGTGCGTCGCGCTCGACGCGAACAAGCACGCCGGGCACGCCGTCATCGCCTTTATTTTCGTCATGTACGGGTTCTATAACCTTGCGCTGTCGTAAGTCTCTGCTGGTCCTCTTTCCTTGCCCCCCCCCCCCCCCCCCTCACGCCCGCCCAGCCCCCTGCCCAACGCGTACACCGTCGAGATCGTGCCCTACGTCATCCGCACAAAGTCGCTCATGGTCAAGAACCTCACCGTGTCCGCGTCGGCGACGTTCAACCAGTACGTCAACCCGATCGCGCTCGCGGCCATCCAGTGGAGATACTACATTGTCTTCTGCGTGTTCATCGCCTTTGAGGTTGTGTTTATTTACCTGTTCCTCATCGAGACGCGCGGGCAGGACGGCCCGCTGCCGCTCGAGGAGATTGCCGAGCTGTTCGAGGGCCCGTTCCGCTTTGGATTCCAGAAGAACCCGACGCGCGAGGGCGTGGGGGACGAGGAGGGCGGGAGCGTCGACGGCAAGGACGGGGCGCTGGTGGACGTCAGTACGGTCAAGGAGCTGGGCAAGTGAGCGGGTGGGTTCAGTCGAGGGGCAGACGCGTGAGCGGGTGGACTCGGTCGAGGGGCAGACAAGACGCAGCTGGTTGTTGATCTTGTCGAAGCACATAGGAAACAATGCACTGTTGAACATACCCGCCCCATGCACTGGCAATAAGAGTATAGTCTGGCTGCCCCCGAGAGGACGCCCAGACCGAGCCAGATATTGAGCGAGTGAACCAGCCGAAGCTAGCACAAGACGAGGACCTCCCCTAAGACTATGAGTCGCTGTGCAATGGGCGAGCCCCATGCCTAACTGCCGCCAGAGTGAGGAGCGGTAAACAGTTCAAGCAAGGTAAGTATGGAATCCGGGTAGGGGTGACCGGGTATGACAGCGGCGGGCGTGCCTGCCGGTGGCCACACCATCTGCCCACTTCATCCTATGCACCACTCTGCACCCCCCCCCCCCCCCCCCTCTGCTCTATTAAACAACGTTGCATAACCCCAGTGTATGAATGAAGAACTGAGGCCATGTAGTGGTACATGCCTGAATGTGTGTATGTGTTGTTGTGCTGTGTGGTGCCGTGGTCGAGTGGCGTACAATGCAAGATATGCCGGTTACGTGTGCATGGCGAGAACGCAAGAGATGGCAATGATGGCCAAGGTGTAGCCAGCAGCAGCAGTCGGGGTAGCAGCGCTGCTTGAGCCACCGCCGCTGGAGCCGCCGTTGTTGGTGCTGACAGACGACGAGCCGTTAGAGGTGCCGGCGGTGTTGACCGTCTCGGGCGGGGCGCCACCCTGGGCAAGGGCAGCAAAGCCGATGGCAGGCGGGTTCGCACGGTAGACCGAGTAGACGTTCTTGAGGAAGGTGGCGCCGACAATCCACGAAACAAAGGGGTTCTGTCCCTCGAGGTTGAAGAAGGCGCCGACGCACATGTCTGGTGTGGCGCTGCTAAGGGGACCCAGGCTAAAGTCGTCACTTGAGATGGTCCAGACCTGGTTGCCAAAGCCCATCTTGACAGTCACCTCCTGGTTGCATGGGTACTGGTAGTAACCCTCGTAGCCAGTCGAGGCGCCCAGAGGCTCCGAGTTGGGGATCTGGGCGTAAATCGAGGCGACGACATTGCTGGGGCCGGCGATCAGAGTGGTACCAGTGTCGATGGCGGCGTTGGCCGACGAGCTCGAGTATCCAATGTTGTTGCCCTCGACCCAGATACCAGAGATTGGCAGGCGCCAATAGTCGAGGTCCGAGTTGGCAATGGACATGTAGTTGATCTCGCCGGTGTAGTACGTGTTGTTGACGCCACCAAAAGTGATCTCACCACCGTTCTCGTTCACCCTCGAGGTCGGGCGGGTGTTTCGGAGGCGCGCCATGTACACGCCGAACTGAGGGTCGGCCCAGGTGTTTTCCGCCAGTGTCTGCCACCACGGCGTCTGCTTAATGTTGGAAATCTTCTGCCAGCCGAGGCCGATGAGACCTGAAATCGGGGCCGTGATGAGCGCCGGTGTCAACTGGTTGACGAGAGCAAAGGCCTGCTTCTCAACGGTGAACGTGTCCATCGTCACAACATCGTTGACGATTGTGCCCGCGGCATCGCCAGATCCGTAAGCGATCCTGAACGGCGTGTTGGTGTTGACAAACGTCGAGCTCTGCTGGTCCTGGAACGCAGTCATACCACTGCATTGGTCGCACCCAGATTCGAGCACCCAGAGGTCCGAGCTTCCCGTGTCGGCAATGACGAGGAACTTCTGGGGCGGGGTACCGATGGACAGCTCGCCGGCGTACACCGAGTCGATGTCGATGTTGACGAGACCCATGGTGGCGGGTGGGGCCGTGCCCGCGCGCTTGTGTCGCTCGGCGCGCTCCGAGAGGCCGCGCTTGAGGCGCTCGAGCTCGCGGGCAGACAGGTGGTCGGCGTACTTGTGGCGCAGGTTTGTCGCCTGGTCCTTGAACCAATCCCTGCGCTCCTCGTCGGTGGTGTCGCGCCTGGCGATGTGCTTAAGCGGCACCGAGAGGGGCGGGGCCGAACGGGGGGAGAGGCCAGGGTCCGAGGCTTGCGGGGCCGCGAGGACGGCGACGGCCGCCAGCAGGGCAGCGTAGGCGACGTGCATGATGGTGGTGGTGAAGATGTGTGAGATGGGAGGAGCGACGTGAAAAGTTGGAGCGGGTGGTTGTTGTCGTTTTCGCTGTCGAGGCCGTTGTGCGGGACGCGCGGGCAGGCGGGCGGAGCGGGAGGACGGGGGTGAGGAAGGAGGCCGCTCGGGGAGATGGGGTAATGAGTGTGATTATGTAGAGGGTATGTAGGTGACGGAGGGCTGTGCCGATGGCGGTGGCGGGGTCGCAGTCGGCGCAGCAGCGGTAGCGAGGGAGAGGTGGTGACGGGGTGCGTGGAGTGGAGAGTCAAAAGTGAGTCAGTCACAAGCGATGGTCGATGGAGGTGGTGGTGGTGGCTGCGCGCGCAGGCCGATTGTTTTCAGTTCATTTATTATGCGCGCGTCGTTTAAACCGCGATTTTTTTAATGTGGTGGAGATCTTCCAAGACTGCCTGCCAGGCACATTGTGCACATCGACCACGACGCTGGCCCACGTCTGCAACGTCCACTGGTCCCCATTGCATGCTTGCTGCATGCAGCAGTGGCCGTAGGCCGCCGCGTCGGCGCAGAGCAAACAGACGCATCACGCTTGACAATGCGGTGCTGGGACGCACGCCTCGCCGTCTGCGTGTGCCAGGCAGCAGGCAGGCAGGCAGGCAGGCAGGCAGGCAGGCAGGCAGGCAGGCAGGCGCAGCGCACGCATCGTCATGGCTGATCTGTTCTGTTCTGCGCCGAGGCGCCGAGGCCTACGAGCGAGCGGACGGCCAGCGCCACCCGCAGCAGCCGCCGCCCTGTGCCCGGCCCGACGTGTGACCGTGGGGACGACTGGCGGTGGTGGACAGACACGGCACACTGGCCAGACGTCATCCACGCCAATGCCAAGACAATCTTGCTGGGCGGAGAGGCGGGGGGGGGGGGGGATGGCAGCACCTCCGAGTGGTGCATGCCGTATGGCGCCCAGTGTCCAGTCCGCAGTACGCCCAGCCAGACTATCACGCCGGCCTAACCCGGTGTTACTTGCATGCCATGCCTTGCATTCCGTGCCAAACCACTTGGCGCACCGGTCGCCTTGGCACATTTGCCGCGTCATTGCAGTGTAACACCCCCGCGGCGTCCACCACCGCCGGCGACTGAGATCCGTAGTCGGCTCGGCTTTATCACTCATGCCGGCCGTTTGTTGACGCAGGCCGTGCTGGTGGTGACTCACACAGACACACACAAACTATCGTTCCTGTTGCTGGAATCTCTATATCACACTCTCTTTTGCATCTACGGCGCTCTACAAGATCTACCTACAGACGCGCACGGGCGGCACCGAAGCTCGACAGAGCAGGCACGTCCTCCGCCTTGCCGCCCTTGCCGACAGTCTTGACGTACTCGCTGTGGGGCGTTAGTTACATGGGGCGTGTGAGGCCGGGCTGGGTAGAGGGCTGGGTGGTGGCAGGCTTCGTGATCGCCCAATGATCATAGGCATGGGTCGGCGGGGAAGAGAAGCTGGAGTGGGTGGGTCGGGCTGGTAGGCTCCGTCATGCGTGCGGGCAGTCGCAGTACATCACCCGCTCCGCCGCGCAAGATGCACAAAGCAGGGGCGTGGGTTGTCTTCGGGACATGATGACGCGAGACATGCGCGGCGCCGCCCGCGGCGAGGTATGCGCCTCTGACACTCGCGTCATGGTATGCGCGTGTGTCATGTCGGGCCCAGTGAGTTAGACGACACATGAGACGAACGCCTATGCTTTGTTTCGGCCGTCGTCTCCGCGTCGCAGTCGCGGACTAATCACGTCTATTCCGGCTCATCTGACCCGGCCACGGTCGTGGCCACGGTCACGGTCGCGGACACGGTCACTGCCTCCGCCTATGCCTCCGCCACTCGACGTCTCAACTCACCTCAAGAATGCGGCCCAGTCCTCGCCGCCGGGGGTCACGTGGCCGCCCTCGTGCGTCTCGACGCGGCTCGAAGGGCACGCGTCCTGGAGCTGCTTGCTCGCCTTGCCCGACACGACGGGGTCCACCTTGCCGACGACGTGCAGCACGGGCGTCTGCAGCGGGAAGTAGTTGGTGAAGTCGGGCACCTCGGAGCGGGGCTTGAAGCCGCCGACGGCGATGGCGACTGGGGGTGTCAGAGGTGCGCGTGTGGGGGGACGAAAGGCGCGGTGCTGCGCCTCGGCCAGCGCGCCTTCTAAAGGTTACACGTCACGCCCTCCGGCGGTCCGCGCCCGCAGCACCACACCACTACTCACACTTGAGCGGCTTGAGCTTGTCGCTGGTGGGGAAGTCGGGGTGGAGGCCGGGCTTCTCGAGCAGAGCAGCGAGGGCAGCGGCCATGGCGGCGCCCTGGCTGAAGCCGATCACGCCGTCAAACGGCTCGTTGTTGACGAGGTACGAGTGGAGGTACTTGACCGTGTTGTCAAAGTCTGCGGGGTGCGTGAGCGGGGCGGGGGTTGGGGAGTAAGCTGGGTCAGACCGTGCTTTGCAGCTCGGCCAGAATCCCCCACTCACACTGGTACGTCTTCCTGTCCGGCGCGGTCCACCACGCGCGCGTGACAGCGACGTTGGGCGACGCATCGCCCTTGGCGTACGCCGCGACCTCCTTGACCTGGATGGGAGAGAGCTGGCTCTCGCCGAGCACGACGGGCGGGTCGACGAACACGACCTCGGCGCCAGACGCGGCGTTGGAGTGCGTCGCCGCGCCGATGGGCTTGCCGTCGAGCTGGACGCCGTCCGCGCCGGCGACCTGGAAGCCCTGGTACTTGGCCGGGAGGGCGGACCACGCCGCCTTGAAGTCGCCGCTGCTGCCGCCCGCGCCGAGGAGCGCCGTGCGCAGCTGCTTGGCGAAGATGGACGCGTTTTGGGAGTAGCCGCACAGCGCGAGGATCCGGACCGCCATGGTGAGTGAGTGGGCGAGTGAATTGGTGGACGAGAGATAGAAGACGAGCAAGTTCGGGACACGAGAATGTGGTGCACCGGCCGGTGTGCCGTGATGACTCGGCTAACCCCGCCTGATGCCGCCACCGGGTACATCGGATACGAGCGAGACGGCTTGTACGGCCGTCACAGGCCGGTCGGGTGCAAGCCGATCCAAGACTGATGATGCATGGCTGGGGGCTATCTGGCGACGACTATCTAGGGAGCTCTGCTATCTATGAAGGCTGTGATGCATGGGCCGCGCGTAACGGCCGATACAGCATGCTGCCCGGCCACAGCCTACAGCTCGCCTACAGCCTACAGCTCGCCTACAGCCTACAGCTCGCCTACAGCCTACAACTCGACCACAACCTTGCCAAAGTGCCGGCCGTCCGCCATGTACTTGTACGCCGCAGGGAGCTCGTCAAACGAGAAGGTCTGGCGGGTGAGAAACCACGAGGACGACATCACCCACCTTGTCAATGATCGGCTTGACGCCACCCAGCTCGAGCGCAGGCACCATGGCCTTAAGCTCCTCGCGGTTGCCGACAAAGCTGCCGCGGACGTACGCGCCCGACATGAGGATGGTGACCGCGAGGTCTGGGCAGCGTCAGCTCCTGCCATAGTGGGCGGGACTCACCCTCATTGACGATCTTCTCCGGGATAGCGCCATACGCGCTCACGTAGCCTGTTGTCAGCGCGCGATGTTGCCACTTCACTCACCAGACACGGCGACAAGACCGCCCTGGCGTGTGCTCCGGATGCTGCGGCCCAGCGTCAAGCGGCCCGCAATCTCAATGACAAAGTCGACACCACGACCACCAGTGAGGCGGCGCACCTCGACGTCCCAGTCCTCGATCTTGCTGTAGTCGATCGTCCTGATCGCCTCGTCGGGGAACTTTGTGAGCGGCGCCAGGAGCGACTTTGCGCGCTCAAGCTTGGACGCAGAGGACGACGTCACGATGACCTTGGCGCCCGAGGCCAGTGCCAGCTGGGCGGCAGCGAGCGAGACGCCGCCCGTACCGAGACACAGGACGGTCTCTCCAGCGCGAAGCTTGGGGTTGTGTCCGTTCAATGACGACCACGCAGTGCCGAACGCGATCTGGGGTGTGCGTCAGAGGGCACCTGGGGTGTGGGCTTACCGGAATCGTGGCGCCCTCGGCGTAGCTGAAGTGCTTGGGGATGCTAATAGCGTCTTCCTGACGGGTGAGAGGTGAGTCAGACGGACACTCACCTCGCTGCACACGAAGGGCTCCTGTGCGACGCCGTGCCTTCCGCCGCCAAGCCCGCGGCTCATGTCTTCGGGACGCAAGTCCTCGTGCTGACAATATCAGCTGTGTCGCGCCACCGCCCACTCACATAGTAAAAGCCCTGGGGGAACACCGGCGCGACGCGGTCGCCGACCTTGAAGAGGGTAACGGCCGGCCCGACAGCCTCGACGACACCGCAGCCGTCTGCAGTAAGCACACGCCGCTCGTAGCCGACTCACCAGACACGGGCACGAGGTTGTCCGGGATATCGTGACCCGGGGGGTACGTGCCCGTCGCGATCTGGAGGTCGCGCGCGTTGAGGCTGAGCGCCTTGATGCGGATGAGGATGTCGTTGGGCCCGGTGAGCTTGGGCTCGGGCGCGTCGTCGCGGCGCACGAGGCCGTCCAGGCCGGTGCGGTGCACGAGGTTGTACTGCTTCATTGTGGTGGAGAGGGGTTGAGGGTGGTGGACGTGGGCTGCGAAAAACAGAATGAAGCTAGCAGTATCTATTCTGAGGACGCACGCTGGCGAAACTCGAACGAGAGTGCGAGCAATCGACGACGTCATCAACACGAAGGATGGATGGACAGACACCGAGTGGCTGAAATCTTTGGAGCGATCACTATCACTATCGCTATCGCTATCAGCTGGTCACATACCGACCGCCGCACATGCACACATGCTGCAGCACGGCCGCCATGCAGTCATTGCGGACTCCATAGCTCCCTCATCAGGCTCTGAAGGGTACTCAATGACTGGTGGTGAGCGGCAGCCCAAGACCATCCCATCTGCCATACCGAGTCTCTCCCGTCCGTTTGGCCTGCACCCTCAAGGTCGTCAGCATGTCAGATACGCGCTGCATCCTCCCTTTGCAGGCCCGAGTCGCTCCCCGCCGGCGCGTGCACGTACAGAGCGCGACGATCAGGGACGGTGGGCCTGTCGTCGCTGCTGGGCCGGTCTTCTGGAGGGACCCGCCTATACGTCAGCAGGACGTTTCTCCCCCTTTCTCTGTTGTGACATCGACGCTTGCCGTGCACCTGTATGCGCGGGTCGTGGTCTTGCCCCAAGCCGGCGTGGCCGCATGAGTGCCACCAGCCACGGCCACGGCCACGGCCTGCCCCAGCTCCCTCTCTCACTGCAACCTACCAACGACGCGAGTTCGATCCCGAGCCGTGCCGCCAAAAGTCGCTCTGGCCCCCACCGGGAGTAAATTATTTGGGCCAAGAGGCCGAGAGTGTGTTTTGGTTTGGTGCATCTTGCAGCCATCTCTCCTCATCTTGTCCACACTGCACAATGCCGCCAGCACAACCGGGGCCTAGCAAGCCCAAGAAGGCAACGGCCAACGGGTTGGCGCCGCAGCCCAAGAAGAAATCCCGCGTGGCCAACTTCTTCAGCGACGACGACGAGGACGACCACGAGCGCGCCGCCGCGCCACAGGCCAACGGCGCCAACGGCGTGCGCAAGAAGCGGCGGCTCAGCGACAAGAAGGGCAAGGGGCGGGGCTCAGAAGAGCTGGAGAGGATCGCGGCCGAGCTGCTTGTCAAGCGGTACGAGCTGCCGTTCTACCAGGGTGTGTAGGCCTCCGGACGCGGGGCAGCGGCGCTGACAACCCCCAGGCCGGAGAGACATCCTCACCCAGATCCTGGAGAACGACACGGTCGTGATCATCGGCGAGACGGGCTGCGGCAAGTCGACGCAGCTGGGCCACCTGCTGCGGCGGCACGCGCTCTCGCTTGAGCACTACGGCCCCCGCGGGCCGTCGGTCGCCATCACGCAGCCCCGCCGGCTGCCGACCATCAGCCTGGCGACCCGCGTGGCCGCTGAGATGGGCGTGCCCGTCGGCGGCGAGGTGGGGTACGCTGTGCGCTTCGAGGACGCGTGCAGCCGCGACACACGCGTGCGCTTCATGACGGAGGGTGTGTTGATGCGCGAGCTCGCCAACGACGGGCAGAAGGCGCAGGCGCACGGCAAGGACAAGGCCGCCGCCAACGGGGACAAGGACGGCGGCCCTAGTGCTGCCGCCGGCGATGACGACCCGCTCAACCTCCTACTGCGGTACGACATTGTCATCATCGACGAGGCGCACGAGCGCACGCTCAATACCGACTTTTTGCTCGGCTCAATGAAGAAGATCCAGCGGCTGCGGAAAGAGCGCGCCGGCGAGGGCGTGCGGCCGCTCAAGATTGTCATCATGAGCGCGACGCTCGACCCAGTGAAGTTTACCAACTTCTTCACTGGCGCGCCCGCGCTCCATGTCCCCGGACGCATGTTTGACGTCGCGACCAGCCACACGGCCAAGCCGGTCGACGACTTTGTCGAGGCGGCCGCTGACGCCGCGCTGATGGTGCACACACGCAAGCCGAGCCCCGTCGGCGAGATGCTCGTCTTCATGCCTGGTGAGTGGTGGGCCGCTTCCAGACACCCTCGACGCCTGCTAACGAACCCCGCAGGCTCGGACGAGATCGAGAACCTCGTGGCGCTGCTCAAGCGGCGGGGCAACGACCTCGCGCCCGACGCGACGCAGCTGCAAGTGCTGCCGCTGTACGCGTCGCTGCCGGCGACGGCGCAGTCGAAAATCTTCGCGCCCACGCCGGCCAACACGCGGCGCGTCGTCGTCGCGACCAACATCGCCGAGACGTCGCTCACGATCCCCGGCGTCGGGTTCGTCATCGACTCGGGGTACAAGAAGGAAAAGGAGTTCATCTACCGCGCGTCGGGCGCGATCGAGCACCTGCGCAAGATGGAGATCTCGCAGGCGTCGGCGTGGCAGCGGACCGGACGCGCGGGGCGCGAGATGCCAGGCGAGTGCCTGCGCCTGTACACCGAGGCCGCGTTCCGCAAGATGCCCGAGTTCGACACGCCCGAGATCCAGCGCTGCAACCTCGCCAACGCGGTGCTGCAGCTCATCGCGATGAAGCAGGACCCCTTTTCGTTCGAGTACATTGACCCGCCGAGCCGCGACTCGATCGCCGCGGCGTTCCGCACGCTCGCTGGCCTCGGCGCCATCTCGTCCCCGACGGACATCACCCCGCTCGGACGCCAGATGCTCCACTACCCCCTGGACCCGGAGCACGCGCGCATCCTCGTCGCGGCGTTCGAGCTCGGCTGCGCGGCCGAGCTGATCGACATCCTCGCGCTCGTCGTCTCGGGGCCTGTCTTCCACGACCGGGGCGACACGCGCGAGACGGCCGCCGCCGCGCGTGCAAAGTTCATCCACCGCGACGGCGACCACCTGACGGCGATGAACGTGCTGCGCGCGTACCTGGCTTTGCGGTCCGGCGACGGCAGCGACGACGACAACGACGACGGCGCGCCGAAAGCAAAGGCAGGCAAGGGAGGTATTGGCGCATGGTGCCGCGACAACCACGTCAACGGCAAGACGCTAGCCGCCGCGGCGCGCGTGCGCGCCCAGCTGCGCATGCTGGCCACGCGGCACGGCGCCGACCCGACCTCGTCATGCGCCGGCGACTTCTCGCTCGTCGGCCGCGCGCTCCTCCAGGGCCTGTTCATGAACACGGCCGTCATCCAGGCCGACGGGAGCTACCGCCAGACTGTCGGCTCGCTCACCGTCAAGATCCACCCGTCGAGCGTGCTGGCCGGCCGCAAGGTCCCCGCGATCGTGTACGACGAGCTGGCGATCACGAGCGCAATCTACGCGCGCAACGTCAGCGCGTTCGACCAGGACCTGCTCGTCACCGTGCCGTGGTTCCAGAAGGCCGGCGGCGCCGCCCAGCCCGTCAGCCGGAAAACAGTCTAGATAGATCTCATACCCACATTGCATGATGCACGCTGCCGTGCACAGAACAAGTACATGCCACTCGTTGCGACTCTACATCTATGGTATAAACTACTCGACGTCGTCGTCGTCCTTCTTCGTAGCAGCCGTCAACGGCTGCGTCTCGTCGGCGCGCGACTTGGCGCGCGCGCGGCCGAACGGGCGGAACAGGCCGCCGGCGAGGTCGCCCACCTGGCGCGGGGCCGCCGCGGCGCCCGACGCAGCGCCGGCCACGCCAGACGAGAAGGTGCGCCCCACGCTCGAGAGGATCGAGCGCGTGCCGGCCGCAGCGGCCGCCGCGGCGCCCCCAGGACGCGCAGTCGTGAAGCTGTCGTCGTCGTCGTCGTCCTCGACGTCATCCGACGCCAGCGCCGGCGCCGGCGCCAGGCTAGGGTGCAAAGGCCGCTGCGCATTGGGCGTGACGGTACGCAGCTCGATCTGGTGCCACACGCTGCGGCGCTCCTTCTTCTTCGGCGTCGCGGCCGGCGTGGCCTCGTCGGCGTCCTGTGCCATGCCCTCGGCCTCGTGCAGCGTGCGCTTGATGGCCATGAGGTCGTGCTCGATGTCGCCGACGCGAGTCGTCAACTTGGCGTGCGGGGCCTCGGGCCCGACCCGTGTCGTGATGTATGCATGCGCGTCGCGGATCACGCTCGCAGCCTGCACGACGCCGCTCGCGCCCACGCCAAGCAGCGCCGCGAACCCGTGGAACACGCGGTCTTCGTCGGCGACAGCAATCTCCGTGTCCACACGGGCGTCCTCAATCACCTCGTGCAGGCTATCGAGGAGCGCTACGAGATCGTCGTGTGCGGTGCGACCTGGGCGGAGACCGAGATTGGCGCGTAGTGTGGACCGCTTCGAGTCGGGCGTGGTGCCGCCTGGCGTTGTCGACGACGATGCCTCGGCGGCAGTGGCGCGCAGTGCAGCGAGCGAGATGGCCTGGTCATGCAGAGACTTCTGGAGCGGGCGGTACCGTTCCTCGAGCGGCTCGAACAGGCCACTCAGCTCCTGAAGCTGGGGAAGAGATGGCGTGTCGTCCCCGGACGCGGCGTCCTCGGGCGTGTCCTCCTTCTCCTTCTCCGTCTCCTTCTCCTTCTCCGTCTCCTTCTCCTTCTCCTCTCCCTCCTCCTTGCTGTCGGTCTTGGCAGCCTCACCGGGGGTGACGGCGGGGGTCTCCTCGCCGTCCGCATCCCATAGCAAGCCGCTCGCCTCGCCCTCGAGCTCCGGCGTGACACCGTCCTCGGCCTCCTTGGCGAGCCACGCCACGCGCTGGCGCTCAAGGTCGACACGGCGCTCGGTCTCGATCTGCAGGTCGGTGACGAGGTGCTGTACGAGCTCCTCGGCGAGGAACACGCGCGCCACCGACTCGTCCTGCGGCGTCGCAGCAGCCGAGCCGGCCGAAACACTCGCCTTGCGCCCGCCACCGAGCCAGCGCCCGCGCCAGCCCTTGCGGGTACTTCCTGGTGCCTCTTGCTCCGCCACAGCCTCGAGCGGCCCGAGGAGCGCCGCGGCCTCGGTGAGGAGTGAAGCCGCCGCGTCGGGGGTGATGGAGCCGCCATCAGCCTCGGCGGCCTCACGGGCACGCCTCAGCTTGTCGAGCCACGACTCGGCCTTGCGGGCACGCGCCTCGTCGGCCGCAATGAGCTGGAGGCGGAGCGCGACTTCACGGCGGCGGCCAGCGGCCTCGCGACCGAGCTCGGAGGCGAGTTCTTCCGCCGCGGCACGCAGCCGTGTCGCACGTTCCGTCTCCCCGCGGAGGCGCTGGCGCGCGACCTTGGCGTCCGCGCGCAGCGCCTTCTGCGTCGCTGCCGAGCGCTGGCGCAAGTGGCCGAGGTGCATGTGGACGGTGGCGTGGGCCTTCTGCGAGAAGGTCATGTACCGCTCCACGACCTTTGCGGCGCTCGCATCGTCGCGGAGCACGCGGTCGCGGTCGACCTGGGCCTCGACACGCACTGCCGTCTCGGCCGTCAGCTGGTCCTTGGCGACGGTGACCTCGGTCTGGAGCTCGTCGACCTGGGTGTGAAGCTTGCGGATCTCGGCGTCCTTGGCTGAGAGCGCAGCGGCAAAGTCCTTGAATAGGCGGTGCACGCCACGCTGCCCGAGCAGCAGGTTGGAGATGGCGTCGGCAGATGCCGAAGCGGACGAGACGGCAGGTGTGTTGTCGGACGTGTCGGAGGGCTTGGAGAGCTGGTCGATCTCGTCGTCCTCGTCGTCATCCTTGTCATCGTCGTCATCATCGTCGTCATTGTCGTCATCGTCCTCGCCGTCGTCAATCGTGTACGTCGCGACGGGGACGGTAGCGACAGCGTCGACCACCGAAGCCGAGTCGTCCGATGGCGTGATAGCAGGGGATGCAACGGCCTCCTTGACGTCTGCGTCCGTTGCTGCGTCCTTTGCCTTTGCAGTGACCAGCGCCTCGCCCTTCTTGACCTCCTTCCAGTTCTTCGAGTCCTTGCGCTCCGGCTTGTCTACTACAGGGGCCGGCACCCCCGCCTTGCCATCGAGAGGTGGCGGTGTGGCGAGGATGTTGTCGCTGGGCTTGCGCCTCGGCAGCGGAGGCGGCACTGCGTTGGGGTCGAGGGCTTTGACAAGGGACTTGTACTCTTCCAGCGCAAGGTCGCTTGGATCACGGTTAGTGATGCACCGGGCAGCATCGCACCACCCACACTCACCACAGCTTCTTCTGCTCCTCGACGCGCTTGCGCTCGCTGCGCTCCCACGCAATCTCGTCCTCCCTGTCCTCCTCAATGCGCTCGAGCTCGAGCGCCGCCGAGCGCTCCTTCTCGCGCGCGCGGTGGCTCGCAGTCAGCTCCTGCTTGGCGGCGGACAGCTCGAGCGCCGTGGCCGCGAGCTGCGCCTCGGTGAAGTCGAGCTTGGCGCTCAGGCGGCGGTGGGCGAGCGATAACTCGGCGAGCGCGTTCGACGGCGCAGGCTTGACGGGCGGGTCGGGCGTCGACCTGTCATTGTCAGCTTCACTCAGTGCAACGCACCCACCTGAGCGTCTCCACCTCGGCTTGCAGCGCCCCATTCGTGCTCCGCAGCCCGGCCGCCTCCTCCTTGCTCAGCTCGAGCTCGAGCCGCACGCCCTGCACGTCGATGCTGGCCTGGTGCGCGGCCGAGCGGTACTGCGCCAGTTGCTGGCGCAGACTCGACAGCTCGGCCGCGAGCGGGTGCGTCGGCGCGAGCGCGGTGGCGGCCGCGACGCTGGGCGAAGGCCGTGTTGTTGCCGCTGGCGTGCGCGGGGTTGCAGGCGTGCCCGACGCCGGTGTGCTCGGGCCGTCGCCTTCCTTGCCGTCCTGAACGACTATGGGCGCGGGCTTTGTCGCCGTTGCCATTGTGGAGATGATGTTGTTGCGGGTGAGAGCAAGTGGACAAGATGGCAGATGCAACTGTCGACGACGACGACGTCGATTCCAGCCCAAGTGACGAGCCAGGCACGCATCACGGAAACGCGTTCGCGCTCCGCGCTCCTTAGTGCCTGCCACGTGGGGGTTGGCACAAACACAAAGTAGGGTCGTGTACTCGTGCACACTACACGACTAGCACCATGACACTTGCACGAGTTCCAATGCCCATGCAGAAAATGCTACGGTCTACAATAGGACAGGGGGTATCTGTGCTTCACGCGGCGCGACGGCAACACTGCCAGCCGCGCGTCTGCACTTTTGGCGATGCCACAATGGCCCGGTGGCCGGAAACCGCGGTGCCCTGCCGCACAACGCGGCTTGACCCAGCACTGGCCGGATAGGTTGAATCAACCTCAGTCCTGGTCAACGAAGAAGTACGATCCCGAAGACTTCTGCTCCTTGTCGAGGACCGAGTTCATCTTGTTGATACGCGGGCGGTAGTTTGTCGGGTCACGACGGAAGGTGATATCCAACGACTTCAGGAACTTGTTCATACCAGTCAACAGGCCCTCGGGCTTGCCGGCCCAGGCCTCGATGGCGGGTGTTCCGTCGAAGACAATGACGCGGTCGGCGAGGTAGGTGGCCATGATAAAGTCGTGCTCGACAATGAACGCGGTGCGCTTCGACGACATGACGAACTTCTTGATGACCTTGGACGCGTGGATACGCTGCTCCGAGTCGAGGTAGGCAGAGGGCTCGTCGATAAGAAGAACATCGGCGGGGACACCGAGCACGAGACAGATGGCGACACGCTGCAGCTCACCACCCGACAGGGTCTGGACGTCCTGGTCCATAATGTGCTCGAGCTGCATGGGCTTGAGGACGTCGGTGTTGAACTGAGGGTGCATGAACATCGACTTGATACGCTTAAGGAGCAGCATGCGAACCGAGCCGGGGAACTTGGGCGAGATGGTCTGGGGCTTCATCGAGACGCGGAACTGAGGGGCGTCACGCGCGTTGTCGGGCTGGAGCTTGCCGCCGAGCAGCTGGACAAGAGTCGTCTTGCCCATACCGTTCTCACCAAGGAGGACAATGATCTCCGAGTCGGCAAAGTCACCCTCCTCGACGTGAAGCTTGAAGTTGCCGAGCGTCTTGGTCATGGCGGGGTAGGTGTACGACTGGAGGTTGGGAGCGGCGGCGTTCTCATCAACCGTCTCGGCGATGCGGAAGGTGAGCGACTCCTCACGGAAACGCATGTTCTCGGTGGGGATCATGCCGTCAAGGAAGATGTTGATACCCTCACGGACCGAGTAGGGCATGGTAACGACGCCGTAGGTACCGGGGACACCGTAGAAGACACAGATAAAGTCGGAAAGGTAGTCGAGGGTCGACAGGTCGTGCTCGACAACGACGACGTAGTTGGTGGGGGTAACGAGGCCACGGATGACACGGGCAGCGGAGAGACGCTGGCGGATATCCAGGTACGACGAGGGCTCGTCGAACATGTAGATGTCGGCCTTGCGGACCGAGGCGATGGCAATGGCGAAACGCTGGAGCTCTCCACCCGAGAGCTGGCCGACCTCACGGTCCTGGAGCTTGGCGAGCTCGAGGTCCTCCTCGAGCTGCTTGCGGTTGTCGAGCTCGGTCTGGCGGTCGAACATCTTGCCGACGGTCATGTTGGGAACCTTGATGGAACGGGGGATCTGGTCGACGTACTGGGGCTTGGTGACGGCCTTGATGTCGTCCTCGAGCACCTTGGTGAAGAAGTTCTGGAGGTCGGAGCCGCGGAAGTACTTGATGATCTCGGTCCACTCGGGAGGGTCGTCGTAGCGGCCGAGGTTAGGCTTGAGCTTGCCGCTGAGCACCTTGAGCGCCGTCGACTTGCCGATACCGTTGGTGCCGACGAGACCGAGGACCTGGCCGGGACGGGGGGTGGGGAGACGGTGGAGCTTGAAGGCGTTGGCGGCGTAACGGTGGGTGACGTGCGACTCAAGGTTGGTGGGCAGGTTGAGAATCTGGATGGCCTCAAAGGGGCACTTCTTGACACAGATACCGCAACCGATACACAGCTCCTCGGAGATGAAGGCCTTCTTGTCGTTGGGCGTCACCTCGATACAGAGCTTGCCCATCTTGACGACGGGACACGAGCGCTTGCATTCCTGGCGACTGGGGGGTTAGTATGAGGTTGCTGCTGGGTCCCATCGCACCATTTCTTAGGCTTGCACTGGGTGGGGTGTTAGTACGGTTAGCTGTGCGCGTGTGCTCGTTCTCCACACCTACCTTGTCGTCCGAGACGATGGCGATACGGGTGAGCTTGTCAGACATTTTGGAAGGGGGGGCGGGGCGGATCGAGCGAGGCCGAGTGTATTAAGTCTGGGGGAGATGGGGGGTGGTGAGAGTCGTCTCTGCCTTGAACCGGGCCCGATGCTCGTTGTTGTTATCCGTTTTGTCGAGTTGGAGGTTGTGCTTTGTCAACGAGCTGGTTGGCAGCGTGCGCCGGTCGGCCTCTGTCGTCTGCCTGTAGCTCAATGTCGGTCTGCCTTGGTGGCGCCGCTTGACTGACGCGCAAAGACTTTTGTGTTTCAACGGGGCCAAATTGTGCGGAGCCGGGAGGAGAAGGCTGGTTAGGCGCGCAAAGTCTGCATTAGGTCAAAGGCATGCACTCGCAGTCTTCACCAATGATGCATCGAGGATTAGATTGGCATTGATAATCCACGTGATATATTACGTGTCATTAGGTACGGAGCCCTCGCCGTTTGCCCCGCCGCCAAGGGCCTCACATTCCCGTTCACTACTGCAGTGGGCCGTCATGTCGGCATGAGCCAGCAGTGAGCCCTCTAAGCCATTGGCATTTCTGTGGTCAAGATTCCCGTCCGTATGCGCGTCGAACGGGAATCTCGGACCGATCCAACCCATTCTCATCAACATTGCAACGCAGCATTGCACCTCGCATCGCGTCACCCCCTCCCCCCCCGGCCTGGAGCCGATTGATGCACACGTTTGTTTCTGCGAGCGACTGTATAAAGGCTACTCTCGACGATGCATGGGCCCGTGCTTGAATCCCACTCACGACCCACTTAGCCAAAGCGGACAATAGGGCCACTCTGACCCCACCCCACCCACGCCGCCACCGCCATCTTTGCTGCCACCACCCCGAACCACACAAAAGTCTGAGGAAAATAAATACACCGCATCGCATCGCACACTACCAACCCCGTTTTCTACCTCTCCACACTCGTCTACACGCACCCCACGCGCATCGATCTCCCCACAGCCAATCATGTCCAACGACACTCAGCTCAAGGTATGCTCCGAGACGCGCGCCGCCATGCCGATCCCTACCAGCGCCCCGCTCACACCCCCCTCAGCGCGTCCTCGTCACGGGCGGCCTCGGATACATCGGATCGCACGTCGTCCTCAGCCTCCTCCTCTCGCAGCGCTACCTCCCCATCGTCATCGACAACTGTCACAACGCCTTCCCCGAGGCCGTCAAGCGCTGCGCCGAGATTGCCCGCGATGAGCTTGGGTGCGTCGAGCGAGCTGCCGCCGTTGCAGAGCTTCTGTGCTGACCCCGCCAGCGCCAACGCCCCCCAGCCCGAGTTCCACCGCGCCGACCTCCGTAGCGCCGCCGAGATTGACGCCGTGTTCGAGAAGTACGCCGCCGACGGAGGTATCTGGGGTGTTGTCCACCTCGCTGCCCTCAAGGCCGTTGGCGAGTCGGGAGAGCTCCCCCTCTCGTACTACCGCGTCAATGTTGCCGGCACCATCTCGCTCCTTGAGGTGAGTAGTGCTGCAACGAGCACACCCTCTAACCCCCCACAGTCGATGCAGAAGTTCAACGTCAACAACTTTGTCTTTTCGTCGTCGGCCACCGTCTACGGCACCCCCGAGGTGATCCCCATCCCCGAGACCTCGCCCCTCCAGCCCGAGTCGGCCTACGGACGGACAAAGGCCATGGTCGAGGAGATCCTCCACGACGTGTGCCGCTCCGGCACTCTTGAGCGCCAGGCGCCCCTCAAGGCCGTCTCGGTCCGCTACTTCAAGTGAGTGGACCGCTGGACGCGTTTGGTTTCACTGCTGACAACCGTAGCCCTGCCGGCGCCCACCCCTCGGGCAAGCTGGGCGAGGAGCCTCGCGGCAAGCCTGGAAACCTCCTTCCCCTGCTCGCGCAGATGGCCATTGGCCGTGAGAAGTCGGAGCTCAAGGTGTTCGGCAACGACTACCCCGGCTCGCCAGACGGCACCTGCGTCCGCGACTACTTGCACATCATGGACCTTGCCGAGGGCCACGTTCTCGCGCTCGACGCGATTGCCGTGCCCGAGTCGCAGCCCAACATCTTCTCGAACAACGACCCCAGGAAGGACGGCTTGTACCGCGCCTTCAACCTCGGCCGCGGCAAGGGCCAGTCGGTGCTCATGATGATCGAGGCCATGCGCAAGGCGACCGGCTTCGACTACCAGTACGAGATTGTCGGAAGGCGGTGAGTAGTGGTGTGATGGGGCCTGTGGCAGAGTCTGACATGCTCCAGTATCGGTGACGTCCCCGACCTGACTGCCAACCCGGCGCTGGCCGAGAAGGAGCTGGGCTTCCTTGCCAAGCGTGACCTCGACAGCATGTGCCGCGACCTCTGGAACTTCCAGACCAAGAACCCCAAGGGTTACGAGCCTACCGCGTAAGCGTGGACAGTATAGGATTGTAGTGTGATAGAATATGGGATAATCTTGTCATTGTATGATAGCGGGGGTGGGGAGATGGTGCGCGCCTATCTACGGGCTGAAGAGGTGGTGGATCTAGAGTCATTGGCGAGTCAACAATGTTGGATGGAGTCAGCCGTAAACAGAGTCACAGCCAAGCGGATCCGCAGCGAGTCACAACAACAACATTCATCAATGCGACATACGCAACGCCCACCCCGCGGCCGTGCACACACACACACACACGCACACGACGCGGGGCAGATGTAGCTACTTATAGGTGACTCGGAGTCCTAGGGTTGCCCCTCATCAAAGTTGTTTTAAGCAAGCAGCTCTGTCTTGCGACAGTCCTTCCACGCTCCTGTCTGGCCTCGGGGGCGGTGGCAGCTCGCGCTCCGCAAGCGGGGGAGCACAGCGCCGACAAGGAATTTATGGAGCGATAGGTTTTTTTGTGATTGAGAAGAAGGCATGGATGGGTGGTGGTGGCTTTTTGTATGCGGCTGGCAGTGCAGGGCGGGTGCGAGAGGGGCGACGGGATTAAACCCGCGTTATTCTTTTGGTTTTCTCCGAGATTGTTACATGGCCCATCCGTGGCGATCCGAATGCGCTTGACGCCGCTGCTGGCCACTGGCAAAAGTCGGCTTTGAGACACGCAACAGCGAAGACCAAGCCGCCGTGCAGCACACTCCATAACAACAAAACCGACGGCGACAGCGAGCAGCAGCGCTCACGATCTCGACCTCGACCCGCCGTTCGTTGCCCACCCCCCCGACGAAACGGCAGACCGGCTGAGCCTCTCCTCGACCCAGCCTCCCTCTCCCCCTCCCCCCCACCCCCACCATGTCGTCCACCTTCCCACAGCTGCTTCGCCGCTCGGCGTTCATGACGCACGACCCGGCCATCGCGCGCGTCTACGCGTCCAACACGCGCTCGATGCAAAAGTACGACGACTACGGCCTCAAGTTCCCGGTGCGCCGCACCAAGGGCGCGCACTACATCAAGGTGGCCTCGCTCGACGCCGGACAGGGCCTGGACGCCATGTGGTCGTCTGCCGAGAAGGAGATGCGCTTCATCGACACGTGGGGCGATGGCTCTATCCCGTGGGCCAAGGCGGCCAAGGCGCCCAAGGTCGCGCGCGCGAGCATCTACGCCGAAGACACGGCTGCCGAGCCCGAGAAGAAGGAGTTTATCGCCAACGTCGACGCCATGACCGAGCCCGAATTTGAAAAGTACATCGAGCACATCCGGTCCCACCGCCACGAGCTGCGCGACGCGCTGTGGGCCGAGACGAAGACGCCCGCGCCCGAGGAGTCGACGCTCGCTCACGCCGCCGCGCGCGGCATCGCGCGCCAGAACGCCGCCGCCGAGTTCCAGTCGGGCCTCACGACCGCCGAGCTCGCCGAGCCCTCCTCCTCGCGCCTGCACGGCAAGCCGCACGAGCTGCATGGTCTCGCGTACTCGTCTGCTCCAGCAGCTGGCGCCGCCGCCGACCCCGCGCGCGCGCACAAGGGCCGCGCGCTCGACCGCATCTCGCGCCGCGGCCAGGGCTACATCGGCGCCGACGGCACCAACGCCGACTTTGTCGTCGGCATCGGCGGTCTGACGGCCGTCAGCCGCACCGGCGCCGTGCGCGTGACCGACCGCCCGTCGCTCACGCAGTTCGACTACACGCGCTCCTCGAAGAAGGCGGGCGTCGCAAACTTCAAGGTGTCCGAGGCGTCGGTGCAGCGGCCGGCAAAGGTCATCGGCCTGACGCGGGCGACGGGCCGTGACGCCGTGTGGCTCGGCCTCACAAACTCGCCTCTGCGCACCGCCGGCCCGCTCGACTCGTTCCGCTTCGACATCAAGGTCGAGGAGGCCGACACGGACGCGCCGGTGCCCGGCAGCCGCGCCTGGGTCGCCAAGGACAGGGCGGCCGCGCCGGCGACCGCAGCCGAGGGCGCGCTCGGCGTGCTCGGCGGCCCGCGGGCCACGCGCGTGCAGGGCCAGGGCGCCGAGGCTGTCCGCCGCATCCAGGCGCAGACGAGCCGCACGGCCATCAACAACCTGCTCAACCGCATCACCAAGCAGCCTCCGCAGTAGGCGGGCGGGTGTGGTGGGGGGCGCGTTCGTTGATAGGGAGCATAGCAGTAGGGCATCATGCATGGATTCATAGATCGAGGGGAACTTTGCAGTCGGTTTGAGTAGTTGCGTCGGCGCAGAGATAACGCCCAGCTCAAAGGTCGTCGGTAAGTTGCCCGCAACATGGTCACATCACATCAGACTTCTTCCAAGCATTGGCGTCCAGAGGTCGGTACCAGCGCCGACCCCCGCAACCACCCCACACACAACATACATACATTCACAATGCTTACACGGCGCGTGCGTGCGCCAGATATGCTGATGATAACCTGGATACGTCTAGACTGGCGGCCGCGCAGTGGGCACGATACGGACCTTGCCCGACGGGCTGAGGACCTCACTGCCGAGGGAGAGGGTGGGTGGTGCGGCGGCACCGCCAGCTCCCAGACCAGCTCCGAGCCCCCCGCCGCCGCCCTTGGCCTGGCTCGGTGCCTCCCATATCCCCGGCCCGCCCCACGGCTCCTCGACGCCGTACTCCTCCTCGTCGGCCACGTCCCAGCGCTCGCGGCGCTCCGCCGCGCGGCTCGTGTCCTCGACCTCGACGCGCACGCCGCCCTCGTCGACGAGCACTTCCTTGCCGCCGCTCGCGGCGATCTGCAGGCTCTCGAGCGCGCGCCGCAGGTCGTCCGCCAGCGGGTGCAAGTTCGGCCCGTCTTCTTCCACCGGCTCCCAGCCCTCTGGCGGCGAGCCGGGCGGCGAGATGAGGAAGTTGCGCTCGGATTCAGGCGGGCGGAGATGCGCGTCCACGGGGTCGAGGGGTGTCGGGGGAAGCGCGTACACGCGCAGCGTGATCCTGCGGCCTGGTCAGCTTTGTACCGCAGCCCACAGCAACGCCGCCGCCACGCCACTCACGCCTTGCGCTTGCGGTCAAAGTAGCCGGGCGCGTCGGCGTCGGCGGCCACCGGGGCCGGGCTGCGCGCCTCAACGGCCTCGGCGGCCGCCTCGGCCTCGTCACCGAGCTCGATGCGCAGCAGGTCGCCGTGGCGCTTGGCGCGCGCGGCGGCGTCGTTGTCGTCGTATACCAGAATCACGCGGCCGAGCCCGCGCACCGGCGCCCAGTGCACCAGCCGGCCGTACGCCTCGAACGCGGTGCGCAGGACGCCGATCGGCTCGGGCGCAAACAGCGCCTGCGTCGGCAGCAGGAGCGCGAGCGTGTTGGTCGGCTCGGGCGTGCGCGCCGACGGCTCGAGCGCCGGCGGCGGCGGCACGCTGAAGCTCAGCGGCGGCGGCGTGTTGGCGCGGTTGAGCCCCGTGCTGTGTGCTGCTGCCGCCGGCGCCGGCGGCGGCGCCGTCACTGTTGGAGGTGCGGGCGGGAGACTCGCGGCTGGGTTTGGCAGCGGCGGCATGGTGTGGGCGACAGGTGCACCGCTGCGACACTGCGCAACCTATTGTCCTCGCTGCTCGTCGACGATGTCATGGGTGAGCTCCTTTGAGCCACCGTGGGAAACTTACCCCGAATGCCCCCGCGATCACCAAGCCGCCGGCCCCGCTTGGCGCGATTCCCGGCCGGAGTAAGCATCCCACTCCAGCTGTATCCATCCATCCCGCGCTCTCTCCTCTCTCTTCCATCACAACCCCCAGCAGCCAGCACAATGTCCGCCCCCACCACCGACGCCGCCGCCGCGCCTGCCAAGGTTGCCCTCCTTGTCGTCGACGTCCAGAACGACTTCCTACCGCCCTCGGGCTCGCTCCAGGTTCCCGCCGGCCTCGAGGTCGTGCCCGCCATCTCCGAGCTGCTCGAGGGCAAGAAGCTCGACCACAAGTGGGACCTTGTTGTTGCGTCGCAGGTGGGTTGTGTAGCTGGTAGCTGTAGCCCCTGCTGAAGCTGACACCCGCAGGACTACCACCCCGAGGGCCACATCTCGTTCGCGTCCTCCCACCCGGGCCAAAAGGCGTACCACACCATCGAGACACGCGACGCCCGCGGTTTCGACTACGAGCAGATGCTCTGGCCCGACCACTGCGTCCAGGGCACCAAGGGCGCCGAAATTCACGCCGACCTGCTCCCCAAGCTCCAGGCATACGGCGACAAGTTCAAGCTGATCAGGAAGGTGAGTGTCGCATGCGCGCGTAGCGCGATGTACCGTCGGCCGACGGGCGAGCCGCTGCTCACACCCCCCACAGGGATTCCACAAGGGCGTTGAGGCCTACTCTGCCTTTGACGGTGTCATCTCGGACGGCACCAACCCGCCCGAGCTCCCCACCGAGATCGACCCCCAACCCACACGCAAGATTGTCCAGGCACTCCGCGCCGAGGGCATCACCAAGGTCGTCGTTGTCGGTCTCGCCGGCGACATCTGGTGAGCTGCCGTAATGCGAACACCCCAGCTGACCCTCCCAGTGTCTCGCACACCGCCCTGTCCGCCCTCAGCTCGCGCTTCGACACGGCCGTCTACCTCCCTGCCACGCGCGCCATCAACGGCCGCGACGCCGACGAGAACTTTGACAAGCTCGTCGCGTTCGGCGGCAGCACGATCGGCAACAAGAAGTCGGACCGTTGGTACGAGCAGCTTAACACCTGGGTCGCCAAGTAGAGAGGAACCGTACATGTAATGCAGCAGAGTACTTGCTTGAGCGCAGACACGGTCGCACACACTTGGCCGAGTTGGTTCTCCTTCTCCCTCTCCGTCAGCACGCAACACACACGCAGCTCCACACGTGCTGACTCGATTCGCTGGCTGCTGGCAACGTATGACGAAGCACAACTGCGGGGCAGCAGCCCAGGCCAGGCGGGGGACACGGATTTTTCCCTGTCCCGTCGCCTTGGCGGCCTGGAGAGAGCCAATCTGGGCGCCACATGGGGGGCCACCAAGTCCGGCCTATCGCTATCGGAGGCAGCGGCGCGTCTGACTGGCCAGCGGGGTGAGCGACGTTTCGGGCTGCCTCAACCGATGCATCAGGCCGCGACGTGTCAGCGGGGGGTTCTGGGCCGCGTACCGTAACATGCATGGTGGAGTAGACGGTGGCCGGTGGAGCGCTCCGCCAATCACCGACGGCGCTAGCGCACACAAAGATGTTGCTGCAGTCAAGCGGGGGCCAGCAGCCTGCTGGCTGCCTACTGTTCAGTTTGTATCCATCCAATGTTTTGACCGCATCACGGCACCGCGCAGCTTCCGCCTTGCCCGGGCTGCATTGTATTCCCGCCCACGTCCCATGCATGCACTCTCATGAAGACCTTGGATGCTGCCGTATCATCAATGAACGGTGGATGCTTGCACAGACAGTGCACTCACTACCCATGACGTCGGCCAGTGTTTTGCGCCCACCTCCACCACGCCGGATGGGTGCAACTCAACAGTACTAACACCATCCTGTGTGGATGCATCCAGCTCACACAACCATCAAAAAGATTCTCGTTCTTAGACATACTGTCTCCGGTTTGTGTTGGCTACACCGCAACCCAGAGGAGACTTCGCGGAGTGGTCACTTGGAGGACGGATCCCAGACATTTGCCTTTGTTCTTCACCCACCGGCACGTTGGTGGGAGGGACATATCCCGAGCAATGTACTATTGGGAGCTCGCCACTGGAAGTCTCATGCAGCCCGGACTCGGGCGAGATTCTAACAGCGGTCTTGAAGAAGAGAAGTCGTGAGACAGTGGGCTTGCACTCCCATTATGCTACACGATTGTGTTGACCGTGGTGGGCAGCACTTGCCTATGAGCAGCGAGTGAAACACCCGCGGTGGAGGCCTGTGTGGACACTGGCGCATCTCCGCGGAACCGGCCTGGTACCCCACCTCGACTGCGATTGGCCTCCGGGCAAGTGCACGCGCGCGCGAGAGTGGTTGGAACGTGTCAACGAGGTGGATGGCATCAAAGAGACGGCGGATGTTTACGTTCGGCGATCCGGCGCCGAGCCAACCAACCACGCCCCGTCAGTCTTGTTTACAACCAAACCCCGCGCCGATCGATATGACGTCGGGGACGCCGTGTGCTGCAGACCTTCAACGCGACGCCCGACGCACCCGTGTGCATGTGTGCAGCTAGATGCTGCGCACTTCATACAGCCGTGCCGCCGCGGCGCCGACACTAAACACACCTCCCACCACCCAAAACACGCTAACGCCGAACTCCGCCTTCGTCGGCGCCATCATGTCAGGCTCACTCACCACGCCGAGGTAAGCGCTCGCTCGGCTGGCCCACGCACCACCTCGGCGACGGAGCTGGACGTCGCCGCTCGATGGCGCCGAGAAACACGTCTAGTCTGCTACGACTTGCACATTTCTCGAGGCACCACCATGCCAACAGCCGCGTGCTCGCCATCAACCAGCCACCACTCCACTCTCCGCTCCTCTCTCTCGCTGCCTGTTCTGACTTTAATGCATGCTGGTGAGACCAGCTAGTGCATGAACCATGCGGTTCACGTATCTGCAGTGTGCAATGCATACGCAAATGCCCGGGGAATGGCGATAAGAGGTTGCACACAGCCGATAGGCGTGTGTATATCCGCGCCTAATGGCCACTTTTCGACCGTGGGAGAGTTTATTGTTGGTGGTCTGCCTCCACCTTGCCCTCCACTTTACGCGTTTTGAGATTACGACCGCGTTCATGCAACGACACTCTTCCCCGTTGACCATCTTCCTCCCCACCAAAAATGGAGTAAACATCACTGGCGCGCAAGAAAGCGACTACAGAATCCTACAGGTCCCCCGGAGAGCATAAAAGGCGCTGTGTTTGTCGTCTTGCCTGCTCCTCCATCCCCTCCCATCGAACTTGCCCCCCCCTTCACCACACCTCACCAAATGTCGCCACCAACATTATCTGCCCTGCCCACCGTATCACGGTGTCAAGGCTCTCTCCAAACATCCCAGTATGACCTCCTGCAACTGAAGAAGGCTCTTGCTGCCCGTAGCAAGGTCGGCCGCGGTGACTCAGGTCCGTGAGAGGAGCCGCAGTTGCCGTCTTCCCCCGTCTGGGATTGTCTACTGACGCCTATCAGTCGACCTGTCCCTCCTCCATCTCCACTCGTTAACCCTACAAGAGACGCTCGAACCTGAGCCAGCGTATCTTGAGTACAGCACCGGCGGATCTGAGGTCGAGCTCCGCCCCAACGAGGGATACCCAGTCTGGGAGGCCTTCCGCGACTCGATCCGCAAGGCAACCGAGGCCGGTGTCCCCATTGCCCTCGCGCCCCCTTCCCCCACTGCGCTACGAATTCCCCTGGGTACCTCCAAGGAGATAGCGTCGCGTAGCGCCAATGTCTTCCTCCCCACTTCAACTGTGAGCCGGACATCGACTCGCACCATCGAAAAGCCTTTGGCCAAGCTCCCCAGGCTATCCCTTCCAAGCGGGCGACAGTTTCTGCAGTCGACTACCGCGTGGGACACCCAAAATTGGCTCCACGCAGTTCTCGGCCTTGCACATGACCAGCGAACAACTCGCCGCGGCAATTACCGCCCCGACAAACAGGCATTCTATCTTCATACTTCCGTCGGCGTCACTTGGGCCGATGCAAAGGACGAAGGTGTCGACATTCGCCTCCACCTGTCCATCGATGTCTATCTCGACTTGAAGGCACTCGAACAACCGCTGCCGGCCATCGGGGCCGAAATGATTGGTCTCGTCATGTCGTCTCTCATGCCCACTGAGGAAGACATCCCGGACGACCCCGACTCGGCCGGCTACCAAAAGGCACGCGCAACTGCCTTGACCGCCTTTTACAACTCGCTTCACCCCGCGCCAGCTCTTCCTGACACCTTCGACATGCGTCGACTCCAGCCGTCGGAGATGACCGCAAGACTCCTCCCGTTCCAGAGACGCACTCTTGCCCGTCTCCTCGAACGCGAGGACTCGCCTGTGACTGACGTCCGCGAGTCTGAGATTCCAGCTGGCCAGTGGGTCAAAATCGACCTCGAAAGGTTCGGCTACTACGCCTTCAGGCGCCTCACAGGCGAACTTAAGCCGCTCAAGGATAAGAAGGGCAAAGGTCGTGCGGACTCTAGCGTCATCAACGACGACGACGAACTCGACGCTCTGCCCCAGCTATTTGATCTCTCGGACGTACGAGGAACCATGCTTTGTGAAGAGATGGGTGAGTTGTAAATCCAGGCTGTAAACAAACTGACACCTACAGGCCTTGGTAAGACAGTCGAAGCCATTGCCCTCATCCTCCTCCATCGCCACCCTCTTTCCACTCCACGCCCAAGCTCCCTGTTATCATCCAAGGACAACCTAGTCCGAGTCTCACCTCAAATTAATCTCTTGGATGGTGCACCTGACCACGACCAGCCTGAGTTCCGCGCCTGGCTTGACAAGGAACACGTTGCATTCACCAACGCTGTTTCCTGGTCGGAGGAGTCCCAGCTATCTGTCTCCGAGATTGGCGCGACATTGATTGTTACCCCGCTTCCCCTCCTGAAGCAGTGGATTGCCGAAATGAACGCCCACGCCCCGTCCCTGAGGATCTGCGTGTACCCTGGTTGGAAGACGCTTATCAGTCAACTGGAAAAGAAGCGGAACGCGGATATCAAGCAGCGAGTGAAACAGGCAGCGGACATTCACAAGCGCAAGATGAAGCAGTTCCGCAACAATACTCGCCGCAAGTACGCCAAAGGAAAGGACGGCAAGAAGGTACCTCTGGAGCTCGAGGATGAAGGCCTTAGTGATGAGGACATTATCGCCTCCGAGTTCGATTCCGAAAGTCTTTTGGAGCACACACAGCGCGCCTTCCTCGACTACGTCCGCGGCCATGATGTTGTCATCACCACATATCAGACCCTTGGCGATGATCTGACGGTCGCTATCCCGGCTCCGCAGCGCAGCCGACGTTCCAATGTCGCGTACAAGCTCAACGAGCGCCCACGCAGCCCGCTCGTCATGGTGGAATGGTGGCGAGTTGTCATGGACGAGGTTCAGCTTCAAGGAAACCAGAGCCAGGCTGCTGAAATGGTTTCCCTCATTCCTCGCAAGTTCTCCTTGGCCATGTCTGGCACACCCGCGCGCACCAACGTCCTCGACTTGGCTGGCTCTCTGAACTTCTTGCGTGTCCCGGGCGTCAACAACATCATGTGGCATCGCCTTACGCAACCTGCCAACGCGAGGGCCTTCCATGGTCTATTCCAGCCTCTGGCTGTGCGCACAACCAAGGCCGAGGTGATCGACGAGTTTCACATCCCTCAGCAGACCCGATACGTCGTGCCCATCGATCTGTCCAATATCGAAAGTCACTACTACTTTGACACTCTGGAGCGTCAGAGGGAGCGTCTTGGTCGCGGTGAAGTGTCGGTAGGAAGCTCGTTGCGACACCTCCGGCAGATCTGCACCCACATCCAGGTCGGTGCGTTGAACGCCACGACTGCAAACCGGCCAATAGATCGCGCCGATCGTCTCCACCTTGGACGCCAACTCATGACCATGGAAGAAGCGCTGAGCAAGATGAGGATTGATCACGAGAATGAGTATATTGCCCAGAGCAGGCAACATATGCGCGCCTTGGTACGCAAAGCCCAGCTCCTCATTCTCGACGACCGCGACCCAGGCGACATCGAACGCAATCAGTTGATGGCCTTGGCCCTGTACGAGAAGGCCCGCGACGAAGGGAGCAAGATTTTGGAACCAGCTCAGGCTCAGTTGGCGGCCATTGTTGGCGACCGTGAAGACAGCATTGACGAAACCGAGTTGGACAAGGCGGCATCGCAGCAAGAGAAGGAGCGTGTCAGGTCGATCATGGCTGCCCGCACAGTGTGAGACCTCCCCAGGGACCGGCATTTGCTGACAACTCAGCATTCGTGAAACATTGATCATCATTCATCAAGCTTGGTTCTTGGAGGGTGATATTCATCACGTCCAGAAGAGCGAAGAGAAAGAGGTCCTCGCTTACAAGACGGCCGAGGCGGTGCGCAAAGATATCCTTGCTCGCCCTCTCAAGATCGCGGGGCGTCAAGCCGAGAGCATGATCGCCGTGATTGAGCGGTCGCCGGCACTCAATTCCATGTCTGAACTGCAAACCCTCGATACCCGACGATCGGGGGGTCTGGCATCAGGCAGCACCATTGGTGAGATCAACAGCCTCCTCAAGATCCTCAATGATAAGTGAGTACCGGGAGGTCGCGCTCGAATTGACAGAAGCGCCGTACTCGTCTTCAACTGGCGCAACAAGGTTGTTGACCTCTTGAAGCTGCCTTTGGAGGCCGATGAGGACAAGGTCCCTGATGTCGGTCAGGGTCAGGATGTCGAGAACCCGGAAGAAGAGTACTATGCGGAGGCGCTCAAGGCTCAAGGAGATGGTTGGTGTAAACTAGCAGCCTTTCACTGACTCTCTAGTTGAAGCATACCTGACTGCTTACGCCTCTGCAATTGCGGATCGCAAAGGTGAGTGCCTAAAGTTGTGAGGAGTCCGAACTAATAGTTTTAGAAATGCTACTGGAAGAGCGCAGTGTGCTAGCGACCCACGATGCCCGGATGGTCAAGAAACGTACTACGCGTGCGGCAAGGGACGCCCAAGATGGTATCGATGAGATCCCTCTCAACGACGTCGAGGACCTGACCTTGAGACTCATGATGGAGCGTCAGGCCTTCCGGGATCGCCGCCGGGAGGAGGACTGCGAGCGCCCCCTCAAGGCGCTCCTCATCGAGCTGAGCGCAATAGTTCACGGGCAGTACCGTGCCGAGGAGATCCAAATCGCAAAGACGGCCGCTGAGGCTATTCGTGCCTTCGTCAACAAGCAATCAGAGCTGGTGGAGAAACTCAACAAGGAGCTCGACCTCTTCCGCGTCGCATTCAACAAGCGTGTCGTCTACTTCGCCGCCCTGCAAGAGGTCTCTGACTCAGTGGCAGCCCCTTTCTTTAAGGATCTTGGCCGAGACATCGCCGTTGTCGACAAGCAGATCACCGATGGCGAGGTCGTACTGGCGCGCATGGCAGTCCGTGGCCGGTATCTCAACTTCTTGGGCTCGCAGGACAACATCAATCAAGACGCGCACAGCGAATGTTCAATCTGCTTCGGCACCTCGGACGACGAGTACGCTATACTCTTGAACTGCGGACATGCGTTCTGTGTGTCTTGTTTCAGGGAATACCGCAAGGCGGCTCATGTGGGCCGTAAATGTGCGACGTGCCAGACTCCGATCAAGGACAAGTTCACCAGGATTCGACTTAACCGGCCAGCTCCAGACGATGTCGACAAGCCTGAGGGCTCTGGCTCTGGAGAGGCAGAGATGTCAGAGCCTGAGAAAGAGGTGGAGCCTGAAGATGACGAGGACGCTGCCGAGCGTGAAGCGCAAAAGGAGCGCGAGACTCGGGCAGCGGACCTCGAGAAGCTCAACATGATGCCGTTCGACAGGCAGCGCGCTATCCTCGCCATGGATATGATGGGCGAGTTCGGTTCAAAGGTGAGCTAGCGTTCCACGATACATTCCGCTAACTGTCCAGATCAACTTCCTTATCAAGCACCTGCACTACTATCGCTCGACGCGTCCCAACACGCGCCATGTTGTCTTCTCCAACTGGGCAGACAGTCTTAGCAGTGAGTGATGGCTGTCAGCCCAATCGGTCGGGCAGCACTGACCTGTTCCAGTTGTCGAGCGCGCCCTCAGCATCAACCGAATCAAATACGTTTCGTTCGACTCTAACACGAAGACCAACAATGTCGTCGAGGAGTTCCACCGCGACCCGAGCATCTCGGTCTTCCTCTTGCATGCGGAGCGTGAAAGTGCAGGCCTCACCCTTACCTCTTGTGAGGTTGTTCACCTTCTTGAGCCAGTGCTGCAGCACTCGTTTGAACTGCAGGCCATCGGCCGTGTTGACCGGTGAGTGGAGCACGATCCAGAAGTGACATCTCGCTAACTCCCACCGTCAGTCTCGGACAGAACAAGGAAACGACGGTCTACTGTTACGCCACGATGGAGACGGTCGAGGCCCGTATTCTCTCCGAGGGCGTCCGTAACGGCACAAGCATCTACCTCGCCGACGCTCAAGAAGACGAGAGGGTCGTCGCCGCCATGGAAAACGTGGCGCACGCCGCCCAACGTGGTGGAGACGTTACGACAAACGCGGTCAATTCGGACCAAATGCTGAAGCTCATCATGTAGAGTGATGTTTTTCTCACTGTACTGTACACGCAGTTGTTCTTTCTTAGTTGTTTGTGTATATTTTAGATGTTCCAAGAATTGTAGAAGCGCTACATGCAGGCCCAGATGCTGGTGTGAGGACGGCGTGTATTGCCAGGAGGGCGAGTGATCAAAGGCCCCAGACGCATGGGAGGAAACTCTCGGTGTTTGCATTGTCTATAGGTTGGTCTGGAGGATGTGCCTACTACTCCTCATTCTCTTCTTCTTCTTCCGTATCTTCGTCAACTTCCTCCTCCTCCTCTCCTTCCAGGTCGTCGCAATCGCCGCTCGGTGGGCTTGCTCCTGTCGGCACAGCCAGGAGACCAGGTCGCGATGGAACGAAGTAGCCAGCCTCAACGCGGGGGGCGAGGACTCGATCTCTGCCAAGGTGCGGCGGCGCGCACCCACACCACCCCGAGGAGCCGAGCTGCGCGGGCTCGGTCTCGCTCCTACACCTCTCACAGGCGGAGAGGAGGAGGCCAAGCGGGTGGGGCACGGCGTACCCCAGCCCTGGGAGGCCGATCAGGGCGGCCATGCTCCCGCAAGCGAGCGACGGCGCACGGGTGTGCGAAATGGACCGTCTAGAGAAGGCACTTCTGTCAGCTGGGTACAGGCTGTGGGCTTACACAAGGCATGGAGAGAGGGTGACAAATTGCAGCTCTTCCGCGGGTTGTCTTGGTGCATATGGCGCGCTGTCAAGACCAGTGGCGAGGTCTTCTGGCTCGCTTGTTGTCTTGGGCTGGACAGTGGCGCTGAGCGATTAGCGGAGTTTCAGCGCTGCACTCACGGAGTAGGGGGGTGCAGATCCTCGGACACATCTTGCTTGCCAAAGACGGTATAGTCCGAGGCCCCATTGGGGAGGAGAATGGTGCGGTCCGCAGGCGAGGGAGGCTCGGGGGACGGGGCAGCACTGCGCACGCGGCGGCGGCTGTGTTCCTCGTCGTCGGGCTTGCTCAGTTCCCCCTTCTCGACAGGCTCCAAGGGTGCCGGTACCGAGAAAGGCTCTGGGGCCACCTCCTCCGGCTCGACGCGGTCCACTGGGGTATCCGTGCTCTGGAGAGCGGCCCACCACACGGCCTCGGACGCCGGCGCCTCGGGCTCAGGGCTGAACTTGTCTGCCTCGACGCCCTCGCTCGGCAGGGGCGGCACGACGGGTGTAGACGGGCGCAGCTTCTGATCTGTGGCGGTGAGCGTCACTGGGACGGGGAGCTTGACTTCTGGTTCTGCCTCTGGAGCTTCGGGTATCGCGCTTCCAGTGACTGATGGCATGAACGGCACTGGGATAGGAAACTGAACGACTGGATCTGGCTCTGTGGCGGGCTGCGGATCCAAGCCGACACCTTTTGCCGCGGCCTGGTCCACCACCTTCACTTCCTCGCCCCTAATGTTGTCTGATGAGGATGACAGCGAACCAAACGATCCGTCCGATGGGATGATTTCTGGCGAATCGTCGGTGCTCCATGTGAGCCCGGGAGACTCGGATCCTGACGCCGACCTGCCGTTCTCGTCGGCATAAGCCTCCTCGAAGCTTGCGCTGTCGGAGAGCAGCCCCTCTCCAGGCCTGGGGCGGAGCTCGTCGTCCGAGTCGACAAGAAGGCCATCATCGCCGGCGCCGAGCTCGCTTCCTGAGCTGCTGACCTCAGGCACTGGCGAATGCGAGGGGGAGAGAATGATCTCTGGCGTCGTGGTCGGCTCGAGGGGCTCCAGTGGCTCAGTCATGTCGGCGGCCGAGGGCGCGTCAGCGACGTCGAAATCCGTTCCGTCCTGCACAGGCTCGAGCACGACCGGCAGGGGGACTTGGATGGCCACTACTGGCTCTTCGCTCTCCCCTATCGCCTCCTCGCGACGCGACGAGGTTGACGCGGGCTTCTTCTCGCCAGAGGGCGCGAACACGTCGACGACCGACGGCGGACGGGAGCTGCCTTTTGTAGTCTTCGGAGTGATTGTCGCAGGCCTGGGCGTGAAGCTGAGCGTACGGAGGCGGGAGAACATGCTGCGTCCGCTCTTGGACCCAGAGAGCGAGCCCTCCGGGGAGGACCCGTCGTGATCTCCCTCTGGTTCTGGCTCGGGCGGGGCGAGGTGGGATGGCGGTGGCGGAGGCGCGAGCGTCTCCTTCTGTTCCATCTTCGGCGACGACGGTGGCGCACGTGCCGAGGATCCTTTCTCCTCGCTCGAGAACGAGTCGCCGAGGTTGCTCCGCTCGCCCTTGCTTGAGCGGTGGCTGAGAGAGCTTGCAAAGCTCTTGAGGCTGGCAATGCTGGACACGGGGGACACTTTCTTTGGCGACGCTGACGGGGAGGGGACGAGCATGGCTGTGTTGGACGCGGTGACGAGGGTCGCAAACGCGCCGCTGCCTTTGGACCCCGGCGCTGGAGGACCAGACGACGAGCTTGAACGCTGCCGACCAGTCTTCTCCGGCGTCGGCTCTGGCGAGCCACCCTGGGCGAGTGCAGCCTTCCTCAGGCTCCCCTTCGGCTTGAGCGCCTTTATGACTGAACGCGACATCGACGTTGACGGCGTTCTCACCTTCTCGTCCTTGCTGGGCTCCTTGCCCTTGCCCTTGGGCTTCTTGGTGGTCGTGGTTGGCGGGGGCGACTTGACCGCCGGGGCCGTGGCCGCCGTTGTCGGCGTGGCCGGCTTGAGCGGGGCCGGCGGCCCAATCTTCTTGGACATCGGTTTGGGGGATGCGGGGATGGGAAGGCAACGAGATGGAGGCGACGGCATATGGGTGGGTGTCGGAGCGCGCATGGGCGAGCTCTTCGCACTCTTGAAACTTTGAATGCTCTGGATGCTCTGCACGGTGTCGTTGCGTTTCAGAGAGGGGATGCGCGTGGGGATGCGCGACGACGGCGAGCCGGGCGGCGCCGGCGACTGGCTGCCACTCGAGTGGCGGGTGCTCTCGCGCGACGCGCGCCCGCCAACCTCAACAGAGTCGCGGCGCACATGCGCGCGGGGCGGGCCGCGACTGCCGGTCGAGACGGCCGATCCTGCCGCCGATCCAACGGAGGACCGACGCCCAACGGACACCTTGGACGGCGAGGGTGAAGCTGGGCCATCGCGCATCGCTTCGACCCAGTACAGCTGCCTCGAGTTGTCGCGCTTCTTCTCTTCGGGGTCGTCGCTGTCGTAGAACGGCAGCTTGCTCTCGGCGTCCGCAATTTCCTCAGCAAGACTACGCGTGGCGCTGTGCCGTTTCAGCCCCGCCTTGCCCATGGACCCCGTGCGCGAGCCGGCGCGGCTCGCCGCGCGACTGGGTGGTCGCGACGGTGTCCCCGGCGTTGCAGGCGGGCCGGCGATACTCGGCGGGCGGGACCGCGGGCGCGTCACAGCGGGGCTCGAGCTCGCGACCGACGCCGCGCGGCTCGGCGCGCGCGAGCCGGGGCGAAAGGGCGCGAGCTCGCCCTCCTCCACGTGTGGGTGGGGGCTGGCCGGCGGCGAGCGGGGCGGGGGGGACGCTGCGGCGGGCTTGCGCGGCATCGGGAGTTTGGTGGGCCGCACGCGCGGCGGCGGGGAGCGTACCGCGCGCGGCGACTGCGGCTCGGCGACGCTCATCAGCCTCTCGGTCAGGTCGGCGACGGCCGCGAGGTCGGCGCCCATGGTGGCGCGTTTGCGTCTTCGCGAGCCCTTGAGGCTTGAGGCCGAGAGCGCGGGTGACGGCGGCGTGCGCAGCAAAAACGCGGGGTCGAGGCCGGGCGGCGCGGAGCGGCGGTGCTGGTGCGTGTGGTTCGGCGACGCGGGCTCCAAGTCAAGTGCGAGTGCGAGCGGCTGGTACGGGTGCAGGCCGGATACGGGCGACAGAGAGATGGGGCTGAGGCTGCGCGGCGAGGGGGGCATTGTTATGCGGCGGGAGCCAGCGCTTGAGCCGCGGTGGCGACTGATCTACCTACCGTCCGTCGAGCCGGGGCGAGGGGGTCAGTCGCCTCCGTCCGGTGCGCGCGAGTACAAGAGACGAGTATCAGTTGATGGGAGGCCAGTGGGAGGGAGGGAGGTGTGCGGCGCCCGTCTGTCGGCGCGAGCAGAGCAAGGCCGCCGCTCCTGACGCATGCACCCCGGCCAGCTGCCCATCGCTCCTCTCGGGCGCACTCGTAGAGACTGCATCTGCTTGCACGGCCGCACTACGGGCGTGCGGCGGCTGCGTTGTCTTCGGGAGAGGCAGGCAGGTGCGATTTCGCTGCGGTTGGTGAGCTCGAGCCCCCCGTGGCTTGTGGTCAGTGGGTGACGGGCACAAGGGTGGGTGGGTGGTCAGCATCGGCGTCATTGTGGATCCAACAAAACAAAGCAGACGCGCGTGGCGTTTGGAGACATTCGAATGCAGAGAACGCCGGCATTATCATGCATAGCAACTCCGGTAACAAACTGCATACTCTCTCACTCATCACTACATGCGCGGAGGTGGCCGAGAACCCATAGGGTACTGCGGCGCACCGTGCATGCCAGCCCAGCCCATGGGCACACCTGGCACCGCTGGCACCGCACTGAACGCCACTGGCGGCACGGGCACGGCAGCAATAGGAGAGCCGATGGGCACCACAATCGGATGCCCCGAGGCATACCCGATACCGGGGACGCCGACTCCGGCGGCCATACCGTGGAGGTTGATCATCCCCGGCATGCCTGGGACGGCGGCTACGCCTGGGCTGTGCATCGGGGACGGCACTGGCATGGGACCGGCCCCAGGCGAGAGAATAGGGGGAGCCAAGTACGGGCTTGCGGTCAGTCATGTGTGGGCACTAACAACGCTCACTGCGGTGGGACGGGAGGACGGGGGATGTCAAAGCTGCCGCCCCGACTGTGGCGCGAGCTCCGGCTGCGAGTGGAGTAGAAGCTGCCGTCCGAGTCCGAGTCCTCGCCGGATGATGGGCGGTGGTGATGGTAGTGCCTGGCGTAAGCTCAACAGACGGAGGGGTCAGCTTACCTCTTCGAGTCCATAGACGATCGCGTACGATGGTGCCTCTGATGACTGTGGTGTTGCCCGAAGGCATTGGGGCTCCCGTGGCCGACGTTTTGTGAGTCGCGCCTGACAGGGCCATGGTGGTTCTCAGGACTTCGCCGCTCATGAGCATGATGCTGCCCGAGAGACTGGTCCCTCTCGTGCTGATGGTGGTGGTGGTGATGGTGTGACTTTGAAGGCGATGCTTCGCGCGAGAAGCTGGCATCCTCCTGGGAGAATCGCCTTCCAATCGCGATGGTCGTTTGATTGCCGTTAGTGGTCTTCTTCTCAACAAAGTCAATCTCGAGGTCCGAATCGGCCTTGTGCATCACATCCTTCGGGGCAAGCTTTTGGCTGTCCTTACGACTGTGCAAGCCGTCTTTGTCTGCAGTTGTCTTGACTGCCGTAACTTTCTCGCTTTTCTTATCGTGCCTGTGGCCGTCGCTTTGTCCCTCCGGTACCGTGTTTTTCTTGTTCTCTTCCTCGCCTTTCGATTTCTTTTTGATCTCCCCAACCACCGACGCCGGGGCAGACCCTCGTCGAGCGTGTGAGTGAATCTTGGCCGTGGCCTCGCCCTTCGGGGCCTTGTTCACCGACGCATCGACGCACTCCGCTTCATCATCATCCTTCTTCAAGGCAGTGAGCGACGGTGTGGATGCCGAGTGCCTGTGCTTTGATGAGCCAGCAAGCTTTGCAAGAGCGGGGAGAGTGGCGAGTGGGACAGACCCAGCCTTCTGCGGCTCGGGGACAGCAACCTCGATCTTCGTGCCACCAGTGGTGATGGTGACATTGCGCGTTTCTGCGGCCGCTATAGCGGAATGCACCGAGCGCACCGAGCGTGTCGACTTGATGGAGTCGGTGCGGTGACGCGAGTTGGTCGAATGGAAGGACCTGACGGAGGCTGGTCGGGAAGGCGGGAGCTGGATAGCAGCTGCTGTGGCCAGCTCTATGCTCGCACTAGACCCCTTCAGCTCAATCCCCACCTTGGCCGCGTTCGTCGTTCCTTTAGCCGGCGTGTCCTTCAGGGCTTCGACTTTTTCGGACGGCTTGTCATTCTGCTTGCCAATGGAGATGGTAACTTCCCCGGGGTTCGACTTGGGGGCTGCATCCTTGGCCATGGCCTTTGTGGTTGGCTTTACCGTTGCCTCCACGTCGGCCTTGTTATTCTTTCCGATTGAGATCCCTACTTTGCCCGAGGTTGACTTGACAGACGGTGCCTTCTCCTTCTCGTGCTTGGAGGCAACAGAAGAAGCTGTAGAGGTCGGCTTGACCGGGCTAGGAGGAAGCGGTACTGAGGCAGGGTTCTTGACCGGGCTAGCAGGGAGCGGAATCGAGGCTGGATTTTTGATGGGGCTCGGAGGCAGTGGCACAGATGCGGGGTTCTTGGCCGGGCTAGGAGGAAGTGGAACAGAGGCGGGATCCTTGGTTGGACTGGGGGCGGATGCGGTCTTGTTGACTGTAGAGGAAGTCCTAGGGGGAAGCGACTGCTGTGGAATTGAGACCGTGGTCTCGGATCTTGGTTTGAGCGGGGGCCTTGGCTTGACCACCTTTGGCTTGATAAGAGACTTGTAATCCACTGTAACGCGTCAGCTGTGATAACCAACAGGAAAGCCCAGCTCACCCATCTTGATAGGGTCGATACCTGCCTTCGAGCCGGGTGTAGGGTTCACAACGCTCTTCGCACTCGAGTCTCCGAGGGGCTTGGACGTGTCTCTCAACTTGGTCTCAGCGGTCTCAACCTTGTTAGGGGTATCGAGTGCCTTCTCAACCGCTTCGGGGGCGGCTCCTGCTGGCACGATGATATTTTCCACCACCTCGACGCGATCGACCTGGGTAGTTGGGGCTACGGGGTTCGAGCTTGGCGCTGGGATTTGAGGCTGACTGGGAGGAGCGTTCACGACATGCTGGGTGGGTTTGTTAACAACAAGTTGTGGGGACGAACGTGGGGCAGGTGCTGGCGCTATAGCAGGCGTCTTGGGAGCAGCAACCGTTGTTCTGATCGTTCTGGTCACCTTTTCAAGGACATCGCCTTGAGGGGTGATGACATCAATATGCTTCTCGGTAATCTCGGTGTGGGGAGCGGGCTGGGCCGCCGGGTAATCGGTAGATGGCACGGCAGTGGGGGCTGGAGGCGGTATAGCGGTTGACACTGGTGAGACGGCTGGCGCAACCGCAGGTGGAGTAGCAACGGGTGTAGGCACGCTCGTGGCAGCGACAGTCACTGGCACAGCCACTGGAGGCACTGAAGCTGCAACTGGCGCGACGTTCACGGCCGCAGCTGCAGCAGACACGATCACAACAGGCGAGGTAGCTGCTAGCGTTGTTGGAACAGCAGCGAGTCGAGAAGCTGGGCGCGACATGGCTACCACTTGGGGAGGTGGACGCGCCAATGGCGTGGTAATAGGAACTTCCTTGACCAGGGGAACAGACGGAGTGGCGGTAACAGCAGGAACGGCGATGCCCTGTGGTACGGCAGGCGTAGACGCCACCACCGGCGTGGTAGCAACAGGAAGCACCACGACCAGGGGAGCTGGCGCTGGCACAGGCTTAACGATAGCCACTGGTGCAGGAGAGCGCGTCGCCACCTTTGCGACTTGAGGGGAAGCTTTGGCACGGAGGACCGACGACGTCGGTGTCGAGCTGGGAGCTGCAACAGTGATTGGTACTTCGGGAACCAGGGGTGGCAGGGGAGCCAGCGACGGCAGAGACGGCTTGCGCGATGCAGCCAACGCGACGGGGGCTGCTCGGACAGGTGCAGCTGAGACACTCGACAACGG
Source organism: Vanrija sp. TS_01 (assembly GCA_026725045.1). Taxonomy (NCBI): domain Eukaryota; kingdom Fungi; phylum Basidiomycota; class Tremellomycetes; order Trichosporonales; family Trichosporonaceae; genus Vanrija; species Vanrija sp. TS_01. The sequence goes on from JAPKIE010000009.1 coordinate 730,306, forward strand.
GCGAGGGCCTGCCGGTGCTGCCACTGGAGCAGGGGCTGGAGCCACCGGCGCGGCGACTGAGCTCACAGAGGCCGGGCGAGAGCGCGTTGATCCAGGGCGCGAGGTCGGTGCCGGAGCGAGCGTCGGTGTTGCTGCGAGCATGGCAGGCGCGAGGTTCACGTTGACGTTTATGACCTGGCCCTCGTGTCTGGACGTGTGGGACGGCGCGTACGAGTGCACGCTGGGCGTGTATGTGCGTGCGGGCTCGTCAGCGCGCGAATTGCGGCTCTTGTGGCTCTTGACCGATCCCGTCATCTCGCCCTTGTCCTTTCTGAAGCTGGGGAAGCTACGGCCGAGGAGGGGGGCAGATGAGCCGACACTCGAACGTGTCGACGACTTGGAGACGGAGCTGGGCGCGCTGGCTGTCGGCTTGGGCTGGTACCCTGCCGGAAGCTGCGGTGACAGCGGCGCGTCGAGCGCTGGCTTTGACCGGGAAAGGAGTTTGAGCACCGACTGAGCGAGCGAAGGCGACTTGCGGAGCTTTGGCTGCTCTTTGGCGAGGTTGGGGGTCGGCGGGGGCGTCTGGTACTTGCCTACGTCGACGGTCGAGGTCGCGATTCCGCTGGGGTGGATCTTGTCCTCTGGCCCGGTGTGCCGAAGGACCTCGTGCCAGAACTCAAACTCGCGTCTCTGGGCGATTGACACGCCGTCGTCGTAGTCGGATTCGTCCTCTCCGTGGTCGGACCCACGATGTTCTTCCTCGCCGCGAGACTGCGCTAAATCACGCACGATAACGTTCGCTGGATTCGCAGCCCAGTCCTTGTCTGCGAGCACTTCAATCAAGCTCAATCGGCGGTTGTGGCTCGTCATTGGCCTGTTGTACGAGACCGGCGGGCGTTCAGGCAGGCCTACGCGCGAGTCGCGCGGGCGGAGTACAGAATGGCTCGGGTTGCAAATACGCGGTGGGTCTACGATGTTCGCGGGGCGCGGGGCGGGCTTCAGGCGGGCAGGGGGGGCGAAGCGCTCCGCCTCAACGGGGGAAGGGAGAAGGAGGTTGTCTGGGGACCCTGTCGTCAGTCAACACCCCCGAACGGAGACGTACGCGGCCCAAGGAGAGGGCGCGAGTCGACCTCGACGATGCCGGTACGGCTGAGGCGTGGTGAGACGCTGGCGTTGGCGGCCGGGCCGGTCAGTGAGCTCCGGCGACTGCTCCTAGCGCGGGAGGCGGAGCGCGTCGGCGGCCCAGCGGCAAGCACGTCGCGCAGGTCTGACAGCTCGGCGCGCGTGCCGAAGAGGTCGCCGAGGGTGAGCGTGTCGCTGGTGTTGTTGCGCGAGATGGTCGACGTGCGGTTGGGCAGGCCGCCAGATGGCCGCGGTGTGAGTCGAGGGGCGGAGGGAACAGCGACGGTGGGCGATGGTAAAGGAGTTGATTGAGACATGGGGTTGTTCGCGCTTGGGCGCGCGCAGAGGAAAGGATCCACCGCGGGGGGAGCGAGTCGGAAGGAGGGGCGAGGTTGGGGAGACGGGCGTTGTTGGGCAAGTCAACGTAGCGGCCACTGCGCCACTGAGTGGAATGTAGCGTGATAGAAGCGGGGGCTCAGTTGTCAACAAGAAGAAGGAACAGCAAGAGTCGATGCGACGGTCGTGGTGACAGAGAGTTAGTGTCGATCGGCAGCAGTGAGAAGGTGAGCAAAGGATAAGGAACAATGGGTGCCTGCAGTCTGGGCATGAGCATTGGCCTCGGCGCCCGCCGGGGTCACTTTCAGCGTTGGGACGCGTCTCTGCGTGTGATGCTGCCTGCTGAGTGGGATGCAGGGCGACTGAAGAACGACAAGAGCGATGGTGAAGAGGCCAAAACGTCGAGGCGGCAGGGATCGACCGCGCACCACGCACAGCGCGCCCCACGCCACACACGCCACGTTCGGCACAGATCGCCTGGCGCTCCAAACTCTGGGCCTCACCCATGACCATCACACAGTGGGATCCATGGGGAGCGCAGGCAGACCACGCCGTCCGTGAGCCTCAGCGACACCCCTGTCGCGTGAAGCTCCGTGTCGCATAAATGCTCCGGGCAAGTTTGCGGTAGCGCCTTTGGTGCGTCGCATGAAAACAGTTACAACATGGGGCAGGAACGAGGGTGACCTCAGTCTCACCTGCAAATAATACACAGTAATGGTGGTGCGAATGCAATGGCTGGGACATGCATGTGGTGATGGCGGCATAGGTTGTGAGTTGTTGTTGTGGTGACTAGCGGCGCCGACGCGGGCCCGTCGGATCGGCAGTGTAGTAAATGATGCCCTGATTGTCAGCATGCACCTCACCGAGCTACCCACCTTCAGATCGAGAAAGCGCTTGAGACGGTTCTTCCACCCCCGCGTCTTAATACCGGCCACATTAGCCCGGCTCACCATCTCATCAAATGAAATGGGCTCGTATCGCAGGATGCGCAGCCAGAACGCATTGTCACCAATAATCATGGCATGGAACTGGGCGTCGAGCGCAGCATTGGTGGCGGCGGTTGAGCCCGCGTCGGCATCGTCGACGTCAGGGGGAGCAGCCGCCTGCTTCTCGGTGGCTCGCTGCCGTGGCGCCGGAGTCTGCTTGGTGGCGCGCGCACTGGCAGCGATGGCTGAATTGTCCTTGCCTTTGCCTTTTGTGCGTGAAGAGGACGTGCTGGGAGGGTGGAGGGCATGCCAGACATCGGTGGCCACCTTTACCAGCGCAGCGTGACTGAGGTCTGGGCGGTACCCGTACTGCTTTGCCAGTTTCTGAAGCTTGACCGTGTCCCACGACTTGTAGTCGGGCATGGTGCCGGTTGCAGGCGTTGAAATTGTCTCGGCGTCGCCATCATCCTGGTCGTCCTCGTCGTCCGAGCCGATGGCGTCGATGTCGTGGTACTCTGGCTCTTCATGAGAATCGTCGTCATGGCTGGCGTCGGGGTCGTCACCACTCTCAGTGTCGGTCTTGTGGCCGTGGTGGAGGCTGTCGACGTCGTCGTTTGACTCGAAGCCGTCAGAATGCAAGTAGTCGCCTTCGACAGCACCGTCCCAGACGAGTGTGGCATCCGCGCCCCAGTCATCCTCCGAGACACCAGCCTCGCTTGGTGCGACTGAGGAGACGTCACCCATGGACCCTGCCCCATCACCCTCCCAGACCAACACAGCATCACCACCCCAGTCTTCCTCCGCCTCCCAGCCGTTCTCCCACGGCCCGTCGGCTTCGATGTCATTAGGGGTCGAGCTGATGTTGATGACCTCTTGCTGAGGAGTAGGCGAGTCTGCGATCTGATGGGGCCATGCCGGTGTCTCCCCCCTCCCCACCCTAGTCTTCACCGCCTTTGGCGTGAGCGACGCCTCGCGGAAGGAAGACAGGAAGCCAGTGCTCTCTGGATCAGACGGAGACACCGCGCCACTTGGCGTCCATGGCCTGCTGGATGGCGATGGCTCTTGCGCGCTTGGCGCGACCGTTGTCGTTGGGTCGGGGCCGGTACCCTGGGTCTCGCGTACCGGCCCCCTGCCGAAAGGGCGGGGTTGGCGAGTTGCTCCCTGTCGTCGACGGCGACGGCGAGGCGAAGCGCGGCGCAGGACGCCTCATCTTCGGCTCGTAGCCGCCCTCATCTTCGTCATCCTCGTCGCGAGGGACCTGCGTCGCGCGGAGGAAGTCGAACTCTTCCTCCGTGCGCCGCTCCATCGCCGCCTCGCGCTGCCTGAGGCCGTCTTTGGCGACCTGTGTGAGACCGATAGCTGGGGGCGCCTGCATTAGAAATTCCCCAGCCTCCAATGTGGTTGAGCGTGCAGGACGAGCGAACTCCCCCATGAGGTCTGACCCGCCAAGAGGCTGCGTCGCGGGCATCTCGAGCTCGGGGCTCATCGACGGCGTCCTTGACGGCGCGGGGCTAGATGCGCCAACGACGGCACGCGCACGTGAGTCCACCTCAGAGTCCCACGACTCCCCGCGGGAGTGGGTGGCCTTGACAGTCGTGAGGTTGAGGCCTGCACGCTTCTGCGTCCCGAGGTCGACTCCCGGTGCGTGCAGCAGGTCTGCCGCTGCGGCGGAGTGCGCTCGATGCCCGAGCAGAGTGAGGTCTTCTGGGCCTTCCAGGGCATCTAACAAGAGCTCCTTGAGATCTGGCGGTGAGTTTGGTGGACGGTAGATGGGAGGAAGGCAATTGGAGATGTGCCGCTGTGTAGGTGAGCAACAGAGCGCGTGACAGTCTACCTACCCATCGTGCCGGCCCGCTGTCCTGCTTCTTGAACTCTAAGCGGCACACAACGCAGTGTGTGAGCTGCTTGAGAACGACAACACGCCCAAGCCACTCGGGAACGGGTACAGGCTTCTCGGACGGCGGAGGGGCGAGGGCTAAGGGAGCGGCAGCTTTGGCCGGCCGCGACGACGGGCCACGGGCTATGCTCCCCCCACGGCCCTTGGAGGACGACGGGCCCAAGCCACGCGATGAGGATGACTGGGGCCGCGTCGATGCCGCGCTAGGCCGGCTGGAGGACGCCGAGTTGGGGAAGGTAAAGCGCGCGGCGAGGTCGCGCGCTACGCTCTCGCCCACGAACTCGATCTCGTCCTCGTCGTCCACGCTGTGTTTGGACTGGGGCCGCTTGGGACGGCGTGGGCCGCTGCGCGGGATCACCGAGTAGTTCTTAGGAGCGCTTGAGCTAGCCACTGGCGAGTCCGAGTCGTCGATTACGACCACGCTGTCGGGTTCTGGCAGTGTCGCTGTGCTTGCTGTTGAGGTGGAGCGCGATGGCCGCGGGGGCGACTCGATGAGGATAGGCTCGTCCGAGCTGCTGCTGCTGCTGGATGCTGAGAGGACGAGGCTCGTGTTGCCGGCAAGGGGCTGCCTCGGGCCACGCATGGCCGCTGCTGTCGAGGAGCGAGCGTTGAGCGTCGTCGTTGTCACAAGCCACAATAAACAGTCAACCTTGGTTGCTCGTCACGCTGCCGCGACCTGCACGCGTAAACAACATTGCGCGCGGAAGCAATCTCACGTGGCTACCAGCGATCAAAGCTCAGCATTGACGCGTATTGACGACATTACATTGACCCATTGTCAAAGCATTGTGTCGTACGCATGCACGCATGAAGTGGAGTGGAGTAGAGCGCGTGTGCAGCTCCACGAGCGTACATAATAGCATGGTGCCCTCACTGATGTGTGAAGTGAGTGATGGGTATTGTGCGTATAAGGCCGGGCAAGGGAGGGTGCAATGACGCACATGAAGTGGTCTCGCCGTGTCCAGCCCGGGCAGCCGGCAGCCTCGACGCTACTCAATTCCCTGGCAGCAATCACCTCTTTGATACTCGCGACAACACTCCTCCTTCCTCTCCATCCCTCACTCTCACTTGCACCACTCATAGGTTATCTATCCACAAAGCAGTCATGTCGACCCCGACAGCGGGCGTGCTGCCCCCATCACATGGGAGAGATGGCCAGGGTGAGTAGGCGCGTCGTCGACACCAGACTCTCACACCCAGCACAACAAGCAGCAACGCCAGCTACCGACGGATCTGGCGGGTCAGAGTTTGCCGAGACGTCCACTGTCCAGCTCGAGTGGCGACTCACCGGCCTTCGGCAAATGTACGAGAGCAGCAAGGGCGAGTCCAAGTCGTGAGTAGGCGTGCAGGGGGCGTGGTGTGCGCTCATTCACGCGCTCACACACGGGCAGAAAGTGCATCAAATCAGCCGTGTTCGGCGATGCCGACAACCTGTGGGAGGTTCTCTGGTACCCCAACTCTGGCGTCCAGGGCGGCGAGTTTGCAAGCTTGTACTTGTCCTGCGTGGTGAGTCTATTGTGCCGCGAATACTCAAGCCGCCGCTAATGCGTGCAAGCCAACAACACTAGAACGCGAGCAGGGCATCGGCGGCAAGTGGTCGCGTAAGGGCAAGTGGTGGTTCCGCTTCGAGGTCAAGGTGCCCGAGGAGCGCAAGGGTGGGCTGCTTGTCCTCACCTCCAAGGACGCCAGCGACCACCAGTTTGCAGTCAAGACGGCAAACTGGGGCTGGCAGCAGTTTGCAAAGCGCGACCAGTTGTTCCTCCACCCGGCTGTCGTGCAGGCCGATTCGTTTGTGATCGTGTGCACCATCTCGGCACAGCCGCAGCTTCCAGCCGGCTACTGGTTGGGTTTGAGCACCCCTCCGCGCGGCCTTATGGCGGGAACGGCGAGCGGTACGGGCACAGTGGTCGGGTTTGGGTCCTGGGCTGGCGGGGACGGTGCGAATGGTGGCGTGGCCGGCGGCACGATGGCGGCCGGTGGGCCAAAGCGCGTCGTCCCGCGTGATCTCGTGTCCTCGGTTGGCGACATGCTCGATGATCCATGTAAGTGACTGCAGCGCTGCGGAACGACGCGTGTAAGGTGCTTATCCGGCCGTAGTATACTCGGATATCGAGTTTGTGATCCCGGCACCCCGAATCGGTGGTGATGGCTATGACGAACCAAGGCCGCCGCCACGCCGCATCTACGCCAACAAGAAGCTTCTCAACCGATGCCAGTACTTTGATGCCATGTTCCATGGCGGGTTTGACGAGTCTGAGAGTGCTTTGGCGGATGTGAGTCGAGGTGTTTTGATGGTGCTGACGGCCAGATGGACCAGGACCCAACGCTGGATTTGCTCTCCGATTCCGACGAAGAGGACGAGGCGCAAGAGCTGCTCGAGTTACCGCAGTACGCGAACCCCGTCCGGCAGTCGCGAGACCACTCGAGGACAACAACGCGGGATACGTCCCCGGCCCAGACGCGCCGCTTGTCGGATGATAGCGGCGAGCAGTCGCCTGTGCGCGGGGCGAACGCCGACGACGGCAGCGATGACGACGAGGATGACGGTACCGACGGCGCGAGTGACGGGTCAAGCGAGGAGACGGATCCCGCTGACGCCTCCACCGAGGGCTCGGTGTCGGAAGGCACGGCGACCGCGGCACCAGACGTCTCGGCCGCTGCGGAGCCGGTCAAGCGCGAGTCGCGTACGCGGACGAGGAGTGTTGGCAACGCGGTGTTGGGACCGAAGAAGAGCCGCGTTGTGATCCGTGATGCGGCGTGGAGCACTTGGTGGGCGGTGCTGTACTTCGTGAGTCGCGTGATGCCAGGACGACCGCTGACGTGCAGCTGTACACCGACATCATCTACTTTGCTCCCCTCTCGTCGTCGTTCATCTCGTCTCGGAACCCGAGGCACAGCCGCAGCAACTCGACGACGAGCATCTCTGGTAGTGAGCCTCGCAACCGCCGCGAATGGGTTGCGCAATGGCTCGCGGAGCGCGGCATGAGCTCTGGGCTCGGCGCGTCCGACTTTATGCCGGGCACAGCAACGAGCGCATCGTTCAATTTTGCCACGCTGGGCGGTTTCCCGACCCCTAGCGAGGGTGTCACCACGGCTGCTGTTGGCCCACGCCCGGTGTCTGCCAAGTCGGTCTATCGTCTCGCCGACAAACTGGGCCTGCAGGCGCTAAAGCTGCGCGCGTACAACCACATCATCTACTGGCTCAAGGCGGACAACATCCCTGCCGAGGTCTTCAGCCGCTTCTCGTGCACGTTCGAGGACGTTCGCAAGGTGCAGATTGCGATGTTCCTCAAGCACTGGAGCGAGATCAAAAAGTCGGAATCGATGCAGCTCATCTGGAAGCAGATCCGAGAGGGGAAACACGTCGGATTCGAAGAGGGTGAGTAAGGTCCAAGCAAACCGCGCGCACACACGCTGAGGGAGCCCGCGTTGGCACAGTCATCTCCGAGTGCTTGGCCGCTGACACACGCAGTGTGGCCGTTAATCATGACCCAGCTCGACTTCCGGCCGTCGTAGTGACGCCGACTGGGGAGGAGGGGGCGGGGCTTGTGCATGGTGCGCCGCCGATGCCGGCGGTTGTGGTGCCTCAGCCTGTTCTTGTGGTGCCTCAGCCTGTGGTTTCGCCTCAGCCTGTTGTTGCGGCGCCTCAACCGCATACTCCGGCTGCCATGGCTGTTCCACCTGTTCCCCAGATACCACCTGGTGTGTTACCTCGTCCGCGTACGCCTGGTAGTCTTCTCGCCCGCTCCATTACCCCCGCTGGTGTCCACTCTCGACCTCGTACACCTGCAAATGTCCATTCCCGCTCCCGCACGCCCAATGTCCACGGACGCGCCCGCACTCCTACCAGTGTCCACTCACGTCCCCGCACCCCGGCCAGTGTCCACTCTCGGTCCCGGACCCCGGCCGGTGTCCACTCACGCCCCCACACCCCCGCAACTCAATCACGTCCCCCCATGCCCCGTACCCAGTCCGCGAGCGCGGCCGGTGGCCCTTAGCCGCCGGGCCGGCTGGCGGCCCCCGTTGTCTATAGCTATATCTGTACATGCATGTTGTCGTTGTGATGCCGCGTTGGCGCCGGTTGCCGCGTTACGTGCATGGGGGTGAGATAAGGCGAGGCGAGTTTGTTGCCGATGATGCCGGCCGACGAGCCAGCCGGTGGACGGGGGACATAGTGTCAGCGTGATGACTTTGCCTTGCTTGTGAAGTGACGCGCGCCACGAGCCGCCGGCAGATGGCAGATGTGAGCCGGTGCGCCAGAGGCCCCCGTGTCCCCCGCTTCTGTCACGGTGTCGCCCCGCGTGTGGTACGACACGCCGCGCGCATCTCGGCCGCGCGCCGTTCGAGCCGAGGGCGCACAAGTTTTGACTTTTGATACTCGTGGGGCGGCAGGGTCATGAGCCTGGCATTCGCAGCCGGACAAACACCGCCAAAGCCGGGATTAGGGAGGTGTATTAGGGATGGCCCCGCAGCCTGAACTCGCATTAGGACGGCGCAATCGGGGCTCCGTCCGGCCGGGCGTGCCAGGCTCATGGGCAGTCTGCGCCGGCGGCCTGAATGGTTTGCCTTCAGGCATCATTGGTCGGCGGTCAGGCGAGCGGCGCGCTGTCCTGAGGGATGGATGGATGTCTGACAACGAGGCGAGGCGGCTACAACCAACGCGCTGGGCCGAGGTGCTGCTGCCTGCCTGCCTGCCTGCCTGCTTCTTTGCATCTTGCTCACGACTTGATCAGCACCACTCCACTCACAGCGACGACGAGCGACAGACACACGACCACGACAAGTACGACGACGAGCCGGCTGCCCCCCACCCACCCGACCCGACCTATTTGGCCATCCCCCATCGCACCAGGCAAGCCAATTGCGCCCACTCAATTCGTCGCGCCCGCTCTCCACAGCCAGCTCGCTCCGCTCAGTCAGCAGCCAGCACCGAGCTCGTACGACCAGCAGCAAGCGTGAGTGAGCCGATGGTCGCGGCGTCGGCGGTGATCCGCTGCATGCGCTGCTTTCGTCGCCGCCGCCGCCCACACCCCACCCACGCTGACTATCTCGGTGTAGCGTGCCCGGGGACGCTATCTGAATTTATTGGGGGAGGAGCGCACGCCGCCCGGGCCATCAAGAGCCCGATACCCGTTGTGTGCGATTCTTTTTCGGCGACGAGCACGAGGAGTAGCAACTACACGCCGCAGCAGGCAGCACCGATACATAGGCGTGGACGGACGACGTGACGCCGCCCCGCCCGCAAACCCCATCGCATGACCTCCACAACGCCGCCATCACCGCCCCTCAGCCCCGGCCGCCCTGCCATGTCGCTCCCGTCCATCTCTATCCCGCAGGCGCGCCGCATCGCCGTCGACGTGACGGGCGCGCAGATTGTGCAGGAGGAGTCGCCTGCGGTGTGTGTTGGCGTAGAGCGCCGCTGACTCGTCACAGACGCGCGACTCGAGAGGCATTTATCTCCCGCACTACATCGAGGCGGTCTCGCACATTGCCATTGATGTGAGTCGAGTGTGGCGTCGGGCGGATTAGAGACACGCGCTGCGTACCCCCTCTTGGTCGCTCACCGCTAACACCCCCGCAGATCGGCGGATCCCTCGCCAAAGTCATCTACTTCACCCGCTCCTCCCACCCCGTCCCGACCACACCGCCTCGCTCCGACCCGTCCTCGCCGTTCCTCGCGCCGGCCCAGACGCTCTCCTCGCCCCCCGCGGCGTCGTCGTCGACGCTGCCCCACGCGCCCGACTCGCTGGCGTCAAGCAGCAGCTCGGGCGAGTTCCACCCGCCGACCCCACGGCCGGTCGTCAACGGCGCGCTGACGCCGGGCATCTTATCGAATGCGCGGGCATCGCGCAGTGGGTCGCCTGCGCGGCCCAAGAAGCGCGGAGGCGTCGGCGGCCACCACCGCTTCAGGAGAACATCACTCCCCGACCCGCTGCCTGGCGGCCTGGTCAACTTTGCGCGCTTCGAGACGGAGCGCGTAGACGACCTCATCGAGTTCCTCCAGGACCTGATTGCGGAAAGCGCAAAGGCCAACCGCGTCAGCCTCGAACAGATGAAGTCGATGGTCAAGGTCATGGCGACGGGCGGCGGCGCGCACAAGTTCTACGACCGCCTCACGAGCGAGCTGGGAGTCGAGGTGCGCCGCGAGGAGGAGATGGAGTGCCTGATTCTCGGCCTGGGCTTTGTCGCCCTCATCCCAGAAGAGGTCTTCTGGTTCTCCGAGGAGCTCGTGTACAAGGTGTCGCACCCCGAGACGAGCGCAAACGGCACACCGGTGCCGCCCACACCAGTGCCGATCACCATCCCCGCCGCCGAGCTGCCACGGCCGTCGCCCACGCCGCCGATGTACCAGGTGTCGTTTGCGCCCGCAGGCGACGACACGCCCGTGTTCCCGTGTCTGCTGGTGAACATTGGCTCGGGCGTGTCCATCGTCAAGGTGGACGAGGACGGCAGCTACGAGCGCGTGAGCGGCACGTCGCTCGGCGGCGGCACGCTCTGGGGCCTGCTCTCGCTGCTCACGGACGCGGCCACGTTTGACGAGATGCTGCTGTTGTCTGAGCAGGGCGACAACTCGGCCGTCGACATGCTCGTCGGCGACATCTACGGCCAGGACGCCAACAAGATCGGCCTCAAGAGCTCCACCATCGCCTCTACATTCGGCAAGGTGTTCAAGCACGGCGAGGGCGGCCAGCGCCGCAAGAAGGCCTTCAAGCAGGAGGACATTGCAAAGTCGCTCCTGTACGCGATTAGCAACAACATCGGTCACGTGGCGTATATGAACGCGGCAAAGTATGGGCTCGACAGGGTGTTTTTCTCGGGCTGCTTTATTCGGGGTGAGTAGAGGCGAGGCGGGGCGAGGCGCGCACCGCAGCGCCGAGCCGGCGCCGAGCAACCAGCAGCCAGTACTAACGTCCCAGGCCACGCCGCGACCATCTCGACCCTATCCTACGCCATCCGCTTCTGGTCCAAGGGCACCATGCGTGCCTGCTTCCTGCGGCACGAGGGCTTCCTGGGCGCCATGGGCGCGTGGATCAAGAATGTCGAGGACGGCGACGAGGCCGCTGCGGGCATCAACGGCGTCGCGGCTGCTGCTGTCGCCGAGGCGCTCCAGCTCGACGACGCATTGGAGGAAGTTAGTAAGCTTAGCATTTCGTAGGCATTGCATGTATTCTTGCGCACGCTGGCGTGGAGGTAGGAGGGAGTGGCAGCGGCGTCGCCCACGTGCCGGAAAGTCAATCCCAGATACCGCGCACGCATCACTAAGTCACCCACCCACCCACCCACCCGTCCAAGAAATGTTGCATGCCCTCATCCGAGAGTGCCTACGTGATGCATCGTGACCCCGGGGTGGCAGCGGCCCGCCCCCTCACCGCCCGCGCCCTATACGCGTGGTGATTCTCGCATGTGATTCTCTAAAGCATAAAGGTGAGGGGCTGCTCGAGGTAGCCCTTGAAGGCCTGGAGCCAGCGGGCGCCGACGGCGCCGTCGACGGTGCGGTGGTCCGACGACAGGGTGACGTTCATGACGTTGACCGTCTTGAAGCCCTTGGGGTCCTCAGGCGCGGGGACGAGCTTGGCCGACGTCTTGCCAACGGCAAGAATGCAGCTCTGGGGAGGGTTGATGATGGCGGTGAAGTGCTCAATGCCGAACATGCCCAGGTTGGAGATGGTGAAGGTGCCGCCCTGGTACTCGTCGGGCTTGAGCTTGCCGTCGCGGGCCTTGGTGGCCAGCGCCTTGGTCTCGGCAGAGATGGTCGAGAGACCCTTGCCGCCGGCGTCCTTGATGATGGGCGTGATCAGGCCAGTGGGGGTGGCGACGGCAACCGAGATGTCGGCCTTCTTGTATCTGCGGGGTTAGAGTTGTACAGGGGAGAGAAGACAGCAACTCACTGCCTGATGGTCTCGCCGAGCCACGCCGAGTTGGCCTCGGGAACGTCACCAAGAGCAAGAGCAGCGGCCTTGACAACTGGCCTGTCAGCATTGCACCCCTCACTTCCACCCACTGAAGTCGTTGACCGAGAGCTTGGACTTGCCCTCCGACGCCTTGTTGAAGACCTGGCGGAGCTTGAGGAGACGGTCGACCTCAATCTCAACAGTGAGGTAGTAGTGGGGGACCTCGCGCTTCGACTCGGACAGGCGCTTGCCGATGACTTTCCTCATGTTGGACACGGGGATGTCCTCGTACTCGGCGGCAGCGGGGGCAGCAGCAGCAGCGGGAGCGGCAGCAGGGGCGGCAGCAGCAGCGCCCTTGAAGGCGTCGACGTCGGCCTTGGTGATGCGGCCGTCGGGGCCGGTGCCCTTGACCTGGCCGAGGGGAATGCCCTTCTCAAGCGCAATCTTGCGGGCGAGGGGCGAGGCGAAGAACGAGGGCTTGTCGGCACCGACGGGCTCAGCGGCCTTGGGAGCGGCAGGCTTGGGGTCCTCGGCGGCCTTGGGGGTCTCCTTGGGCGCCTCGGCCTTGGCGGCGGGGGCGTCGTCCTCGTGGGGGATGACGGCGGCGGCATCGTCGCCCTCCTTGGCGAGCGCGTCCGCCTGCGAGAGGTCGTCGCCTTCCTCGCCGACAATGGCAATGGTGCTGCCGACCTGGATGTTCTTGGATCCGTCGGGGGCCTGGGAGTGTGAGCGGGTGTGTTGCAAAACGGCTTGATAAGAGGGAAAGAAGCGGTGGGCGATGCCGGCGGCATTTGCGTCTTGCTTGAGGCGCGTCGAGCGGGCTCATCACAATCTCTCTCCCGCCCTCCAACCAGCAGAGGAACGTGCAGGTGCCTTCCCAACCACACCCTCCCTGCTGACGCGAGCGATGCCTTGCCCGACCACCTACTTCTATGATCGCGGAGCGGCCAAGAAGTAGGCCATCACCGGCCCCTCCGCCCAGCTCCGCCTCGACCCTCCCTCCCCTCAAAACACCCCAAAACACTCACGACAATCTTGGCAAGCACACCGTCATCCTGGGCCTCAACGTCGATGGTCGCCTTGTCCGTCTCGATCTCGAGCAGGACGTCGCCGGCAGCGAACGCCTCGCCCTCGGCCTTCTTCCAGGCCGCGATACCACCCTCAGTCATGGTGGGCGACATGGCGGGCATCTTGAACTTTGCGAGCGCAGCGACGGCGGCCGAGGTGCGGAGGGCTGCGGTGTGAGCTGGGGCGCGCATACAGAAGCGGGAGGCAGCTGTGGGCGTGCCGCTGCATGCAGGCCTGCACGACGCGGCATGCCTGCTGCGCGCGCGCAAATCTCGGGATGCGAGTGCGGCGGCACTGGGGTGCCCAATTTTAGCTGGGAGGGAGCGCTACTCACTGCGGGTGGCCTGGGCGCGGGCGCCGATGGCGACCTGACGCCTGGCGACGTGGGCAAAGGACATCATTGTTGTGCAGTGATGTATTATTAGGTGGTGGTGGGTTGGAGAAGGAGAGGTGGGTTGGAGGTTGACGCTGTTGAAAGCTGCTGCAGCGGTGGTCCAGTCGCGGCGAGGAGGAGCAGCACGAGGCAGCAACTGCCGCTTGCCTTGCATGGTTGTGGGGAAACGGCGGCGGCGGCGGCAGCGGCAGCAGATGGCGCGCGCGGCAGGCGGCCGGCAGGCGGGCAGGCAGGCAGCCAGGCAGGTAGGCAGGCCAGCAGCCAACGGTCCAGGGCGGGATCGGACTGCCATGACTTGCCGTCTCCGTTACCGCTCGCTGCGACAGAGCACATGGGCGCACATTCCGCCTGCCGCCTCGCGGGGTGGCCGCACGCCGCCCGCCGTACCGGCCCGCGAATATTACACCAGTTATTATTTTGCAATTAATCCCAGCTATGTAACTGAGGTGTGGAGGACCGTTAAGGCACTCCTTGCACAAATCTCGAGGTGGAGGTAGTCGACCTGGGTGGGTGGTGGGAGGAGCACAACGCAACAACACATTTGACATTGTGACGACTGCTGCACCAACTACTCAAAGCACAATGACAGCAGACGCCGCGCCACTCCTCCTCCCAGGCCAGCCCCTACCAGCCGCATACACCACCCCTCCGCTCCCAGCCGCGGGGGACGGGTGCTACGAGTACGGCGGCAAGATCCTCGCGTCGGTCGTCGGCCGGCCACGCCGCGATGGAGCTGTGAGTGGGCTCGTCGACACCGCGAGGCATGTCTAACGTCGCAGCTGGTCAGTGTGGTCGGAAAGGAGGAGGCCGGAGCAGTGCCTGATATCGGCGCCGTGGTGAGTTGGCAGTGCGACGAGGAGGGAAGGCGAGGAAGGCCGCTGACACTGCGCAGATTCTGGGACAAGTAGGTAGACGCTCGCTCAAGTGATGTCCCAACTAACCCATCAGGTATCCCGCCTGTCACCGCAGCAAGCGCACGTCACCATCCAGATTGTCAACAACCGGCCAGTCGCCGAGTCGAGCGAGGAGCTCACGGGCGTGATCCGCATCGCCGACATCCGGTAAGCCGGCCCCTTTGGCGGCCGCTCACACGCAGGTTGACGGAGCGCGACAAGATCAAGATGGGCGAGTGTTTCCGTCTCGGCGACATTGTCAAAGCCAAGGTCGTGAGTGCTGGGCAACTCTGCCGCCTGGCTCAGCACTGACTCGCCAGATCTCGCTCGGCGACGCCCGCAGCTACTACCTCTCGACGGCGGCCAACGAGCTCGGCGTGGTGTACGCGACATCGCAGGATGGTGAGCTCATCAACCGTTTGTAGAGCTGACCGCAGGCAACCCCCTCCTGCCGGTCTCGTACCAGGAGATGGAGGACCAGGTGACGGCCAAGACAGAGAAGCGCAAGGTCGCCAAGCCGGAAGACATCTAGAGGGATGCGAGCATGAGCCAACGCCGCACCGAATCACACTGGATGAGGATGAGCATCATTGTACATGGCATGAACTGTATGAACAGCGGTAGTGGGAGAGGGGGTGGGGTGGGGTGCGCGGTATCTTGACCGTGCTTGCTCTTTCGTGGTCGGGTCCCAGTTGCCGAGTCGCCGGGGTACCGCCAGCTCGGCCAGCTATTGTGTGTCCAGCCAGTTGAGTCTGTCTTTCTGGCTTGCTCGGCTTGGTGTCGATGTAAGTAGGTTCGTGATCTGCATGCGGGGAAGGTGTAGTGCAGCCGAGTCTCGTCACGTGCTCTACTGCACGCGGCCGGTGACTATGGCGGCTTGCGGTGGATGGGATGATCTTGGCCGAGTTTCACCCTCTGGCCCGCACTCGTCCCCCCGGAGGTTTCGTGCCCGCCGCGGCACAGGCGGGTCACACAATCGTGTCCCCTAATGACACGTCTGCACCCCCCGCACCGCGGCGCTGCTGCTGCCGGCCGGGCACACCAAAGCAAAGCAAGCACTCTGGTGGAACCCAACCCACTGTCCTGCCTGTCCGTGTCAAAGCAAGCACGACACGACGACACTCGACCCAGTCGTACCTCTTCTGCTGCTCTCTCGTTTCAGCCTTCACGACAAGACAAGACGCACAACGCGACAACGGAAACGCAACCGCGCAACCCGGTTACCAGCCACCACGCGCGCGACGGTGCAACCGACCCTGGCCCTCCATCCCTCCCTCCCTCCCTCCGCTCCGCCAGCACAGCACCCACTCCCACCACCACCCAAAAACAATACGCCTCCTCCATTCATCACTTGAGTCTCTCCTCAAGACCTTTTAACCCACAAGCAGCTCGGCAACTAGTGCATCTCGCACCATGCCAGCCCTCTCCGCGCCACAGCAGCGGCGCCGCCCAGCCAGCCCGCCAGGCGCGGCCTCGCTCTCGGGCACGTCGACACCGACAGCCACAGACTCCAAGCCAAAGGGCCACGCTAATGGCAAGTCGAGCGGCAGCGCCCGCGAAGAGGCCGACGCCGACGCCCGTCTCCGGCACAAGGAGGACGGCCCGGTCGGCGCAGCGAGCGCGACGGCGTTCGGCGGCCCCCGCCACCGCGGAGCGGGGCGTGCCGGTGCCATTGGCGGCCTGAGGAGGCGCGAGTGGATCCTCGTCGGCGGCATCTGCATCATCGCGTCGTTTATCCGTCTGTGGAACCTCGCGCACCCCACCTCGGTTGTGTAAGTTGCAGCTCGGGAACAAGCTCGGGGGGCAGCACTGATGGTGACAAGCTTCGACGAGGTTCACTTTGGCGGCTTTGCGGCAAAGTACATCAAGCGCAAGTACTTTATGGATGTGCACCCCCCGCTGGCAAAACTCCTGGTCACGCTCAGCGCGTTCATCGGCCGCTTTGACGGCAACTTTGACTTCAAGGACATTGGCAAGTGAGTATGAGCAGGAAGAGCGAGGCTGACGGTCGCAGGGACTACATCGAGCCCAAGGTCCCGTACATTGTGATGCGCTCGTTCCCGGCCATCCTCGGTCTGGCCGTCGTTCCCATTACGTTCCTTACGCTCATCGCCATGCGTCTGTCGCTTGCGTCGGCCATCCTTGGCGCCCTGCTCGTGACGTTTGACAATGCCCTCGTGACCCAGTCGCGTCTGATCCTGCTCGACTCGTACCTCGTCTTCTTCACCGCGCTCACCATCTACTTCTGGGTTCGTTTCTCCAACGACGACTCGGAGGGCCGCGCATTCACGCCCTCGTGGTGGCGCAACCTTGCGCTGACTGGCGCGTCGCTCGGCGCCGTCGCCAGCTGCAAGTGGGTTGGTCTGTTCACCATCGCCACCATCGGTCTCGGCACCATCAGACAGCTCTGGCTCCTGCTCGGCAACCTGCGCGTCACCCCCAAGCAGTGGGCGCGCCACTTTGCTGCCCGCACTCTCTGCCTCATCGTCATCCCCATCCTCATCTACATGTGGTGCTTCCAGATCCACTTCTGGATCCTCAACATGTCGGGTGACGGCGACGGATTCATGAGCTCGGAGATGCAGCACACCCTCGAGGGCCACGGCATGGACGACACGTATGCCGATGTCGGCCTCGGCTCGCGCATCACTATCCGCCACGTCCACACCCAGGGCGGCTACCTCCACTCGCACGCCCACGCCTACCCCGGCGGCTCGAAGCAGCAGCAGATCACCCTCTACCCCCACCGTGACGACAACAACATCTTCCGTATCGTCAACGCCTCGGTCCCCGAGGAGGGCGGCTCGTACGACTGGGATAACCTTCCCTTCCAGTATGTCACCTCGGGCCTCAAGGTTCGCCTCGAGCACGTCCAGACCAACAAGCGTCTCCACTCGCACGACGTCCGCCCTCCCGTGTCCGAGGTCGAGTTCCAGAACGAGGTGTCGGGCTACGGCTTTGACAAGTGGGTCACAGGGTGGGGAGGCATTGCTAACTATGCAGCTTCGCTGGCGACGCCAACGACGACTTTATCGTTGAGATTGTCCCCGAGACGCGTGGTCGCAAGGACAAGGCTGCCAAGCACCGTCTCCGCACGCTCCGCAGCCAGTTCCGTCTCCGCCACGCCATGACTGGCTGCTACCTCTTCTCGCACAAGGTCAAGCTGCCTGACTGGGGCTTTGATCAGCAGGAGGTTACTTGCAACAAGAACCCTACGTGGGAGAACTCGCTGTGGTACGTCGAGACCAACAACCACCCGCAGCGTAAGTACCGGCCGTGTTGCGTCTGCTAACCTGCAGTCGCCTTGGACGCCGAGAAGGTCAACTACGAGATTCCTAGCTTCTTCTCCAAGTTCTGGGAGCTCCAGGGTGTCATGTGGCGCACCAACGCCGGCCTGACCGACCGCCACGCCTACGACTCGCGACCCCAGAGCTGGCCCTGGCTCCGCCGTGGTATCAACTTCTGGGTCAAGGACCACACCCAGGTCTACCTCATCGGCAACCCCATCATCTGGTGGAGCTCGTCTCTAGCCATCCTCGCTTACGTCGTTGTGCGCGCCTTCCTCATCCTTCGCGCCAAGCGTGGCTACCGTGACCTGCAGCAGCGTGAGCAGACAACGAGCGTTGCCAAGCTGACCCCACAGCCAAGATTGCCTTCTACGACGAGGTTATCACGTTCCTGCTCAGCGGCTGGGCGCTGCATTACTTCCCCTTCTTCCTCATGCAGCGTCAGCTCTTCCTGCACCACTACCTCCCGGCTCTGTGGTTTGCCATTCTCATCTTCGCTACCGTGTTCGACTACGCCACGTCGTTCATTCGCCCGCGCATGAGATTCCAGATTGCTGTCGCGATTGTGATCATTGCCATCTGGTCGTACAACTACTTCAGCCCTCTGACCTACGCGTCGCCGTGGACCAAGGGCAAGTGCGAGAAGGCCAAGTGGCTCAAGACTTGGGACTTCTCTTGCAACGACTTCTACGAGGACATCAAGATGTACCACCCGGAGAGCAGCGCCATCAAGCAGCCCGAGCACCAGATCTACGTCGACGAGGCTGCGCACACGACGATTGTTGATGAGGCGCCCGAGCCGATCAAGAACGCGTTTGACGGCGGCGACGATGCCGCCAAGGAGGAGAAGACGACTGGTCTTGAGGGCCCCGTCAACGACGTCAAGATGCAGGAGTCGACGGCTCTGCCCGGTCCGGCCAAGGACGCAGACGACGCGCCGATCCCGCAGGATGACCGTGCGCCTGTTGGCCTGGACGCTGGTGCTATCGAGGTTACTGGCGCCGTGCACGACGAGGGCGGCTGGCACGGTGGCGCCAACGACGACGCGCCAAAGGAGGAGGCGCAGCCTGAAGCGGCGCCCGTTGGGGCCAAGAAGGTCGAGATTGAGAAGATGGACCTGGATGAGGAGGCCAAGAAGCTGGCGGATGAGGCACTGCGTGCCGCGGACGAGTAGGCGTGGCGTAGGCCTGGGCGTAGGCGCAGGCGCAGGCGTGTTAGACGCAGCGGTGATAACCGAAAATCTAGACCGACGGATGATGTATTGCATCGTGACGTGTAGGTGGTGCGAGGGGAGCGAGTGGCGAGTGGCATGAGTGGCCGCATACTGTGGCATCGCACCCGCATCGCACCCGTTCCCGTTCGTCGTGCTGCCTTGGCCAGCTTCGCGTGCGGTCCGCTCCACACAATGCATATCGTACAACACTCTACGCGCCATCGCGCCAGTAGCCCGACGGGAAACGGTACCACTGCGCGCCGTCGAATCTAACTTTTGCTGTCGTCGCTGTCGCACTTGGACGCGCGGGCTTGCTGTTCGCCATTCTCGCCATCGCCGCTGCCATAAGCACTGCCACAAGCCGCACCCCACGCTACGCTACGCCGTACCTCGCCCCGCCTCGCTCTCGACGACGAGGATGCGCTTGAGGACCTGCAGGACGGCGCGGCACGCGCGCGTCCACTGCTCGTCGGCCGACGCCGTGTCCTTGCTGGAGCTGTCGCTCCCGAGGCCCATGAGGCTCATGCTGCCCAGCGCGGGGAGCCCGAGGCCCGGCAGGCGGATCGAGTAGCCGTTAATGCGGTCCTTGTTGATTCTGGGGGGTGGGTGTGAGTCGGGGGGAGGGGCACAGAGGGGCACAAGAGGACTTACTCAATACTACCCGCCGCCCACGCTCGCCCGGACGACCGGCCAAACTCGACCAGCTGGCGCAGGCAGTCGAGGAGCGCGACGAGCGCGTGGTTGAACCGTCTGTTCTGGAGCAGGCGGGCCGGGGAGAGGTCCGACGACGCGTACAGCTCGTACGAGCCCTTACCGGAGAGTTCCTCCATGTGGGAGAAGGAGCCGAGGGGGGCGATTTTGTATCTGCGGCGGGGTGTTAATTATGCAGCAGCGGCCGCAGGGCGATGAGTCACAAAGCAGCACTCACGTCTCGAAAGTACATCCCACCTTGAACGCCAGCCGGTCGATACACAACGCCACAAGCCCCCAGGCCGCGTTGATCTCGTCCCACTCGACCGTCGGGCGGCCGCCTAGCCGGAGCCCGTTGATCGTGCCAACAGTCACAGCGCTGCGGCCGACATCGGCCAGCAGGGGTGCATGGCCGATCTGGAACGCGTCGTTCCACACGTTGGTCGACTCGAGGTGCTGCAGCAGCGAGCTCGAGAGCAGGAGCTGCGTCTTGGCCGACGCGAGCGCGTGCCCGAGCTGCGTGATGTGCGTTGCTTGCTCCGCGTGCGCCTTGAGGAACCTGCCGTCAGCGACGCCCTCGCATCCCACCCACTCTGCTTCCTCGCGCTCGACGTCCGCCTCGGCGACCCTGACGGCCGCCTCGTCGGCCTGCACGCCCGCGAGCTCGGCCTCGCGCTCGCGCAGCGTAGCCGCCAGCCGCGCCTCTTCAGCCTCCAGCTCGGCGCGGTGCGCGACGAGCGCGTCCCACTCGTCGCCGGACCCGACGCCGACGCCGCCACCGCCGCCGCCGCCGTCCGTGTCGTCGGCGCGCTCCTCGGCGCGCAGGCGCAGGTTGCGCTCAAAGGCGATGTACGCGTCGCGCTCGCGCGTGAGCTCCTCGAGCTCGCGCTGCAGCTGCGCCTGGAAGAGGCCAGTGCATTCCGTGCACAGCGGGTGGTCGATGTCCGTCCGGCGCGAGAGCAGCGTGTCGAGCTTGGCAGCGAGCGCGGTGCCCCCTGGCGCGGGCGCGCCGGCGGCGGTGGGCGACGCCGCGCGCGACGTGCCGCTTGATGCTGGCGGCCCGAGGGCCGGCGAAGTCGACGGTGAGTCGGCGCGCAGCTCGGGCAGCAGGACATACGACTCGGCGATGGGGTTCGCGCCGGCCCACGCGGCCGCCGCGTCGTGCGCGCCCGGCGGCTGCGCGGCCAGCTTGGCCGCTGGTGACAGCTGCGCCGGGCGTGCCGGCGCCGGCAAGGTGCCGGCTATCAGCGCGTACTGGCTGCTCGTGAGGTTGGCGACGGTCGGGTCGCGCAGCAGCGGCTGGTGGCAGCGCTGGCAGACGAGCGCGTCGTCCATTGTTGCTGCTGCTGGTGGAGTGTGCGATGATGACAACAGGACGCTGGTGGCGATTAGATAGACATCAGCGGCGGGACTAACTTGTGACGGGCGACTTTGCGCGGCTTTTGTTGACACCTTGTCTCCGCATCGCTCATCCATCACGCCCGCGCCATGGTCCAGCCGACAGAAACACAGCCAGAAGCAGGGCCGTCATACACCCTGCGGCACACGCTCACGGGGCACACGCGCGCAGTGACGGCGCTGCGGTTCAGCTCGGACGGCCGGAGTCTGGTGTCGGCGGGTGCGTAACTCGTTGGTCTGGTCCTGTTGCTGGTCCTCTGGCTCTTCCGCCGCCGCTGACCACCCACAGGCGCCGACGGCTACGTGCACTTCTGGGACGCGGCAAGCGGCGCGCACCAGCGCGCCCTGCGCTGCCATCGCACCGGTACGCCCCCCCCCCCCCCCACCCCACCCTCTCAGCGCTCACACCCACCCCAGGCATCAACGACATCTCGCTGTCGCAGGACGGGCTGTACCTCGCGACCGCGAGCGATGACGGCGCCGCGCTCGTGTTCGCGGCCGACCCGCTCTCGGCGGGCGGGCGGGCGGCGCCAGGCAGCGCAGGCGCAGGCGCAGGCGCAGACCCGCACACGCTCGCGCCGCCGCTGCGCACGCTGGCGGCGCACACGGCGCCCGTGCTCGCCGTCGCGTTCTCCCCGACCTCGAGCCTGGTGGTCACGGGCTCGATGGACGAGAGCGCCATCGTGTGGGACGTGCGGCGCGGCCGCTCGCTGCGGACCCTGCCGGCGCATGCGGAGGCCATCTGGAGCGTCGGGTGGGACGCGGAGGGCGCGCTGGTCATCACCGGGAGCGCGGACGGCTTAATGTGGGTTGGGGGAGGAAGAGCCGCGCTGAGACTTCAGACGACTGTGGGACGCAAACACAGGCCAGTGTCTCAAGACGTTTGACAACGAGTCCAACGCGCCGGTGTAAGTGCCGTCTTCGCGCCCGCTACCCCGCTCACGCAGCCCAGCTCGTCGGCCTCCTTCACCCCGTCGTCCTTCTTCATCCTGTCCTCGACGCTGTCGTCCACCATCCGCATCTACTCGCTGCACACGGCAAAGGTGCTCAAGACGCTCACGGCCGGCGAGTACGTGAGCGAGCGGTTCCCCACCCCCGCGGTTGTGTTTGCTGCTCCGCGCGCCAGCGCCAGCGTGAACGGGCATGACGCCGACGTGATGGACGTCGACGGCGTCGTTGGCGCCGCTGGCGCCGGCGCCGCGGCGCACGTCGTCGCCGGGTCCGACAACGGGCGCGCCGTCATCTGGGACTTGCAGGACCGCCGGGTCGTCCAGGTGCTCGATGGGCACGACGCGCCTGTTGTCGCGCTTGCCGTGCACCCAGACGGCACGACCATCGCCACTGGCGCGCTCGAGCCCGACAAGAAGATCAAGGTCTGGCAGTGGCAGGCGTGAAGCCCCCTTTGCCTCGTAGCAAGATGCATATGCACGAC
Organism: Vanrija sp. TS_01; assembly: GCA_026725045.1. Taxonomy (NCBI): domain Eukaryota; kingdom Fungi; phylum Basidiomycota; class Tremellomycetes; order Trichosporonales; family Trichosporonaceae; genus Vanrija; species Vanrija sp. TS_01. The sequence continues at coordinate 752,833 of JAPKIE010000009.1, forward strand.
CTCATCTCTACGATACCCCAATAATCTAATGCAGTGTCCGTCCCCCCGCTCAGCCGCGGTACACATACCCGTCACGGTCGTTGGACGCCACGCGCGAGTACTCGAGCAGGAAGCGGAACATGTAAGCCTGCATGTCCTCCCAGCGCCACATCTCGGTCGTAAACTTCCTCGCGTTGGCCGCAATCTCCCTTGCGAGATCGTCGTTGCCCTTACCCGGCGCGTCAGGCGGGCCGACAAAGAAGGACATGATGTCGTACAGGTCCGAGTAGTCGATCTGCACCGGCACATAGTGCACCCACGGCGTGAGCCAGTCCGAGTTCCACTCGGGGTAGATGGTCGACTTCAGCACCACGCTGCCCGACGCCAGCAGGCGGTGGTAGCGCGAAGACCAGCCGTTGCCGTCGACGTCGATCACATACTTGTACTTGATGGCCTCCTCGGGCTCGACGCGCCCCGCAAACTTGATCTCCTGGGCCATCTCCTCGCACGTGCCGTCGTTGTCACACTGGTGAGGCCGGCCAGAGAGACTGATGTCAAAGTAGTTCTGGTTGAGCTCGTCGTTGCTCCACGTCTCGTGGTACAGCTGCTTGTCGCGTTCGACCCAGATGTCGCTCTCGCCGTCCTTGCGGTTGGCGAGGAAGTGCAGGCGTGGGCGGTGGCTCAGTCGCCAGTCAAAGTTGGGCCGCCCGTTCTTAGGCTGCGTGTACGCGTCGCCTGTCGTCGAACCACGCCAGAACAGCTTGTCGATCGTCTTTTCTTCCCAGGTCGCCGTCTGCTCAATGCCCCAGACCGATGTGTGGTTCACAAACGCCTCGAGAGGCGTGATCATAAGGTCGCCGTTCTGGTACAGCTTGGACAGGTGCAGCAGGGGCCGCAGCTGGGCTGCACGGCGGAACGGGAACGTGTATGCGCCGTGCAGCTTGAGCAGCTGTGGGTAGTTGCAGTAGTCCATGAGGCCCGTGGGGTTGTGCATGAATGTCGTTTCTTGATCCGTCAGCACTCCAGCTTGCTTGCGCAACAACCTACCTGTCCTTGGAACTGGGTCAAACTTGCCCTCCTTGAGGCCGTCGTACGCCGAGTTGGTGAGCTGCCGTGCGGGCGAGTCTTCCGCGCACGAGGCCAGCAGGCCCATTGGTTTGCCTTCGGAGTCGTGGTCATTCTGCGACTCCAGGTCCTTGAGCTCCCCGGGGCTAAGGTATGTCCCCTTGGCAACAGCGTCCAGAGCCGCCTGACGGAAGTTGGCTGGGAGGACCCAGTTGGCCATGTCGTGGTCCGAGAACCACAGCGTCACATCGTTGGGCAGGTAGGGAACAAGCGGAAGGAGCTGCTCAAACTGCGAAATGGGACGAGGCCAGTCGGCGCGGTCGCCCGTGAGCGTCGACTTGCCGTTGGGCCGCAACACAATCTTGCTGTTGCATTGTCAGCTTGAGCAATCGCACGCGTGCGCTCCCAGACCTACTATCGGTGCTCTGGCTCCTTGGCGATCTTCTCGACACGTTGGTGGAACTCTTCTGGCGAGAGGGCCAGATACGGCTCGATATCACGGTTGATCTGGTCATACTGCGCTCTGGTCAGGAAGCGGCTCGTACGCGTCCACGTACGTCGTCGATAATCTTGACATTGTTCTTCTTGCACCACTGGAACCACGCGTCGAACCCACGAGGCGGCTCGCGCCCGTACCGCTGCTTGTACGCTGCGACGGCCTGGGTGAGCGTCTTGGACTGTCTGTGCGATCGTCAGTGTCTGTGTGCGGACGCGCGCACGCCAAGTGTAAGCACTCACCGCTTCAGCATGCTGTCGTATCGCTTGCGGCCGTCCCTGATGAGCTCGTGGATCGGGTGCTTGTCCGACGTCGCGCTCTTTGCGCGGACGAGCGCCGAGTGGATCTTGTCCCAGCCATGTACCAGCCCGTCTGCAGAGTACGTCAGGCCCTTGGCGATGATGGGGTCGGGCTTGAAGATGTTCCACTTGAACGGACGCTGGCTGTCGTCGTCGGCGCGGTCGTCGACAATCTTGTCCGTAGTATGTCCACTGGCAGCCTGGGAGCTAGCGTGTCTTGTGCCGTTGCCCGAGTCTGAAAGATAGACAATGAGGAAGAAGGTGACGAGGATGGTCGACAGGAGCACTGTGCCTTTTGTCAGGCGGACTCGCAGACGCCGCAGTGCCAGCATGGCGAGGGGAGCGGTGTGTGTGCAAGGGGTCGGTTGCGAGGTCCAAGTTGGAGCTGTGGTCGTGGTTTTGTTGTCGTCGTGTCTCGAAAGAGACTAGAGCGGGACGCGTTCTGCGCTGGCGGAAGTAGCCTCGGTAGGTGTGCCAGGTGTCAGTCAGGCTTCAGGCGGCAGGCGGCGTCGGGGCGGGGGCAGCAGCTGCCCAGAGATCCAGTGACGACGGCGGCGGCGGAGGCGGCGTTGGCTTTAGCTTTGACGAATGTGAGCGGGCAGCGGCAGGTTGTTGCTTGCGCGCGTGTCGGGTTGAGGGCAGGTGCGAGGTGGGACCCGTGCTTGCTGCAAGATGAGACGCGGCGGCGTTGGCGTTGGCGGTGGTGGTCGAGACGTTTACAGGGTGCGCGCTGCAGGATGAATCGGTGGCGTCGCGCAAAGATAGCACAGGCCGGGGATAGGACGACGAGCAGCAAAGCTAGCAAACCGCGCGCGCGCAACGGCAACGACGATGAGCAATTTGCACGCGCCGACTACATAGTTATACATTTTTCTGTAGCAGCTGTGCTGCTCGCTGCTGGATACTTTGATGCTTCTGCCGGCAAGGGAGCGTTGCGGGACGGGCAAGGTTACGTTGTAATGTTACGAAGCGCGGCGGTGGGCGGCAGTCTGCTGGGTGCATAGGGAGGAGCGGGAAGCCCAGAACTGATCACCATTCGTTCCGCGCTCAACAGACTCAAGCGTTGATAGAGAGGCAGGCGCGTGGCAGCAGCAGGCTGTCTGCAGCTATGCAGCTAGCTAGCTGCCTCAGGATCCAGCCGGCATTAGGGAGCACGACACAAAGGTTTCCAATGCTCGATCCCGTTCCTGATGCATGCACTTTATGCACCACCAGCGCGCCCAGCGGCGACTGCGGCCAACGCTACAGGAGCAAGAGCGCAAGCCATGACACTCACACACGTGACTCGCCGAGGCTCAGACTCAGTCCCGACGGAGAGAGGCGACGACGAGGACGACGAGGACGACGAGGCCGACACCCGACGACGATACGACGACAGCGTCGACAACGCAACAACGACGGCTCGGTCGGTCCGATTCGGAACCAATCCAGGCTGCCATGCAACCAACCAGCCAGTCTGCCTTCAAAGTCGCCGCTACCACCGCCGTATTCTTCCATGCTGTAGCGACAGCGTCGAAGCACTTTAGAGCATGGCGCAGCCAGCGAGCGCGCAAGGTGCAAGAGGATAGGGTTGCAGTGCGACCAATGGGGACCCACAATGACAGTTGTTGATCCTACAACCGTTGTGCCGACCGACGGACCACTTTCCGCTGCGTCCCCTGCCGCCATGCATTCCTCTTCGTTTGCCGCCCGCTTGCTGCCTCGACGACCCGAGTCATGCTCGTGCCTGCGTAGGGTACCTACGCGTGTCTGTGATGTGCAGTAGCGTCGACGCCTGCGGCTGCGCGGCGTGGCTGGCCGCCATGCCCACTCCACAACTGACGCCGATGACATCAGCTTACCGAAACCCAGACTCGAAGTCATCCGACACGACGTCCCCTGCCTCGCCTCACCTCGCCTCGCCTCGCCTTGCCTCCCTCCCTCCCTCCCTCCCTCCCTCCTTGCCTCCCTCAACTCTCACGACCAACACAAACACCTTTGCATAAAACAATCTCACTCACGACAGCGTCCAACGACTCCGTCGTCCCACTCCATCCCCCATCATGGTGGCCCAAGACACCACAAGCGGCACAAACGGCAGCGTGTACTCGGACCCCAGCGTCACGACGCCGCACGAGAATGAACTACACTCGGTAGTCAGCAACGACGGCCATACCTTCAAGCTCGCCGTCCTCAACTCGGAAAGACTCGTCACAAAGGAGCAGATCAGTACTGCAATCCCCGGTGCAGGACTCATCAGTGATCCCGAGTTCAGCAGCGACGGGGCGACGCCGCCAGAGGTCCAAGTCAACGGCGCCGCTGTTCCCGAACACCAGTCGCCCTGCCCAAGTCCCACTCGGCGACATTCCCACACGCTTCCGGCCGAGTATGATGGCGACGGAAACGCCGACATACCCCCCGGAGCTGACGAAGGCGCCGACGGACGAGGGCCCGGCGGCCACGAACCAAATCTACGCGATGTACCCGTCGATGGCGGCGGCACCGGCGTGTCTCCCCATCCCGAGCAGCGCCGTGATGGCCCGAACACACCTCCTCGCAAGTCATTGTCCGACCATGGTCACAAAGCATCGCCGCGCAGAAACCGCGGGGATGAGCAAGTGACGACCATCCCGCAGAACCATCAGGAGAGCCACCCCGCCCTTGACCGCATCCAGCACAACCCCAACGGTGTCATTGTGCTCGACTCGCCGATAATTGAAGACGACGTCGCGCACGTCCCCAAGGTGAGTCGCCAGAAGGGCCGCATATGCCGCCATCATGCCTGGTTGTTCTCCACTGACCGCAACGACCTCGCTGCACTTACAGCCCCCTCAACCACCACTGGCCATGAGCTCGAGTAGCCGCGCCAAAGCAATCACACCGCCCTCGCAGATCATCACGTCGTCCCGCCAGACAAACGGCAAGCAGCGCGAAGTGCTCGACAACGACGCCCTTCCTCCCAGGGTTGGAGAGCCAAGTCCCGACTGGGGTGAGCGCCTCAAGACCATGAACAAGGGAACGCTACCTCCCGGAGGCGGCGACTGGGCGGACATGTCGCCGAGCGACGGCCGATGGCGGTCAGCACTCGACTCGGGTGCGTCCACGCCAGGCCGGCTTCCGACAAAGGATGCCAGCTCGTCAGTGCCTTCACGTCACTCGTGGTCGGACGTGCAAGGTGGCGGTGGGAATGAATTGAGTGCAGATGACACGCCGGCGCAACACGGGACCTGGTCTGGCGGGCCACCACCAGGACTAAAGGGAACACCCGGCCGACCATCCAACCAGCAGACACACTCACGGACTGGGGGGCACACCAGTGGTGACGATGGGTCGACGGTGCCGAACACTCCAAAGGTCGGCGGGAAGCGTGCTCTTCGCTTCCCGAGAATGCTGTCCACTCGTCGTGGAAGCATGTCGACCCCGGCCCAGCCGCCGCCGCCCATTCCAGAGGTGGCCGCGCCTTCCATGACCAACGAGATGATGGCCGGCACACTGCCAGTCATGATTCTCAAGACATGGCTCGACCGCGACGAGGACGGCCACCGGGCTGTGCCGGTTCTTCTCGGCAATCTCCGCTTCCGAGTGGGAGAGAGCGTCGGGTACAGAGCCGGCAAGCCCGGACAGGGCCGTGAAGTCTTCAAGATTGAGTGCGAGTATGGCGACGGCGCTGTCAAGTGGATCGTTTACCGCGAACTACGAGACTTCTTGTCGTTGCACGCGCACTACAAGGCCGCCAACATTGGGACTCGAGTCACGGGACTGCGCTCTTCCCGGCATGTCGAGATTCCCGAGTTCCCGCGAAGCGGTGAGTATGTAGGTGTGAAACTGCCACTGACGTCCAGCCATTCCCTACTGGGCCCGCGAGAGCTACTACATGGACTGGCTAGAGGGCAAGGGCGATCACAAGGGCAAAAGGGCCAAGAACGCTGTCAAAGCGGCCGTGGCGTCTAGCAGCCATGACCAGGCCGCAGTGGAGCGTGCCGAACGCGTGATTGGCCGCCAAGAGTTTAACCCGGCGAGCAGAGACGCGCTGCAGCAATACTTGATCGACCTGATTCGGGCAGTGGTGAGTGGCGGTGGAGCTGGTGGCCGGTGGTTTGTCTGACGCTGCCAGATGTTCCGTCCAGAGTCCAACCGCCTGTGCATCTTCTTCGAGTTGTCAGCATTGACAGTGGCACTTGCCCCATATGGAGGTTTCCAAGGCAAAGCGGGTTTCCTCAAAATTCCGACCGCAAGTGCCAGTCGCCGCAGCAACCAGCCAGGCCTCCTTCCCCACAGCTGGGTGCGGAACCGCAAGCCCAAGTGGTTCATTGTGCGCGAGTCGTACTTTGTTGCGGCCGAGGGCCCAGAGGACACCGAGTTTTATGACGTCTTCCTCATCGATTCTGACTTCTCTATTGAGAGACCGAAGAGGGCGTACCGTCAAGGCCTGCATTTTTTCTCTGGAACGTGAGTGGTATTCTAGGCAGTTACTGACATGAATCAGTGGCTCGTCCAAGCACCATGATCAAACGAGTCCGACAACCGAGGGTGAGGGCGATACCGCCGAGGAGAGGGACGAACCCCAGGAGCTTGAAGACGAGAAGAAGGCATCGCAGCACACCTTCTACATCGCGAATTCCCAGCGGCGGCTGAAGCTTGTGGCGAAGAATGCTGTAAGTGGCGAGCCACCGACCTGCGCTGATACGTCTCCAGCGCCAGATGCACCAGTTCATTGTGTCAATGGAACGCATTGCCATGCAAAGCATCTGGGCTGGCAGAAACCGCTTCGATTCCTTCGCCCCCGTGCGTCTCAATGTCGCGGCACAATGGCTCGTCGACGGACGCGACTACTTCTGGAACCTGAGCCGAGCCATGAACATGGCCAAGTCGCGTATCTACATCCATGACTGGTGGATCTCGCCTCAGATCTACCTTCGTCGTCCGGGCGATGAAAAGTACCGTCTGGACAACCTTCTCAAGCGCAAGGCGGAAGAAGGAGTGCGCATTTTCATCATCATTTAGTGAGTCTTGTTTTGCGGAGCTCGATCCTGACTGTCCAGCAACGAAGTGTCCGCCAAGACCACCCCTGTCGAAAGTCTCTACGTCAAGAAGACGCTCACGGCTCTGCACCCCAACATCATGGTCCAGAGGTCGCCGTCACATCTCCCCAACGGCGCCCTGTACTGGTCTCACCACGAAAAGCTCTGCGTTATCGACGAGACGATCGCGTTCATGGGCGGCCTGGACTTGTGCTTTGGACGCTGGGACACGTCCCAGCATATCATGACTGACGAAGACTACACGGCCCCCAGCGGACCCGATGGCCCCGTGTGGCGTGGAAAGGACTACTGGAACGAGCGTGTGGCCGAGTTCCACGACCTGGAGAAGCCCTTCGAGGACGCATTCGACCGCAGCAAGGTTCCAAGGATGCCGTGGCACGACGTTGGTTTGCAGATTGTCGGACAGCCGGCGCGTGACTTGTGTCGCCACTTTATTCAGCGCTGGAACTATCTCCTTCGCGTCAAGAATCACCGTCGAAAGATGCCCTTCCTTGTTCCACCGGCCGACTTCACCGAGGCCGAGCTGGTCGACCTCAAGCTGCAAGGCACCTGCGAGGTACAGATCTGCCGTTCGGTCGGCCCTTGGTCAATGGGCACGACGACGATGGTTGAGCATTCGATTCAAAACGCCTACGTCAAGTCAATCCAGCTCTCCGAGCACTTTGTCTACATTGAGAACCAGTTCTTCATTACCTCCACAGTGGTCAACGGTATCTCGATCGAGAACAACATTGGCAACGCGCTGGTTAACCGTATCATCAAGGCGCATAAGGACGGCACGCCATGGAGGGCGTGTATTGTCATTCCCCTTCTCCCCGGCTACACGCACCCGATCGACTCGGCTGAAGCTAGTTCGGTGCGCTTGATTCTTGAGTGCCAGAACCGCACGATCAGCCGTGGGCCACACTCGATCTTCACCCGCCTGCGCAAGGAAGGCATCAACCCGGACGACTACATCTCGTTCTTCTCCCTCCGTGGGTGGTGCAAGTTCAACTCTGGTGCGCTGGCCACCGAGATGGTCTACATTCACGGCAAGACGATGATTGTCGACGACCGTCTGGTTCTGTGTGGCTCGGCCAACATCAACGAACGGTCGCAGAGAGGTGACCGTGATTCCGAGCTCGTGGCGATTATCCGCGATACCGACATGATTGACGGGACGATGGCGGGCAAACCATTCAAGGTCGGCCGGTTCGCGCACACTCTCCGCGTTCGTCTGATGCGCGAGCACACTGGCGTTGATGTCGACGAGATTGACGAGGACGAGCTGATGCTCCGCAAGCCAGTGGCCGACTCGGACCAGATTGCGGTATGGGACCCGGACCACGAGCAGACTGGGCACAAGCGCGGCATCACCCGTGTGAAGAAGAGCACGCCGCGAGAGCGAATCGGAAAGTCAGTCTCGGTCGCGGTTGACAGCCTCGCCAAGGGCGTCCATGAGAACATGAAGGGGTACGTCGATAAGACGTTGGAGACGGTTACCGCGGTCGAGGCCGAGGGGGAACGCCGGGAGAGCTTGCAGACCAACCATGCGCCGACGATGGAGGAGCGGGTTGTGCTCGAGACGCATGCGGCGCACTCTGGGGCTCCTGGCCATGCCGGAGAGGCAGTGGACTCGCTTGGCGCCGTGGACGAAAACGAGCAGCGCGAGCTCGCGCAGAACCTAGTGCAAAACAACCTGAAATCGGAATCGCGTTGGACAATGCCCATTGAGCCGCCCAAGATGGACCCGAACCTGTTCCACGACCCTCTCGACAAGCGATTCTGGAGCGACATCTGGGTCGCGGCTGCTGTCTACAACACCGAGGTCTTCCGCAAAGTGTTCCGCGCGACGCCCGACGACATGGTGCAGACGTGGGCCCAGTACAAGGAGTACGCGACGTATCTTGAGAAGTTTGCGCGGTCGGGTGCGCCGCGGCCCACTGCTACGCCCGAGCCTGGTGAAGACGGCAACAAGCCCAACGGCGACACCACCGCGCCGTTTGGCAATTCGATGACTGAGACGACTGTGGTTGCCGGCCCTGCAGGCGAAGACGGCAAGCCGTCGGGGGAGAACGATCCATGGGCCGAGTGGGAGCTGCGGGACATGGAAAAGCTGCTCAACGAGCTGCGGGGGACGCTGGTGGTGTACTCTACGCACTTTCTCGAGGCCGAGGACCAGGCCAACAACTTTTTGTTCAACGTGAGTGGGGTGGGGTGGGGTGGAGCTGACGAGTGCAGCAAGAGCGTATTCTGCCGCTGCTTATCTACGACTAGGCGGGGTGTTGGGGCGCGGGGGCGCGAGAGGGGGGGGGGGCAAGGAGGGGTTTTTCTTCATTTGTACAGCATTATAGCATTGAAAGTAATGTGTGTTGTCTGCGCAAAAGTCAAGTCCACTGCCACTCTGGCCGCGGCTCGGCCGGAGGACGGAGACCACGGCCCGAGCCGAAATGTCCAAGCCACTGACTGACTCCACTTTGGCCACCGACCGGCTCAACGAACGTCCATCTCACCTCGCACCACTGCATGGCCAGCCGCGCCCTCCTCCGGCGCGTAGTCACGGCAATCCGAGTACGACCTGTCCGGCCCATTGCGCCGCTCTTCCGCGCCGAGCTCGCCGCTGCGTATCCAACCCACCCGCCCAGCACCACCCCGCCTACTCTGCCCGGCATGTCCGTCCCCCCGTCGCGCTCGCACACGCCGGACGCGATCGACGCCGAGCTCGAGGCCGCCAAGCTCGAGAGCGTGAGCCGAGCCTCCCCCTTCTGTGTCACTAACGCCCAGCTGATCGAGTCGCTCGCGGCCGACCCGGAGCGCGGCACGCTGTCCGACGAGCTGGGCGCTCTGCACTCCATCTATCCGGGTGCGATGCGCCTCCTCGAGTCTGGCGCGCGCGTGCGCCTCGAGATTGCCCTGCCCGCATGGGAGGGCAGCCTCACCGGCGCCGTCGGCGAGCCCGAGCCGCCCGAGCTGCGCGTGCTCGTCACCCTGCGCGAGGGGTATCCCGCGAGTCAAGCGCCGCAGCTCCAGCTGCTGGGGCTGTACCTCGGCGCGTACCCCATCGACGCGGGGCTGTGTATGTCGTCACAATAGGGGCGGCAAGAGCTGACGCCGCACAGTCGGCGACGTTACCCGCACGTACATCACTGCCGCGGGCGTGCCCTTCACCCCGGGCGACGTGTGCGTCTTCGACGGGCTCGTGTATGTCCAAGGGCTAGCGGGAGCATGGTACGCTGAGCGGCTGGCGTCGGGCGCGGCGGGCGAGGCGGCGCGGGCGGCAGCGTCGGCGGAGAAGCACGAGGCGGCGGCGGCGGCGGCGGCGGCGGACGAGCACGACGCCGAGCGCGACCACGCACGCGCCGCCCGCGCCGCGCACGCCGCGCTCGCGGCCCTCGCAGTCGACACCCGCCCCCTGCCCGCCATCACGTCCTCCGAGCCCATAACTGACCGCAAATCCGCGTTCGTGGGCCACGCGGCGCGGATAGCCGACGAGCGCGACGTCGCGGCCGTCGTGCAGCACCTCCTGCAGGACCGCAAGATTGCGCGCGCGGCGCATCCGACGATATACGCTTACCGGCTCGTGCGGGACGTCGGCGGGGTCGCGGGCAAGGTTGTCGAGGCGGGTGAGTGGGCGGCGTGGGGGGGAGGGGCGGGGAAGGGAAAAACCCAGGGAGGGCTGCCGGCTCGAGCTCGCGCTGACGCGCTCGCTCGCGCTCACTCACAGACTACGACGACGACGGCGAAACACAAGCCGGATCCCGCCTCAAGCACCTCCTCGAAATCCTCGAGCTCGAAAACGTCCTCGTCGTCGTCACGCGCTGGTTTGGCGGCATCCACCTCGGCCCCGACCGCTTCAAGCACATCAACCAGGCCGCGCGCGACGCCCTCGAAGCCGCCAAGCTGCTCGACGAGCCCGTCGCCAAGGGACGGCGGAAAAAGTAGCACAACCAGCTCGTTGTTATCACCATCGCATATGCATCTACTTTGTACAACATGGGCGTCCGCGTGCAGCCTTCTCACCGCCGCCCACCCCGCCGCCCCCACGGCCTAAACTTGCCGCCCCGCCCCGCCTTGCCGCCCCTGCCTCGCCCGCCTGCTCCCCCGCGGCGCTTGCCCTCCGTCACGGGCGCCGCTACGCCTCTAAAGTCGTCGTCGTCGTCGCTTGGCTCCTCGTCTTCCTCCTCGGCACCTTTGTGCCGCCAGTGGTTGCGGTAGAACGACTGCAGCTTCGCGTTCATGTCGGAGATGAACGTGAGGTCGGTGAACTTGACAGGGCTCGACGACTTGGCCCCTGCCGCGGCCTTGGCTGCACTCGAACTGCCTCGCCCACTTGTCCGCGGGTAGGTTGTCATCGCGGGCAAAAAGTCGTCGTCCTCGTCATCGTCTGGCACATCGTACACCTGCGGCTTCGGCGCGCGCGGATACTGGGAAAAGTCGGGAATCTCAATGCCATCGCTGGGAAACGGGATGGCATTGTAGTCGAGGTCGTCGTCGAGGTAGGCAAACTCGTCGTCTTCCTCCTCGTTGTCCGAGAACAACGCCGCCAGAGCCGCTGGCGGTGGTCGCTTCTTCGGAGACGCCGGCTGCTTCGGCAACGGCTCGGCGCGCTCCTTGCCCTTACCATTCGACTTTGTGGGCGATGATGTCTGGGCACGAGGAGGCGGCGTTGCCGACCTGGCTGGGGACGATGATCTTGAAGACTTTGCAGGCACTGATGACTTTCGTGGTGAGGGCGACTTCGACGTCGAGCTTGCTGCGGTTATCGTCGCCTCCTTCGCGGGCGATCGTGTACGCGGCCGCTTGGGCCTGCGAAGCACCTCGTCATCGCTGCTCTCCACTTCGACCATCGGTGGCACCGGTGGCGGCGCGTCGTCCCCCTCGCTATCGCTGCTGGATTGCACACGCCGGCGCGTGGTGCGGGTCGCCTTTTTAGAGCTTGACGCGGTTGCTGACTTTGACGGACTCGCAATGTGCTCCTTGAGCGCATCGATAGCTCTCCGCGACGTCGTAGAGACCGTCGACGCGTTGGACCTGGCTAAGCGCGGCGACTTGCGGGGAACGGGAGGCGACGAGTCGATGTGCGACAGGTCGACCGAGTCGCGTGTAGGTGCGCTGGACGGCGCGGGTGTGTCTAAAAGTCAGAACTGTTCAGAACCTCCAACGCACATGTCTGCTGGCCATTCTGCGCCTTGCGCTTGCGCTTGCTCTCCGACCGCAGGATCTCCTCTGCCGTAAAGTCGGACTCTGAGAGCTCGACAATGTCGTCAAACTCATCGCTTATGAGCGCAGGGGCGCGCCGTGGGGTCTCGTTTGGCTTGCTTTTTGCTCTTGGCATCGGCGCCAGGTCAACGAACGGGGGGATGAGCGACTTGGGTGTTACCGCCGGCATCGTTGCTTTGCTGTCGGCTGGTTTGTCAAAGTAGTGGCTGGTGATGGGCGCAGCGGGGGTGACTTCCGACTGTGTGGACTGTGTAACGGGATCCTCCTGGTCTTCTGTGAGGATCACCGGTGCCGACGACGGCACGGCCTCTGGCGACTCTGGGAGGAAGGTCTCGCGCCTGGGTGGTGGTCGGTTTGGGTCGAAGCCTGGCAGCGATAGGATATGCGGGGCTGACGTGGATGAGAGCCTTATGAGAGCTCGCATTCGCGGTGTGAGTGGGCGATTGGCATTGCCGGCGAGTTGAGAGGCAAGGTGCAAGGAAGGAGTGGATCAGAGATCAGATCAGCCAGAAGCAGAAGGGGTTTTGTTGTTGTCGGCCTCTTCTGGCCGACGCGACGCGTCTTGGTTAAGGATGCTAATGATAATACGATTTTTATCACGTGACTATTACAATTTTCTGCCTGCCCCCAATTTCAGTCGCGTTGATTGCATTCCACGCGTCTTGTATAGTCAGGGACGGGACGGCCTGCTGCGGGCGGCGGCGGCGGGGAGCAAGTCTTAGAGCGCACCCCGCAACCGCCGCCGTCGCCGACGACAACCTCAAACGCCCAGCCCAACTCTACCTCACCACTTCACACTCCAGCACCATGCTGCCTTCATCACTCTCGGGCCGCCCAAAACAGAGATACGGCCTCCCGCACCCAGGCGGAGGGTACGCCAGCAACGGCGGGTACGCGCCACTGCCGCTGTCGGCGTCGCGCGCCATGACGACGCTGCGGACACGGACACGTCTCACCAACCTCGCCGTGCTGATCCTGCTCGCGATCACGGGCGTGTCGCTGCTCGCCAACGTAAACTACATGCTGGCCGGGTGGAGCCCGGCGCCGCCGAGCGCGGTGAGCCTGTCGCGCGCGGCGTGGGACGAGTGGGACGAGCTCGCATCCAACGACATGGTGCACTCTGGCCGCCCGCCCAGTGTCGAGACGACCATCACGCGCGACTCGCGAATGGACGACGTCGACCATCTGATCATGGTTCCCGGACACGCGGTGTGGGTGGGTCACGACCCCAGTGTCGCGGCGATCCACGACGACGACTGGGTGCTAGAGCGCTACCAGAAGGGCGGGAGCGTGCAGACGTTTGTGGGGCACATTGAGCGTGGCGCAAAGCTCTTGAAGGAGGACCCGCACGCGCTGCTCGTGTTTTCGGGGTGAGTGTTGATGCTGGCTTGGGGCTGCGGCCTGCAGCCACCTCTGTGCCACGGGACATCGCTGACAACGACGCCAGTGGCGCGACGCGCTCGCACACGTCCACTCCGCTGTCCGAGTCGGTGTCGTACCACCGTCTCGCGGTCGCCAAGGGACTGCTGTCTGTCACCGAGGTGGACGAGAAGCTCGCGCCAGCTGCGCGCGCGACAACCGAGGAGTACGCGCTCGACTCGTACGAGAACCTCCTGTTCTCGATGGCGCGTTTCCGCGAGGTGACCGGACGCTGGCCGGACCGCGTCACGGTCGTGGGCTATGGGATGAAGCGGAAGAGGTGAGTTTGTGTGCGCGTGGTGGGGCTGTGTGCGCGTTGCGCGGGGTAGGGTGTTGGCGACGACCGTCGTCGTCGTGCCGTGGAACCACGCTCGGCGAAACCGACGCCCCTCCGAAGACACAGACGCTCACACCACAGGTTTGAGCAACTCCACCGCAGCGCCATCCGCTTCCCGGCCCACAGGTTCACCTACATTGGAATCGACGATGACGGCGACACGAGCGAGCACTACTCTGGCGAGGTAAGTTGTCCTCCCACGCCTCACAAGCGGTGTCCCGTCGCTCACCCCGACCCAGCTCAAACACGCCTACGCGCACTTCCTCTTCTCGCCCAGCGGGTGCCGACCGCCACTATCACTGAAGCGCACCGACCGCAACCCGTACTCGCGGTACCCGCCGTACCACGCGTCGACGCCTGAGCTGGGCCCGCTGCTCGAGTGGTGCCCGCCGCAGACGCTCGTGGGCGAGATTGCTGTCCCGACATCGCTGCGCGACGATGGCTCCGGCGCGGACGACGGCGAGAAGACGCCGCCCAAGGGCTTTGTGGTGTACGACGGGCAGGTGCCGTGGGACGAGGAGGGGATCATGGACCGCGAGCGGGACTAGGAGAGTAAGGCCTACATGCCTGCTGATAGAGCGCATGCGGGCGCACACACGCATCATCGTAGACACTGCATGTCGCATGTTAGAGTTATTGAGCTGGGCTGGGGGCGAGCTGGGCGCTGGGTGCAGAGATCGCGTCGGATTGCGGGCTGTCGGAGGTGAGCTGGAACGTGACAAAAGTTCCGACGGAAAGACGGGAGGCCACCGACCATGGCATCCCTTAGTCATCTGATAGTGGCGGTCTGGCTGGTGCGGCGGTGAGCGCACGCAAGAATAGTTCTTGCAGACAGCCTCGGCGCGGTCTCGGCGCCGTGCAACGACACAGACGGGGCATGATACGCGCATCATGTCTCGGGCGGAGTCCAGGCCGGGGTGCAGTGGCCGTTGCTGTTCACTGCGGCATGCCGCATTCAGCTACGCTGACCGATCATTTGGTTATCGATTACGAACGGCGACGTCATAAATCGCGCAGATCGGACAAAGCAAGAGCGAGTCTGTGCCACACACGCGTGGCCGATATCCGTGCCGTATGTGCCGTGTTGTGTCGTGCTGCACGCGTGCTTGGGCAGCGACGGCGTCGGCGAGGGCGTGAGGGCGTGCAGAATGGGATGGGCGTGCCGCGTGCGAATGCTTAGCGTGCACGGCGTGATCATGCGACCATGTGCCCCGAGGCGAGGGCGCGCGCGCGCACGACATCGAGACAACAGAAGCAGCGCCCGCCCGACACGCTACGCTACTTAAGGCGTGCGCTTGACGTCTTCCCCCGACACAACACTCGCACTCTCAACTCAACTCCCCCTCTCGCACCGTAAACGCAAACGCAAACTGAACCCAACTCACACAATGGCCCCCACTATCGCTGTCATCGCGCCCTCCGGCCTGCTCGGGCACGCGATTGTCCAGGCGCTCGCGGACGGCGGCAAGGCGACCGTCGTCGCGCTGCACCGCGCCTCGTCCGACCTCTCCAAGCTGCCCAAGGGCGTGCAGACGCGTGTTCTCGACTACGAGAGCGCGTCGGCTGCAGACGTGCACAAGGCGCTCGAGGGTGTCGACATTCTTGTGTAAGTGGCTGTGCTCCTGTTCTTCCCCCGCCGCGGCGCTAACCATTCTCTCAGAAACGCCGTCTCCAAGGCCTCGTCCGACGCCGACATTCGCTTCCTCGAGGCGCTCGCATCCCTCCCGCACAAGCTCAAGGCCTACGTCCCGTCCGACTACTCGGTGCCCTGGACCAAGGACGAGGAGAACGACCCGGCCAACACGATCGTGTACAACAAGGTCGTGGCGGCCAAGAAGGCCAAGGAGCTCGGCGTGCAGCTTACGCCCGTGCGCAACGGCAGCTTTGAGCCGTTCACCTTCTTCCCCGGCTTTGTCGGCTTCTGGCTCGGGGAGAACAGAGCCAAGTTCTACGGCGACGCGCTGAACCGCAAGCTGGCCGTCACGTCACCCGCCTACCTCGGCGCGGGCGTCGCGCAGCTCGTCACCTCCCCGCAGCTGGTCCCGGGCAACACGTACACCATCTTCGAGCAGACGTGGACCGGCCAACAGGTCGTCGACGCGATCGCCAAGGCCAAGGGCGCAGAGGTCAAGGTCGAGACGTTCACTGACGCCGAGCTCGAGGCCCTGCGCAACAACGGGCCCACCGGCGTCCTCTCGGGCACGCTCATCAAGAAGTGGGGTGTCGGCGAGTTCCCAGAGGTCAACCCTTTCAAGCCCGAGGGCATCACCCCGCGTACTGTCGCCCAGGCTGTCGAGTCGGCCCTCGGCAAGTAGGGCAGACGTATCCCTTAAGTTAGCTGCTGGCCCAGTTGAGTGGGTCGTAACCAGCTCGTAGTATAAGATAGCAATTTCGCAATGCAGTCATTGTCAATGCCACGTGGAGCAAGAAGCACGCCACATTCCTTCCCAACTGCAGCCTCTACCCCTCTTCCTGCCATGAGTATGCATTTTTTGCCAGTGACACAGTCAATGGATGGGGATATAGTGCGATGTGAGGCCACGCCCTCTACGACAGCGCAATCTGCTCGTCCTCGGCGGACGCGCCCTCAACAACCGGCTCCTCGGCAGAGCCCATGGCGTTGTTGCCCAGCAGGCTCTGGTCGACCTCGATGACCTCCTTGGCCTCAAAGTGCAGAGTCCAGCTGGGAAGCAGCTTGCGCGCCGAGATCTGCTGCGAGGTGAGCGACGTGCCGTAGGTGAGCGGCGCGAGGTAGGCGAACGAGCCGACCACCAGTACGGTGAGGACGGCGAGGACGATAAGGCCAGTGCGGTTCACGACGGCGCGCACCTGCGGGCGGAGACGCGTCTTGGGGCCAGCTGCCGACACGGGGTAGTTGACCGACTCGACGAGAATAAAGTTGAGGACCGAGCCGGCAACCAGCGCCGATGCGAGGTGCGCAGGCAGGTAGTGGTGCAGGAACCTCTGGCGCTCCATGGTGTAGAAGGGGAAGTAGTGGAACGCCCAAGCGCCAAAGAAGAAGAGCGTGTTGCGGTACATCCTGTTGCGGACGTCGTCCTCGATCGGCTCGATGCCACGGCGGCGCGCAAGCTGGTCGGCACCGAGGATGCCGAGGAAGATGCTGAGCGCGACAGCGCAGACCCACCAGTCGAGCAGGTTGCCGATCATGTAGATCTGCTGCTTGAGGTCGTTGTTGGTCCAGAAGCTGACACCCGAGAGACAGAAGGGCCACTCGACGGGCGTGGAGGCGTACGGGTGGCTGCTCGACAGGCCAGCATTGTGCTGGAGCATGAGCACCTGGAGCTCCCACCACTTCTTGAAGAAGTTGATGTGCTTGACGGGCTTGTCGGGCACCGAGCCCGTACGGTTGCGGAAGTCCTGGCCCTGGCCGTCGGCAACGATCTCGGTCGAGAGCCAGAGCGCGGAACGGTGGTCGGCATTCTTTGCGCCGTTGACCTCCTGCTGGTTGTGGCCCCAGTCAGGGAGCGCCTTCTTGTGCGTCCACAGCATGACGCGCGTCTTGACGTGCTGAACCTTAAAGTGGGACGACAGTGTCTTGACGGGCTCGCCGTCGTGGGCGTCGTTGACCTGGATCTGGAAGAGGGTAAACTCGCGCTTGTCGGCGTCGTCCTTGCCAGCCGTCGTAAACTCCTGGTTGGTCGGCATGGTAGGCGAGGCGACGTCGTGTGTCATGAGAAGCGTGTCGGTGCCAATGTGGCGGAACTGGACGACGTCGTTGTGGCGCAGGACGCGGCCACGGCCAGACTCGGGGATCTCGCGCGTCGGGATGATCTGCCAGTGGTTGTTGGTGTCGTTGTGGGGGTAGCACGTCACCTGCTGGCCCTGAGACGAGACACGGTCGTCGGGGTAGCGCAGCGGGTAGCGGTCGACGTGCGAATGGAGGAACTGGGACGTGTCCTTGTGCTGGATGGTGATGGTGTCGTAGTAGCGGATCTCTGCGTGGGTCAGCTACGGCTGAAGGCATTAATAACCCACCCTGCGACGACTGGAGCAGCTCGTTGCCCGCGAGCGTCTCCTGGAACGCGGGGCTCATGAACGTGTCGCCAGGACCGGAAAACTTGAGGATCTTGAAGTGCAGCCAGAAGAAGGAGAGGTAGATGATAAAGGGCCAGAGGATGAGGCCGACGGCACGGTACACAAAGTGCTTCCAGAAGTGGCGCATCGTGTAGCCGCGCTTGACGTCGAGAATTCCCCACAGGTCCCAGACGACGGCCGAGCCGACGGTAAAGAATGT
Source organism: Vanrija sp. TS_01 (assembly GCA_026725045.1). Lineage (NCBI taxonomy): Eukaryota > Fungi > Basidiomycota > Tremellomycetes > Trichosporonales > Trichosporonaceae > Vanrija > Vanrija sp. TS_01. The sequence continues at coordinate 770,903 of JAPKIE010000009.1, forward strand.
AAAGAGGCCGACCATCTTGCAGCCGAGGGTGCAGGCGAGCGCTGCGCCGGTAGCGAGGAGCCAGCCCCACCACTCGTTGGAGAACTCGCGGTAGCGTTGCTGGTGGAACTTGACGTAGGCGAAGAGGGAGAGGGCCATGAAGAGGACCAAAGGAGCGTCGAGGAGGATGAGGCGGGTATGTGTGATGTGGCCGTTGTCTGGGCGCGTCAGCGGCAGTCGGGTCGACCACGCCTCCTCCAACCGCCATCACACCCCCACCCAACTCACCAAAGAGAATCAGCAGCGCCGAGAACGCAGCAATGGGGATAGGGTATCCGCTCTCGCGCATGGTGGCATACACGACGGGCACGGTGACGCTGCCGAGGATGGCGCTCCATCCGCGGAGGCCGACGTACGGCACGGCGTTGTCGTCGGACGTGTAGCTGTCGCCGATGTTGTCGAAGCCAAACGGCTTAGTGTAGCCGACGAACCAGCCCGCGAGCGCGTTGAGCATCTTGGCGAGCGGCGGGTGCACGTCAAAGTAGTACTCGCGCTGGAGGTAGTGGGTCGCAAACGAGCCAAAGTGCACCTCGTCGAACACGACCTGGTCCGGGTGTTTGATGCCCCAGAAGCGCACGATCGCAGCGAGCGCCGTCAGGCCCAGCGCGACGGCGTACGAGAGCACGCGCTCGTTGCGCACCGTGTCGGCGGACACGGGCGGGCGCGGCGCGTGCTGCGCGTCGCGCTGAGAGGGGGTCAGCGCCGCGCTTCGAAAACAAAACAACAGCAACACCACACCCACCTTGTGCTCGTCAGAGTACCGGTCCCAGGACTGCGGGAGCTCTGGGCTCTTCTTGGGCCGCCGTTGACGGGGCTGGAGCGACATGATGCGGGGACGGGGTGTGGGAGTGAGTGTGGGGATGATGGGAGACAATGTTGATGCCCGCGCGCGGATGTGACGGGGTCGGCGTCGCAGCTTGCGGCTTGCGGCCAACTGATCGGCAGTCACGTCGACGTGGCCAATGAAACACCAAAGTGGCAGCGGTGTCGCGCTTGCACCATATCCATCCATGCACTGCTTATACTGTCTGATACAGAATCGATGGCGCTGCGCACTGCGTACGCAGCATGACTCGCTGGCCCAACCCACACTCCGCGTTATGATGCAGTGCATGTCGCTACAAGCCCAGGCTGCGTGCCAGTGTGCGCGGTCCTAATCTGCCGTCTACTCTACGTACACTCTCCGCTCCTCTAGTCGTCGCGCACCTCGGCAAGAACACCGCCGCTCTTGACCTTGCCCCAGCCGATAAGACGCCAGTGCTTGTCGATACGGCGCGAGAGGGCAATCTTCTCGCCCTTCTCGGTACACGCGGGCGTGGTGAGGCCGATCGTGACATCGCCGCCCTTGACGGCGAGGATGCGACCACCAGTCTGCGAAGCACCAATGTTGACAAACAGTGTCTCGCCAACAGTAAGCTTGGACACCTTGGCCTTCTTGCTGTCGTCCGTCTTGACACCGAGCAAACGACGGAGAAGGAAGACCTCGGCCTTGATCTCAATGTAGATGCTGGGGCCCTTGCCAACAGCAGACATGACCATGCCGAGCAGACGGTCGGCACGGCAGAGTGCGGGGTCAACAAGAGTTCCGACACCAATAAGACCACCGGGAACGGCGAACTGGAGGTGGTTCTGCTCGGCGTGGAGCGACTGGATCTTGGAGATGAGGGGACGGCAAGTGCAGGTTCCGGTAGCGTCACGGGTGATGATTCCTGGACGGATCTCGACCTCCTGGCCGACCTTGAACACACCCTGGATAATCGAACCACCGGCAACACCACCCTTGAGCTCATCGACGGTAGCACCAGGCTTGTTGACGTCGAACGAACGGATAACAACCATGCGGGGGTCGGCGGTGAAGTCGTGTTTGGGGGGCTCAATCTTGGCGAGGGCCATGACGACGGCGTCAATGTTGAACTTGAGCTGGGCCGACACGGGGATGATGGGGGCAAGGCGGGCGGTGGTGCCCTCGACGAACTTGCGGATCTGCTCCGAGTGCTCAACGGCCTCCGACTCGCGCACCAGGTCCATCTTGTTCTGGAGGATGACAATGTTGTGGGGGTCGATACCGATAATCTCGAGGGCAGCCAAGTGCTCTCCTGTTTGGGGCTGGGGGCATGATTCGTTACCAGCGATCAGGAGAAGCGCGCCGTCCATGACGGCGGCACCGGTAAGCATGGTAGCCATGAGAATGTCGTGTCCGGGGCTGGGGTGGGTGTGAGCAACGCACAAACGCCATGTCGAACAGCACCACTCACCAGTCAACGAAAGAGACGTGGCGGATCAGCTCGAGGCGGCCGTCACAGCCTGGCCTCTCGCACTTGGGGTTGTTCTCCTTGGACGAGGGGTACGAGCGGTAGCAGGTGGGGGGAGGGCATGCGGGGTTCTGGCACTTGTAGATCTGGGCAGGTTAGGGGTGCAACAGGGAGCCACTGTGAGAGGCGGGGACAACAAAAGCAGTTCCAGGCGGCACACGAGCACGCGCACAGTCCGGTTCTACTCGGTCCCAGCCTCGCCGGCTCACGCACCTTGGCGTTGGCGTAACCCAGCTTGATGGTAATGTTACGCTCGAGCTCGTTCTTGAAACGGACGGTCTGCACGCCCGAGATGGCGCGGACGGTCGACGACTTTCCGTGCGCGACGTGGCCGATGGTGCCGATGTTGATCTGGGCGGGGGTTAGCACACTGGGCGGCAAAAGCCGAGAGAGAGCAGAGCGGGCGACCAAGGCCGGCGATGTGCGCGAGGGTGTGCGAGGCAGGCAGGCAGGTCTGAGCGGGATGCAGGCGGCACGCTGTCGCTGTCCGACGCCGTCGTCGTCGTCGTTGTCGTCGTCACCACGCAGCGCGCCGCCGCCGCCGCCCACTCGCTCGCCACCACCGCGCCTTTGTCCTCTCGCCTGGTCACGCCGCCGCCGCTCTCGCGCCCACACTCACCGTCGCCTGCTTGGAGATGACCTCGGGGCTGAGCGCGGTAAGCTTGGTCAGGTCGACCTGGACCTCGGCGGCGGGGTTGGAGCTCGAGCCCTCGCCCTGGAACGCGGCCATGGGGTCGTTGACGGCGGCCATGGTGAGTGGGTGTGGGTGGATGGGGATGGGGTCGGGGGTGTCCTTTTTTGCCGTTTCTTTCGGTGGCGTTTTGGGCGGGGGTGCGGTGTCGGCTGTGCTGCGGTCGAGGGGTGCCGTGCGAGCCGTTTTAGGTGTGAGATGCAGTGAGGTGAGAGGGTGCAACGGTCGTTGGGATCAGCCGACAAATCCACAAAGACGATCACTACCGTCGCCGCCGCTGCCGTGCGGCGTGTGGTGCTGCTGGCTGGCTGGCTGCATGTTGCCTCCCTCCGCCTCGACTCAAAACGCAGAAGATTCGAGTTTGCCACACGCCGGAATTATCGCAACCAGCCAGAGGCGCGTCTGGCGGACGTCACCCAGGATGCATGGCGCACCCGCCAGCCAGCCCGCCAGCCAGCGGAACCAAAACCACCCGCGTCCCACCACCCACCCACCGACGGGAGCAATCCATGTGAGATGCTCGACACCTGACAGGCCCGAGGCAGGCAGCCAACTCCGAGCCAGCCAGCCTCACCACGAGCGACTACGAGCACTCTTACCTCCAACGACATCATCAACAACAGCACGATGGCCGCCGGACCCGGTGAGTGACGCGTGTGCGCGCACGCCGCGCCGCCCCCCGCCGCCCGTCACCTTGCCGCGCCAGCTAACCCCCCCGCAGGATTCCACCCGCACCCCCCATCATTCCTGCACCGCGGCCTCGCCAAGGCCCTCGGCGCCGGCATGTGGTTCTTCATCTTCTACCGTGCTCGGTGGGTGCCGCGCGCGCGCGTCGCGCTGCGACGAGGAGTTGAGTAGCTAACACCCCCCGCAGCCAGGACGGCCCCGCCCTCATCGGCCTCAGGCACCCATGGGACGGACACGGACACGGACACGACGACGAGCACCACCACTAGTGCAAGCAACAAAAGAAGAGCAGACTTGTACACAACAAAGATTGCATGAGCATACCCGAGGCGGGGGGAAGGGGGGGGGGGGGGTACCAGGGGGCGGAGGGTCGACGGGGGCTGGCTCTGGCTGTGGAGGGCACGAGAGGTTGGCCCGGGAGATAGATGTCGGACCGAGGCGCCTGGAGCGGATCGGGACGGCGTCGGACGGCGTCGGTCGTCTCCCAGATCCTCAGCCCGGACTGACGCACCACGTACTCACACACGCCCGTGCTAACCTAATACATCGACACTATTACAGCATTACACCACCTCACCACCCCAGAATCCCCTCGCCTCCCAACGCGCGCAGTCTCGATCTCGCGAGCAGCCCCTCGCGCGGCGGCGGCGGTGGCAGCGGCTTGTCCTTGTCGTCTTGCGGCGGTGCCGACGCCGATCCGCTGTCTGGCGGCGCGCCCAGGCCGGTAGACAGCTCGAGCGCCGTGATGGGCCCGGTGCGGCGGACAGGCTCGGGGTGCACCAGCTCGTTTGGCGGCGTGTTGAGCGTGTTGAGCGGCCGGGCGTGTGGGCCATCAAAGATCAGCGACGTCGGCGACATCTGCCCGCTCATGCCCATGTCGTTGGGGTCGAAGCCATACTGCACCGACGCACTCGGCGGCGGCGGCAGCGCCGTGAGGAAACTGCCCGAGATACCGTGCTCGCTCAGACAGCGGCACAGGCACGCCGGGCAGCCGCCCTTGGTCGAGGGCAACACCGCCCGCAGACAGCGAGTGTGTGATGTGTGCGAGCAGATAGTGCATGTTGTCGCGAGGCCTAACTGTCAGCAGAAGGTATCGCAGCGTCACCCACCCTTGATTGGAAGGCGGCAGACGGAGCACTGGGGCTGCTCGCGGGCGCGAGAGCAGTTCGGGCACCAGGCGCGGTCGGGGGTGACCACACGCTGCTTGCAGTGCTGGCAGAGGGTTGCAAAGGCTGGCGTGAGCGGTGCACACTAGGTTAGATTCTTACCCAAGTCCGAAGTGCCGAGGTCGCCGCTCGCAGCAGCCTCTGCAGGCCCATCAACCGGCGCAAACTTGTACTGGAGGAGCGCGGCGCGCTTGCCCACATGACCGATGCGGAGGAGGTAGTCGGCATAGACGAGCTTCCACACCTCGGCGAGCGGGAGGATCTCGTCGCGGAGGAGCGATGTCCGCGGGCTACTCGTCAGTTGCAGCCGAACCCCCCAACTCACTGCTCCTCGACAAGAATGTCGATGCGAACGCCCACTGTCCGGTGCCGACGCTTCCGTTCTGGCGTTGACGCGAGCACTCCGGCTCCTGCACGGGAGAATGTTCTACGGAGCGGACTAGCCGAGCCAAACGATACTTTGTGTGAGCGGCCGGTAGGCGGCGGCGCGTCGCCGCCGAGACTCGCTCCAGAACTCTCGCGCTCGAAAGGCGGAGGGCGGCCAGGCGTAGGGGGGACATTGTACCCCGGCGGGGACCATGTCGAGCCAGACGTCCCTGCGTCCCGACTAGTCATGGACAGAGGGCGAGGGCGAGGATCTCTACCGGATCGTCCAAGGTCTCGTGACTCGCGCGACTCACGGCGGTCCAACCTGCGTGGGGAGGCAGCGATGAGGGACGAGCTCGTCATCAACGGGCCGACGGTGTCGCTCCTTGGCGGAATTGAAACGCCCATCGTTGAAGGCTCTTCAAAGCTGCCTGCGACGGGGGTACGGGGGGTCCCGATTCGATGAGGCACCTCAAACGACGTGCGGTCACGCGGTGTCAAGGCCATCCCGCGCAGGCTGATGGACGATGGGTTCATGAGGATCTGCGACCAGCCCGACGTGCGGAAGCTGCTCGGCCCGGACTGTGGCGGGGTCGTTGGCGTGTTTGAGCTGTGCCTCCGCCCGACTGTGACTGTTGTTGGCACAATAGCTGTGGTCGTCCTCGGAAGATCAAAGTAGTCGACCTCGGGGGAATGATGAACGATCGTCTCGGCCTGCGGTGGGGGAGAAGAGGTGTGCTCATACTCTTTGAGAATGCAGGCAATGAGCGCCAAAAGCTGGATGTCGTGGGCCTCCATGAGCCGATCAAAGCTGACAAGGTTAGGTGTAACCCAGTACTGCAACTCACATCTGGTCAAGCACGCGCCGCTTGCGCTCCATGCTGACTTCCCAGTCCATACGCTCTCTTTTAGCGCTGCTCTCGCGGCGGAACGGAGCGTGGGGGGAGTACGGTGGAGGCGGGTCGGACAAGAGGCTCCGCACCGCCGCCCACACCTCGGCATGGTCCAGCCGCTTCAAATCGAGCGCGTGAACGAGGTTGGCGTCGATCGACGTCGTGGTGTACACTGCCGCGAGGTTGGGGTCCGGCCCGCCAACGAGGTGCGACACGTTGTGGATTGTGAGCGTGCTCCGCGCCTGAACGGGCGCAACGCCGGACTTGAGCCGGCGGATATGTCTCTTGTACCGCATCATGGCCGGCTTGTGCGGGTTCTCGAGTCGCGACAACGCCGTGATGGCGCGCGCGAGCGGCGAGTTGAACGGATCCCGCCCACCAGACGGAGACCGTGACAGTGATGTCCTTGCACGCGGGAGAACGGTCTGCTTGGGAAAGAAGCACACCAGCTGGCCGTTGGGACCAAACGTCGCACCCGTCGATCTGACCAGCATCGGGACATTCTGGATCACACGATCACTCTCGCTGCCACTCTCTTCGTCGACGATCCGGCGGCCCATGCGCTCGTGGTAGCCGAGAAGGAACTCGGTGACCTGCACAAGACACTGCTTGTTAACTGAGCGAATTTCCTTGATGGTCGAAACCATGCGGTGTCTCGTGATGGGCGAGACTGTCGCGTTGCGCTCGAGCTCAAACGTCGGGATCTCGGAGCCGTGGGGGTACTTTGGCGGGAACGTCCAGTGGATACGGATGAAGGCGAAGCGGTCGCCGTTGGCCCATGGTCCATTGAGCGACATTGTGAGCTTGCGGTGCGCAATGTCAATCTGGCGTCAGTGCTGCACGTCGACGCCGACCCACCTTCTCGAAGTTGACTTTGGACTTTGGAAACATCTTGTGCACCAGCACAATCTCGTCCTTGAGTGGGATAAGCTCCTGTCCTGCGGCAGAGAAATCTAAGCTCCTCCTCCGCCTCTGCGACGGCGTGCGCGTCAAGCTGAGGGCCCGCAGCGACGGACTCTCCCCTGGAGTGCGCGGACGGGAAATCGAGCGCTCGCTGTCATGGCTGCGGGTCTCGATCTCGGGCGATGTCTGGGCCGAGTTGCTGGTGATCGAGGCTGCAGGCGCCAGCGCAGGTCTTCTTCCATTGTCCCCTGGCATGACGCTGCCGGCGCGGCTGGGCGCGACGCTCGACTCGGGCGTGATCCCCGTGGCACCTTTGCCCGTCTTGACGACCTTTGTGAGCCACTCGATTTGGTCGACGGCCTTCTGCGTGCCCCCACCGCGGGTCATGCCCGTCTCCTTGGGCGTCGCGAGCATACGCTGTCGCGCAATGCCGCTCGGCGGCGCAGCCGGCGGGAACATGGTTGGGAGGCAGAGGTGTGGGTTGTGCGGGTCAATGACCTTCGGCGCAGGTAGGTACGAGCCCGCTGTCATGGCCCCCTCGCGGCCTGGAATGTGAGTGTACGTCACGTCTCGTGCACCGCGGCGCGTACTGAGCACCGTGATGGGTGCGCCGGCCTGGTACCCGACCTTGGCCGACACCTCGCGCGACACGGGCCAGATGCGCAGCGTGCGATCCTTGGACCAGGTGACCAGCTGAAACTCGCGATCCTCGTGCTCGAGGTCGTCGCCCCCACGCTTGCGCCACACAAACTCCTTGACGACATCGGCGTGGCCCTCGAACCTCTCCACGGGGGTGTTGCTCACACCCGGCGTCTCGGGGCAATCGTAGCCGAACATCTCGAGTGCGGTTTCGCCGCGCTGTGGCAGCGCAAGCACGCCGTATCCGAATGGCAGGTGCCGCGCTCGCCAGACAGGATAGTTTGTCTGGATCGTCTGGCGGGGCTCGTACATCGACCCGACGGGAGAAGGTAGCGGCACAAAGTCGTTGTCACTCAGCTGCTCGTTGCCGGGCGAGAGCTCGGGCACGGTCCAGTACTTGATCGTGCGATCCAGAGAGCAGGTCACAATCTTGTGTCGTTCTCTTCTGTCCCAGTCGATTCCGTAGATCTTGGCGTCGTGCGCGTTGATGACTACCACCGGTACTGACCCCTTGCGGTCGTCCCACACGATCACGTCCTTGCCATGTGCCGTGGCGAGGATGTGCTCGTGCTGGCGGTTCCACTTGACCTGGGTCCCGGCTGCGCCCCACGCCGAGAGGCGCATGAACGGCGTGTTGCCGTCCATCCGCAGGTCCCAGCCGCGAATGCCCGCGTCCATGGCCACGGTCGCCATGAGATTGGGGTTGAGCGCGTGCCAGTTGATGTCTGTGATTGCGCGTGAGTGGGCGTCAATGGAGCGCATGAGCGCGGTCTGCGCCGCCAGGTCCCAGATGAGCAGCTTCTGGGACGAGGTCGACAGGATGAGGTTATCTGTGACGGCGTGAGGGGACCACTGGCAGCTGGGGGTGTCAGCGCGTCGCCAGCCGGCCGAGCAGCCGATCCCCTTCACCTCCCCCACGCCACCTACTCTGCAATCTGCCATGTACCACCCTGCGGCACGAAGCGCGGGGCCGAGTCGACATTGTTCAAGTCGAGGATGTACAGCCCCTTCCTGCTGGCAAGACACACGTCGCGGCTGGACGGCGAGATGGACAGGCTCCCGACGGGCTGGTTGACGGTGATTGTCGCGCCCTCCTGGAACGGGTCGGCGGGCGACGAGGAGCGGCGCTCGACCTGCTGCGGCGGCGCGAGCGAGGGCACGCTGCTACCCAGGCCGAGGATTGAGCCGCCCGCCGCGCTGAAGGTCGTCGACGGGCCGCGCGCGCGCACCACCTGGCGCGTCGTGACGAGCGGCGACAGGCCCAAAGGCGAGGTCACGCTCGAGCGGCGCGAGCCCGGCCCCGAGGGCGGGAGGGGCACGCGCGACGGCGAGGGCGAGTGCATCGGCGCGGCGCGGTGGGGTGTGTCTGTGGTGCTGCTGCGCTCGTCGCCTGCTGTCGGTGTGATGGGTGTGAGGGGTGTGTGGTTTGTGATCTCGTCGCAGTGACGTCGATGTGACTGGCCGCCGTTGCCATGATTTGCACCCACCGGCGGCCACCGGCCCACTCACCCACCCACTCGCGCGTTTTGGGTCGTGTTTCGCCCTTTTCGCCGTGCAGCGTCAACAAAACAAAACAATCTCTCTCCTCTCACTCGTCCACATCTCCTCCATGGCCTTCTCCCTCCCGGCACCGCTCCCGGCGCCGCTCGCGCGTTCGCGTCTCAAGTCCAACCTCGGCGCGCTCGCACTCTTCGCCTTCCTCCGCTCCGTCTTTACGCCGTACATCTCGCTCCGCGCCGTCCTCGTCGCGCTGCTGGACAAGGGCCTCACTCTCGCCGGGCTCCAGCGGCGCGGGAGCGCCATGGTGTGGTGGATCGGTGAGTCTCGTGGGCGGCCTTGCACAGCAACAGTGCTTCTAGCACCCCGCTGCTCGCTGTCTTCTGGCGCAACTCACGTCACTAACACAAGCCAGAAACTCTCGTGACCCTCTCGCTGCTGTACAACATCGCCGAGGCCGCCTACTGGGTGCAGCAGCCGCCCGTCCCGCCCCCCGCGCCCAAAGGCATGGCGTTTGTGCCGATCTCCAAGTCATCGCCGTTGGTGAGTTGGCAAGTCCCCTCTCTGCAGTTCCACTCACTCGCGCTCAGACACGAAGCTACCCCGAGCCAGCGGCGACATCGACGCCAGTGCGCTCCAGCGCGGCGCAGAGCCCCCTCGCGCAGTCGATCTACCGCGCGAGCCCGAACCGCCCCGGAGCCGTCGGCAGCCCGGACCGCCAGCAGTCGCCACTGTCGTCGTCGACGGCACGCATTCTCAACCTCGCGCAGCCGGCGCCGTCGGCCACTGGGCTGTTCTACGACGACACCTCGAGCGCGAGCCCGTCCAAGGTCGCGCGCGGCGACCGCGGTCTCGGCGCGAGCACATCTTCTGTTACAGCGACGGCGACGACGACCACCCGCCGCTCCGACTTTGTCGTGGTCGAGCGTGACGAGAAGGAGTGGGTTGACAACGTGTGGAAGGGGGTCCGCGGCAAGGGCAGGCACATTGGGCTGTAGGTATGGCGTATGGCGTATAGAGTCAGTAGAGTGATGCCACTGTCGCGGTGGCGTGTCGGGTACAGATATCCTCTGTATGTCGGGGTGAGGGCGGTGTGCTGTCAAGCCTTGCGAGTCATGCGCTCATGCGTGAGGTCTATGGGTGCTACTTGTACTAGTTGTCCTGGTCCATGCTGTCGTCGGCGGCGGCGGGCGCGTCGTCGTCGTCGTCGTCCTCGTCCTCGTCTTCACTGCTCTCACTGCTCTTGTCCGTGTCATCGCTCTCGTCCTCGCTCCCACTCGCGCTCTCATCCTCACGCTCCTCCTCCTCCTCCTCATCTCCCGCCCGCTCAGCAGCCTCCCAAACAGCCGCATCGCGCTCCACCACCGGCCCCATCCCGTCCCCAACAGCGCCGTTGACATCAAACACCCCGATCCCAACGTCCATAGCCACGACGTCGCCCTCGCCGCCTCCGCGCTCAATGTCCACGCTGTCCGGGTCGGCCGCCGCGCGCTCCGCGAGCTCGGCGTTCGACTGCGCCAGCAGCGGGAGGAACGCGCGTGCGCGGGCTAGCACTGGACGTCAGCTTGCTCTGATACTAGCTACCCACCGTCGGACTCGGGCATCGCGTGTGGTCTGCTCGGCGGGAACGGGGGCGGCGCAGGGAAGTCGTCGCTGCCGGCGCCGTTGTCGGCCGGCTGGGCGAGCGAGGAGAGGAGCGAGCCTGCGCCGGTTAGCTCGCGTCATCGCACGCATGCCCCGTGGTCACACACCTAGACGCGCCTCGCGCGACTCTGGTGTCTCGACGTCGAGCTTTTCTCTTGGCGGCATGGTTGTGTCGTGTGTGATGGCCCAACACAATGATGGCCAAACACAAAATTGCATGACGTCGTGTTTTGGCGGCGGCGGCGGCGGTTGGTGCCGGCGTCGATTCTGACGCGCCTGGCTGCACTCTCACCGCACCACCTGCCACACCACAAGAATGTCCACGTTCTTGCATAGCATCATGCTCTAAACATCTAGTCTGCCCCCGACTCGTGCAGAGACACCCCCCTAGAAGTACAGTATGGCGGGGCATGACTGCGGCCACTGCCTGCCGTGCTCGGCCGCTCCTTACTCCGACTTCTTCTTCTGCGGGATCGGGTTGCCGTTGGCGTCGATCAGCCCCTTCTTCTCCATGTTCTTGAGCGACGCAATCAGCGGGTCCAGCTCGGGCACGGGCTCGCGGTGCGAGTCAAACGTCTTGTCGGCCCACGTAAAGTACTGGCCGTAGTTGACAGTAAAGTAGATGTGGTGCAGCGTGTGGTGCGCGGGCGAGTTGATAAACCTCTCGGCCCAGCCGCCCGAGATCATGTCGCCGTCGTGGATGAAGATGGTCCAGAACTGGACAAAGACAAACATGCTGAGGTAGAGGAGTCGGTGCATGGGGAAGACGAAGACGAAGACGCTGCATGGTGTTAGGGGAAGGTGAGACACACATGGGGCACGCGCTCGTGGCGCTGCCAAGCTCGCGACACCACACTCACTGGTAGGGGAGGGACTGGGCGTAGCCGTCGAGGGGGTGGAAAGCCAGCGCGGCGTACGGCGTCGGCACGATCCACTTGTGGTGCGGCTTGTGGATGTACTTGTAGATAGCAGGGTGGTGCTCGATGCGGTGGATCCAGTAGATCAAAAAGTCGGTCACGACGAGGAACCATACGGCCGAGAAGACAAAGTAGCCCCATCCGTAGTCGGCCACGCTGTCGTACAGCATCGAGCTGCCGCGCACCTCGCCGAGGAACCAGGGGACGGTGAGGACGCCGATTGTCGGCGCGGCGATGAGCGAGCTGACAATCTCCTGCCGGATCTGGTTCTTGAGGAAGCGGGGGTGGTGCTCGAGCCGTCGGTCGTAGAGGAAAAAGTACGACATGGAGCAGAAGGCAAAGTAGACGGCCAGCGCGCCGACGACGGCAATGATCCACAACGACGCGCACTGGCGGTAGATGTTGTCGCGTGCGAGGCGCGAGGCCGTCGCGAGCGACTCGGCGGCGATCGTGCCATTCGCTGCTGATGCCAGCTGCCCGGGCTTGGGGAGGAGGTACGCGTACGCCGCGTCAAAGACGAACTCGTCGCCGTAGTGGAGGACGAGGTCCATGGTGCCGTGAGGAATGCGAAGCGAAGCTGTCGGGAGCGAGGCGGACGCGACGATGAGGTGCGGAGAGCGAGCTAGTGCGCTATGCTGACGATCAGCTGATAAAGTCGAGGCTGCTCGGCGGGGCACGGCACGGTCGGGCGATTGCGCTGCACGACGAGGGAGGTGGGACGATGAGGCGGCGGCGGCGGCGGAGGGCGGCGTGTTGTTGTCGTCGCGTCGGCACGGCAGTGGGACGATGGGGTGTGCGTGGGCGCGGGGGGGCGGGAGGGGTGGCGGTGGCTAGGACGGCCGTGCACTAGAGAAGACAAAGAGGAGAGCAAGGCAAACTTGTGTCGTTGACGTCGTTGCGCAAGACGAGGCGAGGCGAGGCGAGGCTCGAGGAGCGGCAGGTGACCGAGGTGGTGGTGGTGGTGTATGGTGGTGGTGGTGCAGCCGACCCTTGAAGCGCGTTCGTTGCATGCGGCGGCTCGCTGCACAATGACCTCAAATTTCCAAAACGACAGTCACGGCCGAGGCCGGCTCGGCAACCCGCATTACAAAGTGTGCTAATTGGCAGCGGGTGGCATTACAAAACCGCGCGCGCGTGGGGTAAACCGCCAGACCAAACATCAGGGGGCGGGCGAAAAGTGGGACGATCGTCGCGGTTTGACTTTCCGCACGGTGGCTTCGGCCGGTGCCCGCCGGCGGGCGGCAAGTGTGCGCCAAGCAGCGTAAGATTTGATTCCGTACGCCATGTGCATCCCACGCGGGTCTGCTCCCGTCCGATGGACAATTACTCCCGCTCCGTCGAGCGTCACTTGCCGTCGACGTTCAGTGACGCGCACTACGGCAGCAGCAGCCAGCCGCAATCAACAGCTGTTATCGACGACGACACCATCCTCGACCCAACCTCGCCTCAGCCCGGCCATCGACGCGACACTCGCCTCGCAGCTACCCAGCACAAGCTTACCAGGCCGCCGCGAAAGCCCAGAAAGCCACAAGAGCGCGCTCGTGCTAGCCGCTCCGTCAACCTCAGTCTCAAACCCGACTTCAACTTAGGTCGAGCTCGACCTCACCGCCGCGATGGGCTTCGGACACGTCCTCCTCATCGGCTTTATCATGGGCGCGATCGGCGTCGCGGTGTGGTTTACGACGCCGCGGGGCAAGAACCAGACGTGAGTGAGCACGTGGGGGGCGCGGGGGGGGGAGGCGGAGCGGTGGAGGGGTGGGTGGTGGCATCCTTCTTGCGCGCGCAGCGAGGGTGGGTGCTTGGGCACATTTCTTGATCGCGAAGCGATTATTGGGGTGGGTGGGCGGGCTATGTCCTGCTCGCGCGGCAGAGTGAGCGGGTGGAGGAAGACACCGACGAGCGAAAGCTCGAGGTGCGGGGAAGGCGCCCTTCATGGCGAGCGGACCCGACGACGACAGCGGGACGGGCGGTGTCTTGCCTGAGATATGAAGAGGCGAGGTCTCGTGTACGAGAGCCGATGCGCCTCTGCCTCCTCTCACGCTTCGCCCATTGCCTCACACAGCTTGCCCCCCCCCCCCTTTCAATGGCTGAACGCTGTCGCCAACACGGCCACATCCACGCGCACCTACTGACACCCGCAGCCTCATCCGCTCCAGCGTCTCCCTCACGCTCGCCTGCCTCTGGCTCATGTGGGGCATCACGTACACGGCGCAGCTGAACCCTCTGATCGGTGAGTGGTGTGTGTGTGAGGAGGAATGGCGACCGCCGTGCTGGGTGCCCAGGTCGCTCTGGTACCGTACCGTCAACTCTGGTGTGGCGGGCCTGGCAGCATCGCCTTGGGAGACGCATCTGCTAGCTGCTCCGTGATGGGGCTGCTAGTGCAGAGCAGAGCTCCCAGAAGGCCGTCTCAACTGCCCAGTCCTGAGCTCTGCAGCGCCAGCCAACCCAGCTTCCTCCTCCTCCCCCCCACCCCCTTACCGCAGCCACTGACACCCGCAGCACCAAAGCGTGCCGACCTGCGTCCGAATGTTGGGCATTAAATAGACACTATGTATGATATGAACGGTTTGCAGACAGTTGGGGAAGGCAGGGGCCAACATGCTGGGCGGCACGGCCGACTCTGCGTCACACCATGGGGCCCTCCCAACGTCAGTGGCCAAGTCTGCAAGTCTGCACGGCTAGCCATATGCGTGCGCTGTGCGCCGGTGCGCAGATCGGTGTTAGGGGCGGCCTGCTTGCGAGGCAACAGCCACGCTGGAGTTGACACGGCAGTGAGTGAGGCTGCCACCGCGTCACCATGGCGTCGGCGTCGGCTGGCTTGACGCGTCTGTCGCGGTCCCATAATGTCTGAGCAGATCGTGTACGCCGAGCATACTGATCACGCTCCTGCATTGACGGCGCGCCACTGCATCCAGCCTTGCTAGCATATCGACCCGCCACCGTCTCCCTAGAATGAGTAAGTGCCACTGGAGAGAGAGTCACGTGCGTGGTGCGCTGTCCGGGTATGCGGGCGATCCGACTGGTTGGCTGCAAGCGCGCGGCGGCGGCGGCGGCCAGCCCACTACGTCAGTAATGTTCTCGCCGTAACTGGCGCATCTGGCCACCAGCCAGCAGCAGCTGCCAGGCTGGCCCCCCTCCCATCCATCCCATCCCACCCCCCTCCCCCGTGCCATCATCGATCTCTCGACTCGACTACCTCTCAGTCACACCCTCCAATCCACTGTGCATACCTCCCGTGTCTAGCACCAGCACATCCTACACGCCCACACCCGCCCACACCCCCACACCCCCAACCCCCATGTCCACCACCACATCCCTCCTCCACACGGCCCTGCAGAACCTGCACGTCGCCCAGCAGGTCGCGCACCCAAGCCACACACCACGACCGCCCAGCTCGGTCGGCTCGTCGCGCCGCGGCGGCCGCTCGGCCTCTGACGACGAGGACGACGACAACGAGTATGTCGCCGTCGGACGCGGCACCGCGCCCGGCACGCCCATCCCGGGCAAGGGCATGGTCCTCGGCCAGCGCATCAAGAAGGTCGGCAGCAAGGATCCGGTGAGTGCGGCGTAGCGGGCGACATGGTCTCGAGCGGGCTAGACGGCATGCCGTGCGGCCGCTTAGTGATGGCGATGGCGTCGTCGGCGGCGACGGCTCTCGCCACCGACAATGCCATGGTCCTCGGATCCCCAGCCGGCATCATTCCTCGTCCCCCTGAGGCACAACCCCCCTAACACCCCCAGCTCCGTCTCCTCCCCACGCACATCGCGGTGCGCATCTTCCTGCAGCTCGACATCCGCAGCCTCGCCCGCTGTGACCGGGTATGCAAGCGCTGGCACAAATCGAGCACGCTAAACTATGGTGGGTGACGCAGTGGCGCGTGCCGGGTGCGGCACGCGATAAGACTGTGGCGACGGCCGCAGCTGTTCCGGTCTCGGCCTTCACACGCTCGATGCTGACTGTGCCGCCAGTGTGGTTCCTGCAGAACCGCGCCCTCGTACTCCCCTCGCTGTCGGGCATTGCAACGGGCAAGACGCGCAAGCTCGACGACGGCACAGAATTCTTCGACCCGTACGACAAGACGCCGCGCCTGTCCAGCCTCCCTGCCGTGCCCGTCCCCAGCTCGACACAACCGCAGTGGTCCAAGGCGGAGAGTAAGCGCGCGTGGAAGTCAGTATTCCACAGCACGCTGGCGCGCTCCGACCCCAACAAGGACGACACGGACCCGCTCCGCGTAGACATATACTCGCTGCATTCGAGCGGGTACAACACGCCGTCAAACCGCCACTCACACGCCGGCATGGGCTCGGGCAACGCCTCGCGCTGGGCGGACGCTGGAAACCAGGGCAGCCTGACCCCTACAGAACGCAAGCTGGCGGCACGGGAGGGATACAAGGCGCTCGGAGGCCGCAAGGCGCGCAACAAGCGCAAGATGGGCGGCGAGATGGGCATGCGGGATAAGACGGGTGTGGTGGACGACGGGCGGTTTGATGCGCCGTGGTAGGCGAGTCCGCGAGGCCGCGCAGAGTCGCACTGTAGCGTGCTCTACGTGTTCTGCGTGCTCTGCGTTAGCCGTTCTCAGCTCCTCCCTCTCGTCATCTCTCGCAACAGTAAGAATCCAATGCCCAGTACCATGCCATGCCATGCCATGTCGACAATGCCGAACCCGCCATGCCACACGCCCATCGCCACATGCACGCACTCTCCCAAAGCCATAACTACATAGCCCGCAACCCAATAGCACGTAGCAGACAATGTCTTGAATGAACGAACCCTCGATGAGGACTGGGGTGGGGAGGCAGGAAGCGTTCGGCAAGACGGCCGTCTCGTCCTCCTTCCCCTCTCCTCACTGCTTCCTCTGCACCTCGTCTCGTCCTCGTCCGCTGTCCCGACCGCTCCGTCTGCACCTCGTCCAACCCCAACACGAACGACACCGTCACACCACTGACACGCGCTGACTCTGCTTGCACTTTGCACTCGGCCGCACAACCCGCCGCTAGTATACACGCTCTGCCATATGCTCATCTACAGGTCCATACGGGCCGCAGACGCCAGTCCGCAGCCACTCCAGCGTGACGGAGAGTTGACCACGACAGGACGTCGATTAGAGGTTGAGCTTGGTGCGGCGCCAGTGGCGGCGCTTGGCGTTGTACTGGATCTTGGCTGGGGGGGTGTTAGCGGGGTGCGATGGGCGGCAGAATGTCGCCACGCGAGGGCGAGGGCAAGTGGCTCTCGGCGGCAAAAAGACGACACGGCAGACGAGCAGACAGAAGACTGTCGGGTCGTCTGCAGTGCAGCGCTCCAGCGCGCCCACCACCACGCGCACTCGCGCTCGGGCACCGACACCACACGACTCACTGTCAGTCTTGAGGCGGAACCACTGGGGGATGGGGCGGTTCTGGCGAGCCTTCTTGGCAAGCTTCTGCTTGATGATGAAAGTCTTCTGCGAAGGCTGGGTATGGGTTAGTGTGTGTTAATGTGTGTGTGTGTGCGGCGCGACGACGGCAGGGCAGGTGGCAGGACAAGGACGGGACGGGGCGGGACGGCTGAGGCAGAGGGCGATGGGCGAGAGGAGGTAGCGGCGCTGGTGGGTCGATGGGCGGTCGTTGCTGCCATCATAAAGCACACACGACCACGTCTCGTGCGTCCTTCGTGTTGCATGTTGCAAGGCCAGCCAGCCAGGCCAGCAGAGCAAACGGCACGCACACCGTCCAACAGCACGCTCGCGGCGTCGTCGTCGTCGGCACAGACAGCGTCGCCGCCGTGTCGGGCCGAAGCGCACAGCCGTCGGTCCGTTCGTTCCACGTCTCCCAGACTTTCTCCCCTCTGCCGTCTGCCGTAGATTGATCGTCCAAGCCGAGTCGAGCCGTCCGTCCCTCGTCGCCGTGGCGAGCGTCCCGTCGCCGGACGTGTCCTGGGTCGTGCCGCTGCCGTCGTCGTCGTCGTCGCCGTGCTCATCTACTAACCATTGCGGTCGATTTTTTGGTTGTCGGATAGAGAGCGCTGTCGACGGGCAAATCGTTGCTGATGGCGACCGACGGGCGGCGGCAGGAGGAGCTGCAGGCGGACGCAGGCTGGCAGCAGAGCACCGTCTGCGAACCAGGCGGAAGCAGTACTGCCCAGCGTGGGCGAAAAGAAATTTGGCCAGGTGCCACCAATCCTTTTCCCGCTCATAACTCCGCCCCTTGACATTCCCACGGTCGCTCACGCTCAGCCCTCGGCCCACCAGGCACGGTGTGGCGGTTTTCGGCGTGGCAGATTCGGATTCAGATTCAGTTCCATCCATCTGCTGCGCCTGCCACCCTCGACGGAAGACCCCACCACCCCAACCCCGCCCGCGCCGCCCCGCACTTGCTACGCACGCTCCACAATCGTCATGGCATCGAGCATACAACAAAAAAGTCACGGAATTTCACGCTGCCCTTTCCCAGTAGACACAAATAGCTTAAAGAAGAAAACGAGAGAATCCAAAACCCTAAAATCTATCCGAGTCACGCTGCTGCGCAACTCGTATTCCGTCCTTTGTTAAAGTCGCTCACGGCGAGGCGATAATGACGTGATTCGCCATCCTTCTGCCCCACGCACGACCCTGCTTCATATCGCGCAGTAGGTCGTGCTCGGGCGCCGCGAAACCCGAGTAAAGTGCCGGTCAGACAGTGACCGGCCGGACCAGCTAGGTGGTCGTCTATCCCCCCCACAGACAAGCGCCTTTACGCAGTGACCATGCTGGCCAGCCTGCTGACTCGTCTGTGGACCGCGAGTCATTGGTCGTATCCGTGTGGCACGTTGGTGATGGTGCCAGTTGACGCAGGGTTTGATGAAGACCGCGCGTTCTGAACCTCGATCGGCAGACGGGTTGCCGCGTCGATGGCGGCGCGCACCTCGCGCGCCATCATGTCGATGCCCTCCCACATGATGCCGTACGCTTCCAGGCCGGCCAGAATAATTTTCGCGTTGGTGAGGAGCGCTTCCACTTCTTCGGTGCGCGCTTCAGAATACTCGCCGAATGTGTTCTCGGCCTGCACAGCAAGCACAAGGAGCAGGAAGGAGTAGGCGCCGGAAACGAGGCCACAAGCGCAGAATGGGATCCACTTGGGCGTTCCATCCAGCGCGAGAGCTGCACTGCGGTGCACAATTTCCAAACGCATGATAGCGTTGGCCGCAGTCGCACAGCGAGCAAGACTGATACCGGGAGGGAAGGTCTCGACGAGCTCGGCCGCCTTGACGTCGGCGGTTGGGACCATGTCGTCGTTCTCGTCGATTCCCCAGGTACGGTGCTTGACAGGAGCAGAGGGGGCGGGGACCGTCGCAGCACGGCTGCTCGCGCCACTGCTGTAGTTGGTCATGTCAACGGGTGGTGACGCTGAGAGCGGTGCCACCGGAGGTGGTGCCACCTGGTACGCCTCGATCACAGGAGAAATCTGGATGGCAGGGACATGGCGAGGCTCATCAAGCGGGGGGATGAACAATTCCGCGGCGCCGTTGGGCTTCGCAAACCAGGGAGGCGGCAGGTACTCGGGGTATGTCTCTGGGTGCCACATGTCCTCGGTGATGCCGTTCTGGGGGTGCTGCTGCTGCTGCCACTGGGCGTACTCGGGGTGGATCGCCGGCGCGAGTGTCTGCTGCGGAGGCGAGGTAAAGGTGTTGGCCTGCTGGTACTGAGGCCCCGAGGTGTACGACTGTGGCTCGTAGGTCGCCTGAGCATTGAAGGACTGAGAGGCATAAGTCTCGGGGGACAGCGTAGGGGTAGGTAGCGAACTGCTGTACTGCGGCTGCGGCGGGGAAGTAAACTGCTGCTGCTGCTGCTGCTGCTGGGCCGGGTACACTGTCTGCGGCTGTCCACTATACTGGAGCTGAGAGGGCTGCAAGTGCTGCTGGTGAGGCTCCGACGCAACGTGGTAGCTGTGGAAAGTGCTCGGCGCCGGGTCGGTGCTGAACGCCTGTTGCGAGTGCTGCTGAGCCGTAATCTGCTGTTGCTGCTGCTGCTGCTGTTGAGCAAGTTGCTGAGCGCGAGCAGGGCTGTTGAAGTTGGCCATCATTTGGTCGACACGGAGTACAGCTTCCTGGTAGTACGCAGACCCGAACGCCATCATAGGGGATTGCGTGGACGAACCATGCTCAGAGACGTGACCCTGCTGCTGGTAGCCACTGGAAAATTCGTACTGTGCCGAGGGCTGCTGAAGTTGCTGGTGATACTCGTTCCCAGCGCCAGGCTGTGGCATACCATAGTCATCAAAAGACACGGCACTGTCCCCACTGCCCTTTCGGTGGATTGACGACCCAGCCTCGGAACTCGTGTCGATATCCGTGCCACCCGAGGCAGGGAAACCACAGATGCGCTTCGAGTAGAGCGAGACCTCGGGGAACGCCTGGTGGCGATGAATGTGGATATGGGTGACGGCAAGACCGAAGCGGGTGCCAATCTGCTGATTCTTGACCACCTCCTCCTCGCCGCCAGGGACCTGCTCGACAATGCTCATCCTCTCGGTTTCCTTCATGAGCTCCATAATTTCCTTGTCGAACTGGATCATTTGGCGGCGCTTGTCGGCGGCTTGCTGAGCCGAAATGGCGTCCGCGGGCAGGGCGCCCCAAGTATGGGTGGCAGGCTCGGCCTGGCTTGGCGCGTAAATGAGCTCGTTGACAATTGCACACACGCGCGAGCACTGTCGGATGCAGTTTACCCAGGTCGACCAGGTCCGATCTTTATCCGAGCAGATCGGGAAATCGACGTGCACACGCTCGTCGTCTGGGCCAACAGGCGGGGGAAGGCCCGACACGAGCGCGATCGTCAGCTGGTAGACATAAAGGATCCACCAGGTGCGGCGCAGAGCGTCCTTGTGCCAGTCAATGCCCTCGAGCGAATAGCCCGTTCCGTCCCGATCCATGTCGTGAATTCCCATGTCCATGGCCACTTGGACAGCCTGCGAGGCACGCGTCATTGCTGCTGTGGCGTCGTTTGTGCTTCCCCATTCCCAGACTGCAAGAATGCAGAGTGCCTGCACAACCTCGAGTGATTGACCGCGGGCGAGGGTGCGCTCCACAGCCTCTGCCGCCTGCTTGCCGAGTTGCGCTGATGCAGCCGACCGGAGGCGCTTTGAACGGGCAGATCTGGGGTTAGGGTCGAGTTGATGGGGGATGAGGGTAAGGACCGTCTGGGTTGCCAACAGGAACGGCGACTCATGCAGAAGCTCGGGCAAGACGTCAACGAGATAGTGGCGTGGGGGCATGACCGAGAGGTAAGGGTGAACCTCGTTGTAATAGCACTTCATGCTGGCTGCGTCAGTCTATTTTCCGCAGTGCCACCACAGATGACGACTGAGACATTATCGTCATGGACGGTACTTACACTTCCTCACGCGACGCAAATGACCGGACGACATTGGTTGGATCGTCGCCATCCTGATGCTCTGCATGGTGCAGGTCAAAATGGGGCACGGCCAGGAGGCCATCGAGCTTCTTGAGGAACTCTTGGAGCGCAGAGGGAGCTGCGCCTAGGAACAATAGAGTCAGCGCTGCCCGAATACCGATGATGATGCGGCGGGGTGGGTCGGTGTGGCTTTCGGCTCGCCTCGTGACCCGGGTCATCAAGGGTAGGCCTAGTGAACCCAGACGAGCGGAAGGGAATAGATCCGAAACAGAGGTGTCGCACTAAAGTGCCAGGCATGTCGCACTCACCTGTACGTTTCTTGCGAGCCCCACCCCGTTTCGACTTGATGTAGATGCATTCTAGGTTCTTGCGCCCACACTGCCCGCTGGTCAGCATTCCGTCTCGCAGCCACCACCCTGCGTGTGCGTCACGCATGTTGCTCACCTGGCCGCAGATGGGCTTTGTCCCATCGCACTTTGCCTTCTTCTGCCTGCAGCTCAAGCATGCAGCCTTGACCGGGCCAGCGGGGCCCTCCTTGTCTGCAATAGCGGTGGTGTCCTTGAAAGAGACCTCGTGATGCTGGTGTAGGATTGTGTGACCAGGGTCGTTGTTCCACTTTGCAGAATGGTCGTTGGAGCCGTCGTCGTCGTCGTTGTCAAACTGCTCGGATTTGACGTGCGATGTCTGGCGGCTCGGGTGGCTGTTGTTCATTTTGGCTGCTGGCGCCGCGCCGTGACGAGGGGCACGGCCGGCGCGTGCAGCTTTTCGTCGCTGTGTTGATTGAGACTGTGGATGAAGGGATGATGAATGGTGTTGTTGTGGGCGTTGGAGCAAGAGAGTAGTGGGTGGAGGGGCGAGTGGAGGGATGGCGGTGAGCGGAGCTGGGGGGAGGTGATGTTGGTGGTGAACGGGGTAGATGTTAGTGAGGTGGTGCAGTTGGTTGCCGCTGGTGGCTCCACTGTTGCTGCTGGTGCTGCTGCTGTACTGGAACAGCTGGTGCTGCTGGTGCTGCGGGTGATGGTGGTGCTGCTGGGCACCTTGGTCAAAGTGAGCCTGGTCCCAACGACCGACAGCACCACGGCCAGTTTGGTTGATGGCGCTCATACTTCTTGTTACTGCGGCGTCGCTCGGGGCTGCTGGTACGCGCGTGCTCGCTTGCCGTGACGCAGCCACAGTCGCCTGCTGCGGATTCTGATTCTGGCCGGGCGGTTGTAGGCGGCCGCCGCGGCGGTGGGCCGGTCGGCGGGTGGACGGTCGGTGGTGGGGCCGGCGGGGATGGCTTCCGACGGAACCGAGCTAGTCGATACCAGCACGACGCGTGTGGGACCGACGAGGTTCTGGTGGCGGCGCGGTGGCGACGAGTGGCTTCAGAGGCGGCACTGTTGGTGGCTCACGGTGGCTCACAGTGGCTGCGGCTGGCTTGCGACGGCTTGCGACGGCTTGCGACCCGGCACAGGCGGGGGGGGGGGGGAGGCGTTGTCGAGCCCGAGATCGAGTTAGGCGAGTTGGGCACGAGCAGCGAACCGGCCAAACTACTTGACCGAGCTGTCGAAAGGGGGGGGGGGGGGGGCGACAAACCAAACCAGGGCAAGTTCAGGCCCAACCTTCGGTCAAATCAATGCTGGAAGCTGGAAATCTAAATGTTGAAATCCCAGCAAAACTAAAATGCCGTAACGAGACGGGCCACCAGGGCAGATGCGATTTGGCGGACAGTTGTCGGATGACTTGTGGAGAAACCCAAAACTGGCGAGGCTGCAAACACGTCGAGGGGCTCGCTAGTAGCGCACAGTGCTTGGACGAGAACGATTGAACAAGCGTCTTGCACCGGTCGGTGAACGAGTTGGAAGACGGTACAGTCGATGTTGAAGCGCGTTATGGACGGCGGCGGCGGTGTGTGTGGTGGACACCTGTGCTGTGTTGCGATCGGTCGAGATGACGGCAGTGGGTGAAACGGCGTCGAGACCTTTTAAGACGTGCCGCGCGACGAGCTGTGCGACGGGGCGGCGATACAAGGATAACGACGGACAAGGTACAGCAATGAGGCTCTGTACACAGCTCGAGAGACAAGAATGGAAAGAACAAGATGGGTGGGGTCGGCGGTCGCAGCAGTTGGCACCGCCGATATTAAGAAAGTCATCGGCCGGGGGAAGGGGGCGGCGGCACTCGCTGTGCGTGTCCCAAAACAGACCTCAAACGACAAGCGCGAGATCAGTGGCTCAGCTGTGTGAGCTAGACGAGGCCGGTCGGCCGGTGCAGGAGCAGGAGCGGGTGAGCGCGTGAGCGCACAGGAGCAGTGTAGCGGAGGCGGCGGCGGTAGCATCAGCAGCTGATGCCTGCTGCTCCTGCTGTTTGTCGGTGCTCCAGCTGGCACACCCACAACCCGTCTTTCGGGCATAACACATGAGCAGCTGCATCAGCTATCAAGGATATTGCAGCAACTGTGCGCCACTTTCAGGGATCTGTTGCACAGGGGGGGCAAGGGGAGGGGCAGCTCTGTCCCTGTCCCACTGTTCTATCTCGCGGGGCAGCGTCGCGGGGTGGGAAGTGGGGGAGTGCGAGCGCTCGCGAGTCAGCAGCTGTGATTGCAGCCGACGGTTGCGGACACACGCACGAGGGAGGGTCGAATGTGGTGACAGGGCTGCTGCGTCAGCACCCACACACCTGCCACCCTCGGTCGACCCTTTCGTCGTCTAGTGTACGGCATTCAAAGGGTACATCTCGCAGCGATAGGGGAACCCGCATGACGCAGGGCCGGCGACGCTGTGAGGCGGTCGCCCTGTTCCTGGCCGGCGGGGCGGTGGTCGCGCGCGGGGTGCGGGCGACGAGGCAAGGCGACGGCGCTGGCAGCAGGCGGCTTAGGCGCTTGCCTGCCTGCCGCCTGCCTCCGCCGCGGCGACGGCGCCGGCGAGTCGCGGCGAGTCGTTGTGTGCACGTTTACAACGCCCGCCTCCGATGATGCGGACTGCGCACAGCGTGACGCACGCAGGCATCATGTGCAGGCTAGCAACCCGAGGCCGGCCGCACTCCGCACGACGCCGCTGGCGGTGCACCGTGTGACACACCCACCCCATGCCCACCTCCGGACCGAGGCCGCCGTGCGCCGAGGCATGGCCCGATCGGACATAAGCTTATTACTATTTGCATACCATACGCCAATTGCGGTAACAGATTATGAACAGGGGACGCACGCTGGGACGCGGGGACGTAGCAGCAGCAGGTGCAGGCGGAGCGTAGTGCGGACGAACGCACTGGGTGCGACGGCGCGGGTGCGCTCGGTCGCGCGTTACCCCTGCCATCGCCACACTGGTGGCAGCATGCGCGCGCAGCACACGGCGCACTCGGAGGCCACTCCGGCACCAGTGATGGCGCTTGCGCTTGTAATGGCGGCCTGGATTGGCCTGGTCTGCCATGAAGGCAGGCCGGCACGCAGGCAGCGCGGCGCCGCCGCCGCCGCCGCCGCCGCCGCCGTTGCGGACCCCAGAGGTCACGCCGCCGCCCCCGCGCACGTCCGCCCGATAGAGATTTTTGCACATGCAACCAAGCGAGCGTAACCGAGGCTGGCTGGCCCGGGCGGGCGGACGCACGCATGCACGCACGCACGCCCCTTGTTGTCAGATAAAGAGCTGGCCAATCGCCGGTGACCGAGACGAGGGTTGGCGGCGAGGGTCCAGCGCCGCCTCGTCCGAGCATCGCGGGCAGGCAGGGAGGGAGGGGCGCCATGTAGGTCGCCCGCCGCGCGTGCTGCCTGCCTGCCCAGCAAACGCTGGGGGTTCGCAGCGACTGCGTGGGCCACGACAGGGTCTGCGGCAGTGGGCGGGCATAGAGCGGCGATGCTTGCCGCAACAAACCGCCGGGCGGGGGTAGAGCGGAGATTGACGTCGGTGAGCCCGCCGGTAGGTGGCGACGACAGGGGCCTGGCTTCCCGTGGGCTGGTAGGGGCCAGCAGCGAGCAAGCAGCGAGCAAGCCAGCAAGCAAACAATGCAGTCAGACGAGATGACAAGCCGCCCAGCCAGCCAGCCCGCTGCTGCTGGAGTCGCACTAGTCGCACGCCGTGGGCGTCCTGCTGCGTGGGTGCCACGGCCCGGCGCGCCTTCAATTGACAGCCAGGCTAGTCACCCAGTCACCCTGCCACCCACGCAACGATGATCTCGCGATCGGGCGTCGCGGGACGTGGGACGTCGAGCTCGCTCGCAGCCGGCCCAGCGACGCACACTGTCGTCGTCTCCGTCGTCGTCGGCTGCGTCGGCGGCGGCGGGGCAGCGAGCGAGCGAACGCGGTAAATCTCGGTCCGAGAGGGCACATGTGCAACGGTGCGCAGCAGGGAGGGGCCAGCGCGGCCAGGCCAGGCAGCGAGCCAGCCAGCCAGTCGTGCGCAGCACCTCCACTCCCCCGCCGCGTCCACCAACCCGCCCGCGCTCCGGACCCGCTGCGCGAAGTCCGAACCCGAAGCGCTGCTTGCTCCACCGAGGCCAGCTGCCCCTTGCTTGCTTGCGGCGGCGCCAGCGCCAGCGCCAGCAAGCTGCACCGCCTCGCGGTGCCCTGAGGCGCCGGAGTGGCGCCGGAACGTTTGCTTCCTGGGGCGTGCGTCAAAAATACCACGGCGCGCGCGGGGGTACGCTGTGTTTGGCCTGGTTGGCGGCTGCGCCGGCGCAGGCTGCCTGCAGGAAGGCAAGAAGGCAAGGCAAGGGAAATGGGTGCAAATCGCGCACCCCTGCTGCTCCACCACCTGTCCTGTGGCGCTTATCGTACGCGCGCGCGCCACGGCGCCACAACGCCCCCGCCACGTCAGGTCAAGAGGGGGGTTTGTAACCACCTCGATTGGTGATTTGCATTCTTTCTCGGCCAAAGTCGCTCACGGGCAGCGCGCCGCGAGAAGCGTGCGGCGTGAAAGGTGCAGCTCCGTCGCGCGCGCGCGCGCACGCACCGTCTCGATCGGACGGACCGCAGCTCGCGTCTCACGCTCACGCTCGCACGCACAAGGCGCTCGTGCGTTTGCTCCCACCGCCGCCGCCGCTTACCGCCTCCCGCCGCTGCTGCCACCGCCAGACTCCAGCAGACTCCAGCATACCGACCGCCCTCTGCCACAATCGTGTGCCTTAGGGCACATTCAACGCTTCACCCCGCAACACTGCTGCGCACACTCTTCTCGCTGGCGCCCGCCCTCTTGCTCCCCTCCCCCACCCACACCTTCGGAGATTCACTAGCTCCATCTGAAACAAATACCGCGGACCACATCGTGCCGCCGTACCCATACGTAACGTATTATCTTCATCCGCTGCGGCCCAGAATGCCATGGCCGTCCCAGGCCGTGCCTGCACAGTCATCTATCAACTCAGCCCCGATTCATAGTATTGCCCGCCCCCTTCCGGTTGTCGTCTGTGAACCTTGCCCAGTTCTCATCCTTTTGCCGTTTTTTCTCTGCAGCCTCCTCGGCTGCTGCGCTCCCGTCGTTCTCAGCTTCCAGCTCCAAAAGCTCGGATTCTGTGGGGGCATCGTAGGAGGCTTGGCTAAGGGTTTGGTTAGCAATCCCTCGCACACTGAGCAGTCGAGTAATGCTGCCGTCAGACCGAGACAGTATCCCGAGTGCGGAACTTCGGGACTTTTTGGGCGATCACGCAAGACCAGCCCCTGGTTCTGGTGGCGGTGCAGGATGAGTGGACGAACGAGCTCGACCACGCTGGCCCAAATGCCTGTGGCGTTCGAGGATCCAGCCGCTGACAACGTGCCACCGCCGGTAAATCGCGCTACAGCACGTCTGCTCCCCTCCGCTCCGGAAGCTTTCTTCCGGAAGCAGGCCTACAGCGCCGCGTACCCACGCCGCCACCGTGACAAGCCAACGACAGCCCTCCGGTTCCAGCCCTCGATGCCAGCAATCCTCGACGCTAAACTCGACGCTAAACTCACCCTCCTCCAGTGATAATGTTACCCCGTCGTTGCTCTTCAGCAAGGTACTCGTCAATCGTCATTGTCGGCAGGCGGTGGCTCGACCTAAACACCTCGGACTGCAGGCGCTGGCGGTCGCTGAGCGCCGTCGTGGACGGGAGGATCGTGAAGGGGCGGAGGACGCGGCCGCCGCCCGAGATCAGCTCGCGGGGTTTGACCGCGCCGGCGGGTTTGCGGTCGAGACGCCACTCGGCGGCGTCGTCCTCGGTGCGTCGGGCGCGCGGGTCGTCGAGCGGGCCCTGCACTGGCTCGGGGGGCGCCTGCGCGAGGATCTCGAGCTCCATTGCGTTGTTGGCCAGCGTCGCGACAGCCTGCTCACGCAGAAGGCGGAGAATAAGCAGGCTGGCGTCGCGCAGGTCGGGCTCCTCCTCGTTCACGGCGGTTGACGACTCGCGCTCTCCGGGAGCGCCAGGCAGCAGGGCGAGGATGAACTCGAGGGGCGTGGACGACGGGTCCGGGTGGCCGGGCAGAGCATTCTGGAGAGTAGAGTCAGTCACAACGCTGCTGAGCTTATATTCTACGCCTCTGGGCTGATCTTCCCCACTCACCGAAATGCTCTCCTTGAGCTCTTTCTCGCGCCTGTACGCGCGGATCTTGGCCTCGCGCCGCTTGGCGGGGTCGGCCGGCGCGGCGCCCGAACCACCGCTGCTCTCCGCCTCCTCGTCCGACCCGAGCACCTTGTAGCTCTGCAGCAGCTGCTGGAACGCGTTGAGCGCCGTCTCGGAGCGGCGCAGAGCGTCCTTGCGCTGGTCGTAGCCGCTCAGCCCTCCTTTCGCCTCGGCCTGGCCCAGCACCCAGGGCACGGTCATGAACGCGAGCTCCTTGTCGCCGATCTCGTCGACGCTCTCGTTGTCGCTGAACACGCCGAGAGAGGTGAGCATCCGGCTGACGAGGTACAGGTCGTCAAGGGCATGGCTGAGGGTCGCCTGCGCGCCCTCGTCCGACAGGCTGATGCTGTCGTTGAAGATCGGCACGAGCGCGCGCAGCGTGCGCGCGTAGTACTGCGGTAGTGGGAGATTCGTTTCTTCGCTTGACATTGTGGTGGAGTGTGTGGAAGGTGATTGCAAGCAAGTTGTTGCTGCTTGTGTCGTCTTTGTTGACAGCTTCGAGGTGGTGGGTGGTAGGTTCTGGCAGCAGCAAGCAGAGTGAGGTCATCAACCGTGATTTAGCCTCCGCGCGGTCTGTGCCTGGTGTAACTCACGTGACATGTGCGTGGAATCCACGTGTTTCACATCACGTGATCAATATGCCTTCTGATGGTCGCCTCCTTGTTTGGTGGCACTC
Source organism: Vanrija sp. TS_01 (assembly GCA_026725045.1). Lineage (NCBI taxonomy): Eukaryota > Fungi > Basidiomycota > Tremellomycetes > Trichosporonales > Trichosporonaceae > Vanrija > Vanrija sp. TS_01. Next base: position 799,250 of record JAPKIE010000009.1, read on the forward strand.
GACTTGTGGCAACACGATGCAGCACGGCGTCCACCCGACTGACAGCAGTCACAACCAGCGCCCATTGCGCAACAACGGGTACCATTGTGCATGTGAGGACAATCAACAATCCCCGACATGAATTCGAGCACAACCCACACCACATGCCCTCGCGCCATGGGCACGGGCCACACCGCACTGGCCCAGCTGGCCCCACGCCACCGACCCAGACGACATGGGTTCCATACCATACCGGGGCGCAGGCCATCAATGACACTTGACCTAGCCGCTGACCACCGCCCACACTGATCGATCCCATCCGTATCAACTAGAATGTCCACTCGCTCTCGGCTCGTCCCCGCGAGGCCGGTCCCTGCGCTCCCCCCCGCCGGCGTGGCGGGCCGCGCGCCCGGCGTCCCGTTCAACGGCATCATCCCCGACCCGCCAGAACCATCACCAGCCGGGAGGACAACGCAGGCCTTGATCACGCCCCGATCGAGCCTTCAATCGACGGCCACGCCCACAGCCTCCTCCAGCACCACCCCGCCGACGCCCCCGCCAGACCACGCGTCACCATGCACGTGCCCGTTGCCCCCGCTCCCGCGCCTCGCGTACACATGCAGCCGACGACAATACGACGAGTGGGACCGGCAAGTGAACACGTACCTGCTCTTTGTCGGCGCTCGCGGCATCCTCAGCGGGCGCGTGCGCGAACCGTACCGCCGCGGGTCGACGCGCACGGCGGACGCCGACGTCGTGTACCCTCTCGACGAGGTGGCGGGCGACGCTGTCCCGCGCCCCGAGGCACGGACGCAGGACGCGCTTGTGTGGACTTCGCGCATGAACGCCGAGTGGCAGGCGTGGGCGGAGCGCGAGAGCAAGGCGCGCGCGGTGATCCTGCTCACTGTTGACCTTGCCATCTGGCGCCAGGTGAAGAACTGCTGGTGTGCGAGGGATATGTACTTTCATATCCGCGAGCAGTATGGGGATGCGGGGAGGTAGTAGTGGTGGGGTAGAAGTGGCGAGTGGACGGACGTGTGAGGGCGCGCCTGTGGTGGAGAGATGACGGCTTCAGTCAATGCATCAATTGATGTCCAGAACCGTGGCAGCCTTCACCAGTTGTAATGATCGTCGAGACGAGAAGCTGGCAGCTGGGAGCAATCGACACTAACCTTTCTCTTCTCACGACTCGACCGTGCTGTCAAGGTGGAATGATGACAGGCTAAAACGGGACGAGGTGCCGCCGGTTGGCGGTTGCCGTCGCCACACAAGGCAGGACAGGTGCAGTTTGCCAATGGGTTTCAGCTGACCAGACAGACCAACCTTGACACTCCACTCGCCGTCTCTCGCCCGGCTGCCACCTCTATTCATGGCACTGGGTAGACCCTCTGTGTCACCTTCGCTGTCTCAAGTCTACGACATACACCGGAAACCTACGGCCTTTGGTGCTCGCTGAAACCACTGCACTCATACCCCGACGCAACAAACCATTGCCCGCCACACACCATGTGCCTCGCGCCCCTCCTCACCCGTCTCACAGGCCCCAACATCCCAGACTGGGACCGCGCGCTCACCTCCTTCCTGCTCTTCCATGGCGCGCACCGCGTGCTGTCGGGGGACGAGGCCGAGCCGTTCCGGCGCGCGCCAGACCCCGAGGCGCCAAGCGACGCGCACATCGTCTTCCCGCCGGCACAGGTGGCCGGCGGGTCGCCCCCCCGCCCCGCAGCGCGCACCACGCCCAACTGGACGCCAGACATGCAGGACCAGTGGGAAGCGTGGCGCGCGAAAGAGAACATGGCGCGCGCGGCAGTGCAGCTTACCGTCACCATGGAGGACTACCGCGAGATCAAGACCATGTGGTGCGCGCATCGTGAGTGGGGAACAAGAAGGGAGCTGAGGGAAGAACAGTATCTCTACCTCCGGAACAAGTATGCGCGGTACTTCTTCTAGGCTTGGGCAACGGGGGAAAGGCAAGAATGGTAGTAGGAAGAGTCGTTCTATGAAGTGGAAATGAAGCTTTTGTCGTGCCAATCACAGCTGGCCAACTCACCACTGCCCTCAACGAATTGTCGTGCTACATCAGTTCTGAGGTAAGTATACGCAGCCCCGACAATGAAAGAGCATTTTCATGTCCAGAAACGAACGGGGGAGCCACGGCCTAGAAGCCAGCCCAGTGCCCAGTCGAGAGCGGGCCGGCCGTGACCGGCAGACAGGGTGGCCGAGTGGTCAAGGCGTCTCCTTGCTAAGGTGATGTGCATTGCACGCAAGAGTTCGAACCTCTTTCCTGTCGTGGCCGGGGCCGGGGACCCGCCCATCTCTTTTGGCTCTGGGGTCGAGGAGCGCAGCGGTGGCCTGTGGGTACAGTACACGGGCAGATAGACGGGGTGCGAACGGCACGCAAGCAACGCTGGCGAGCAGGAAGCGAGCGTGCACGCCTCGTGGCGTCGGCGGCTCGGTATGCAGCTGTCGTTAGTATGCACGCTGTTCTACACTCGGGAGAATAACAGTTAGGAAGAGCACAGGATGCATGCACATGCGGCTTGGACATGGGTGTGTGGCACCACCGCCGCGGGCCATTGGCGCCACTCGGGAGGATACTTGTGTAGTTGCTGTCCGGTATGCTGCTGCGCTCTCAGCATAGTGCGTCCGCACGACACAGTAGTGCCGCCGGATGGGATTCTGCACTCTTGGCTCGACGAACACGGAACAGTTTAGACCAGTCAGCCCAGTCCGCTCTGGACACCACGACTCAGTCGAGCGGTGCAACCCACGGGTGTTTGCCACTCCGATCCGCGGTGCAACCTTCCACACTGCCTACCAACCAACAGCTACGCTCCTTTTCTGCCCGCGCAAATGACATCCCAGCCACTGCAACCCCACACCCATAGCTACCGATGCATGGCATTACAACATCTAAGCAATGACAACCTCCTCGGTCTCGTCGATGAGCTCCTCGAACACCTCCTCGACCGTCTCGCCGGCCTGCTCGGCAACGGGGCCCTTGAGCTCCTTGCCGAGCGCGGCGCGGGCCTCGGCGAGGCGCGCGTTGTTGCGCGCACGCCAGGCGTCCCACTCGGCGATCTCGCGCTGGCGCTGCGCGAGCTTCTCGGCCGAACCACGGTTCTCCTCGGCCGCGTCGGCCTCGTCGAAGATGCGCGAGAAGTCCTTGAGCTCCTTGCGGATCTTGCGCTGCGCATCCTTGGGCAGGAGGGTAGGCGGGCGGGGACGCCAGAGAAGCTGCTTGAACTTCTCCTGGCCCTGGTGCACGAGCTGCGCGCCCTTGAAGTCCCAGATAGAGAATCCAGGCTCGGGCGACGAGCGCCACGACGAACCGTACGACGCGAGGTAGCGTCCAGACGGGTCCCACGCAATGTCAGTCACACCGTAGTGCTCCGACGTGGCGAGCTGCTGCACGTTGGCTCCGGGGTCCGACACGTCCTTGGTAGCAGTGTCGGCAAGCGTAAAGTCGAGGTCCCAGAACTCAATGTCGTACTTCTGCGCGCTGCCAATGGTAGCCAGGATGATGTGGCGACCGCGGGGCGACCACATGAGCGTGTTGGCAACCTTGCCCTCGAGGTGCTTGATGGGCAGGAAGTCGCCCTTCTTGGGGTCGAGCTGGTAGAAGGAGACAGTGTACTTGATGACAGCGCCGGGAACGTTCTGGCCAAAGTTGGGGTCGTTGGTCGACACGATGGCGAAACGCGTTCCATTGGGCTCCCAGGCAAAGGTGGGCACGTAGTCCTTGTGCTCGATAACCTCGACGGGGTAGTCCTTCTCGCGGAGACGGAAGAGCTCGAGGTTGCAGAAGGTGGCCTTCTTCGACTTGGCCTTGCGCGCGTGGCGGTCGACCTTGACGCAGAGGTAGTCGCCCTGGTTCTGCCAGTAAAACTTGCAGTCCGAGACGTTGAACAGGTTCTTGGAGCGGAGCACCTGGCGGCTGGGGATGGCCATGATGTTGACACGGGCGGGCTGGTTCTGCACCTCGGGGGTCCAGTAGGCAATCATGCACTCGCGGCCCTTGCCCTGCTTGCGCTGCTCCCAGTCCTTCTCGCTCATGGGGCACCACTCAAAGTCCTGCACACCCTCAATCTTGATCGACTTCTTGTCGAGCAGGCCCATGCCGGGGAGCTCGTACACCTGGATGGCGTTGCCGACCTGGGCACGCGCGACGTACTGGTCGTCGGGCGAGAAGCGGAACACGGGCCACTGCTGCTGGGGGCGGGCAGGGCCGTCGGGGTTGTGGGGGATCTTGTCGGCGGCAAACGAACGGAGAAGGCGGCCGGCCTTGACGTCCCAGATGACAAACTGGTTGCCCTCGTCCTCGGGGCCGAACGTCTCGCGGAGGGTGGCGTCGGCGTGGTTCTCGTAGTTGCCAATGGGCTCGTCCGACCAGGTCACGAGGTAGTTCTCGCAGGGCGAGAACTGGACGAGACGCACACCGGGGTGCGAGAAACGCATAAAGTTGACGCCCATCGCGCCGCCGAGCTTGGGGCCCGACCAGAGCGCGACACCGGCACGGTGGAGCGACGTGAGGTAGGTGCCGAGGGGCGACCACTGGAGGTAGAGCTCGGCCCACTTGGCATTCTTGACGGGCTTGCCGTCCTCGTCCTTGACCTGCTCGACGTTGCCGTTGCGGCCGTTCCAGAAGAGGTTGACGTCCTGGTCGCGGAAGGTGAGGTACTGGTCACGGCCGGCAGCGTCGCCGAGCCACGAGCGGAGGTGGCCCTTCTCCTGGTAGGGCTTCTCGCGCCAGCCGGTGGGGAGCTCGCCCTCGCCGATGGGCAGGTTGGCGAAGCGCTCAATGTCGCCGAAGCGGTTGGCGTGGAGCTTGTTCTTTCCGAACGCGATGCCGTCGAGGGCACGGAGGGCGTGCTCGGCCTCCTGCGCCTCGGGGTAGGTGAGGAACGCAAAGCCCTTGTTCGAGTTGTTCTCGGCGTCCCAGGGCATGTTGATGCGCTCCTCGTCAATGGGCGCGCCGGCCTTGGCAAAGATCTGCCTCAGACGCTCGATCAGACGGCCCTTCTTGGACTCGTCGACGAGGGGGAGGTTGTCGATGACGAGCACATTCTCAAAGCCCTGCTGCGTGTCGACGGCGAACCTGAAAAAGTCGGGTCAGTCACTTTTCGAGGCTGGTGCGATGTGGTTGATACTCACCTCTCCTCAATCTCGGCGTAGCCCTGGTTGAGCTCGAGCTCGATCTCGATGCGGTCTTCTTCGCTGAATTCGCTCAGGTCTGGGTTGGCCATTTTGGTGATGGGTATAAGTTGTTGTAGACGACGAGACAATGGCGAGTTCAAAGTGCAGCCCGGCGGAGCAGACGGCAGGCGCGTGGCGGCGGCGAAAAGTTCCAGTCCGGCTTTTTGGACCCTGGCTCGACGTGTGGCACTGCGACTGGCAGTTTGTGGCACATCAGAAACAACCTCCAGATGCATTCTTCTGCATGTCAACTTGTGCATAACGAGGAAGCAGACAGAAGGATCCACTTCTCACGTCTCCGGATCTATCCGAGGTCAAACCACCGCCCCCGCTTATCATTGATCGTTGCATCCCACGCCGTAGTGTATAGTATGACTACGGGAGGGAGCCAAGTGCTGGGAACATAACAAAGGGGCTAATCACATAGGTCGATAGGCGGTCATGAGGGTCGTGGTGTGAGGTTGGGCTCGTTATCATCGGCATTGCGGTCATGCACCTAAAGGCCGTTGGTCGAGTAGCCATTGTTGGCAAACGACTTGGGCGTGTAGACCTTCCTGGGCTTCAGGGGCGAGAGGTCCTGGTCTGGGCTGGCAGGAAGGGTGGGAACAGTGAACGGGGGCGGCGAGGCCACGAGGTTCTTGAGAAGCTTGTGGTGGACCTTGGCCGCGCCCTGTGGTGTGAGCTGGATAGTTCAAACCATTTCGGCTACCCACCTTGAGACCGGGGTCACCGAGGTAGCCAAACACGGCAAGCTTGAGGACAAAGTAGTAGGCTATAGTGTGAGGTGTGACGCGCAATGAGTGTGTTACGCTCACGGATGACGGCAACGAGGCCGCGACCAAAGAACGACTCAATGGTCTGGACAAAGCCGAGGAGGACGAACACTGCGAGTGTGTTGTCCACGTCCTCGGCGGGCGCGCGGTGGTCGTCAAGGGCGAGAAGGGCATGGTACGCCGGGCGGACAAAGCACAGCGCGGTCGTGACGGGGAACGCGAGCTTGAAAATGTCGTACCAAACGAAGACGAGGAAGCTGTGTGTGTCAGATGGCTCGCAACTGTCTGTCAAGCCACGCACAAGGTGAGGGTGCCGAGGACAAGCACGGCAGGGTCGAGCTTGGTGATCTCGGCGCCGTGCTGGACGACGGGGATCTTGAGCAGCGCCTTGCGGAGGGCGTCGAGCTGTGCCTCGGCGATCTGGCGGGCGCGCACAGCGCGCGGGTGGCGCGAGAGCTCGTCGGCGCGGCCGCGCGCACGCGCAAGCGCGACGCCGGCGCTGGCGTACTTCTCTCGGGCCTGCGCGAGCACCGCGGCGGCGGGGCTGGTCTTGGCGGCGGGCTTCTTGCCCGCGGCGATATCAGCAGGCGAGGGGACGGGATAGCCGTCGGGAATAGCGGCGATCTGGGCCATTGTGGTGTGGTGGGGTGTTGTTGTTGTTGTTGTTGGCTGAGGGGAATGGGTGTTGAGACACGCCAGGATCAGGAGAGTGAAGAGAAGAGAAAGAAAGGAGGGTGAAGAGGTCGGTGGAGAGTGGGTGGGTGGGGGTGGGAATGAGTGGGTGGGTGAGAGTGGAGTGGTGAGAGGGCGAGTGGTGGGTGGGTGGGTGCAAAGGAAGCAAGCAGCAGCGGCAGCCGTGTCAACGGTGGCGGCGATGGCGACAATGACGGGGTCGAGACGGGGGGGGCAAACTTTGAGACGTACGTCCGCGCGTCCACGATGCAGACAGCAGTGCGCACGCTGGAACGCTGGCAGCCGGCAACCGGCACGAGCCGCGCACAAGGCGTGCAAGGCGTGCATGCAGCCGCACAAGGCGCAATGGCGCAAAGAGGCGTGCCGCGGGTTTACACAAAAGCGGTCAAAGCAAACAACGACCCAGGGGCACCACAGTACCACAGCTCTCTGGTAGCATAGCACTCGCACAGCACCTTCCACCCACTCGCGTCACAATACATGTCTTTGCAATGAAGGTATTACAATCCATCAGGCGGGGTATAACGCGCACTCCAACCCTCCTTTCCTCTCCCTGCACCTACTCCTGCGCGGCAAGCTTAGAGTCCACCTCCTGCAGGAAGTTGTTGAGCTCCTTGTCATCAGGCTCAAACTGCAGCCCGTCGACAATCGCGTCGCGCGCCTCCTCGATGCGGTTCAGGCCCACGAGCGCGCGTGCGCGTCTGGAGAGTACAGTCAGTCATGGTGCTAGTGCGCATGCAACCGTCACCCACCGGAAGTGTCCCTTGGTCCAAGGACGCTTGAGCGCAATGACAGCCTCGGCGTCGGCAAGCGCGTTGGCCCTGCGTCGTCGTCAGCTGTGGCCTGTCGGTCGACGACGCGCAACTCACCAAGCGCCAGCCAGAGCGAACGCAGCAGAACGGTTGCACAGCGCAATGGCCGTCTCGTCGCGCGAGACGGCGGCGAGCTCCCACGGTGGCCGCGACAGCGCCATGTCGGCTGACCGCGAGTAGTTCTGCACCGCGACGGGGATGTTGCCGGCCTTGAATGCGGTCTGGGAGATGGTCAGCTTCATCGCACCAGCACGCCCACCCCATGCCGTCGCCCCTGCCTGCGGAAAGACGTTGCGCCCTCAGGCAGACGCAACGTCGCTCCTCTTCTCGTCATCCTCGTCTTCCGTCCACACACCCATCACCTTCGCTCCACTTTCAAGGCGATTAGCCGAGTAGCCCACTGCCCATCTACAGCCGTAGGCCATGGGGGAATGTGGTGCACCCGCCTCGACCCCTCGACCTGAACGTTCTCCCTCCACCAACACGCGCACCGGAAACCACTCCCCCATCTACCTCTCGACAGACTCACGTTACCAGCCTCCTTGGCCGCCTTGATCTGCTCGGCTCTCTGGGGCGGCGGCTGCACATTCGGCGGCGGGGGGATGGCCTCGGGCGGCGCGGCACGCAGGAACTGGTGCATGTAGTTGAGGCCCGTAAAGTTGACGTTGCACGGCTCGCACGCCGGGAACTTGTGCTCGAGGCACACGACCATGACTTGTGTCATGGGCGGCTGCGTGTTGGGGATGGGCATCTCGGCCAGCGCGAACGGCTTGTTCGTGTGCGGTAATGAGTCGAGGAGGAGCTGCATCGCCGGGTCGACCTGGATCTCCATCGGCGGTCCGCCGGGCCCGCCGGGGCCATGCGAGTGGTCGTGGCCGTGGTCGTGGCCGTGGTGGTGCTCGCCTGGGCCGTGGTTGCAGTTTTCGTGCGCCATGGTGGAATGGTGATGGTGGGTGTGTCGAGGACGAGATGTCAACAGGTAACTCTCGGCTTTGTCACTGAGCGTGTCCGGGCAGTGGATTGCTGCATTGTATGGTCGATCGGCGTGTCATGCAGCATGGCTGGCTCGGCGACACGTAGGGGGGACTCCCAAAAGCTCCCTTACGTAACCAGTTCCCACGTGTGGCTGGTGGCGACGGCGCAGCGGCGGAGAGTCGCCTCTGTCCTTGCTTCACAAAAGGTAAACAAGCCACCCCACCCTCTATTGCTCCATCTCCACATCTCACTCCACCCCCTCGTCCATCCACCTGCTCAAGGTCTTCCGCAGAGCCCATCAACTCTGAGACTGCATCAACCGACCGGACAGCAACGCTACAACATGTCGTGGGTGGATGACTGGTGTGACTGCCGCGTAACACTGCCCTAACGCTGTCGGCTGCGCGTCGGATCTACCGCCACAGCACAACAGCATTCTCGGGCGCCCTCTCGCAGAAGCGCAAGGGCGAGGTTGTCGAGATCGCCCAGGCACTCAACATTGACACGGCCGACGCCAAGCTCGTCGAGCTCCGCGAGAAGGTCCAGGAGAAGCTCGACACCGACTCGGACAACCTCAAGGCCGACCCCCGCTTCAAGGGGCTCTACCAGCGCCGTCAGCGCACCCAGTGCGTGTGATGCCAACTCATGTAACGCATCCACGCTGACACGAGCCATAGGGCCTCGGACTCGGACCCAGGAGCCGAGACGCCTGGCCCAGAGGCCAAGACGCCGGCGAGCCGCGTCCGCAAGTCGATTAACAAGACGCTCGAGAAGCTCGTCGACGCCGCCAATGTCCCCCTGCCCGAGTCACCTCTGTGAGCCTGGGTGGAGCTGACCTGACCAAACTCTAACCACTGACCAGCTCCGTTAGCAAGGCCAAGGCCAAGGCTGCGGCTGACCAGGCCCTCACTCTTGTCGAGACGGACGCCGACGACGCGCTTGCCGTGATCAAGACCTGGTCGAAGAAGGTCGTCAAGTTTGTCGATTCCCGCAAGCTCGCTGTCGATGGGGTTGTCCGTGAAGCTCGCGAGGTGAGTATCCTTCTGCGACTCTGCTCACCCACCAGGTCCTCTCGACCCCGCACGGCATCCTCGCCGCCGCCCTCGGCATCGAGGAGGCGTTCCTCTACCATACCGTGACGCCATTCTACAGGTACACGGTGAGTTGACTACGGCCCGCAGTGCAAGCACACTACGGCCCTACTAACCCACTCAGGTTGTCTTCCCCCCGCACACGACCGACCGTGGGTCCATTGCCCAGCTTCTCCGCACCCTCTTCTTCTGGTTCCCCCGCATCTCGTGGACGTACTGGCTTCCGACCCTCCACTCGTTTGGCCGCGACTCGGACCTTTGGCCTGCCCTTGCGTGGTGGTAGGTGCGGTATTTCGGGCGTCACTGACGTGCAGGGTCTTCGCGACCGTCCTCCCACCCCTCGCCCTCTCCACCGTAGTCAGCTTCGTGCCGCAGAAGGGTGTGCACCGTGGTGGCGCGACCACGCGTTACCAGGGTGAGTGTCGGTGCAGGTATCGTTCGCGCCGGTGCTTACTCCTACCCCCCAGCTGCCAACCCCCCGTTGCCGACCATCGATGCGCTCACGTTTGCCCTGTTCCGCCTCGCGATCCTCCTCGTGCCGCTCACGTCGGCCGCGCCCACCACGCTGGTCGACACGCTCGAGCAGAGTGGCAACTCGCAGGCCCGAGCTCTCGGCGCCGGTCTTGTGGCCGCTCTGCTTCTTGCCGAGCGCATCGCGACTGGCTACAAGGCTTAGGCCGAGTGCGTGCGTACAGGCACCCGCCATCGGTGACGCCCATCTACTACCATCGTGTTGCTCCTTCTCAAAGTATTGTTACTACCCCTTTCTTCCTGCGTCGATACATCCTTCTTGATACTCGGCTCTATTGTCTTGCCCCCACCTTTGTTTGCTTTCCCTTTGAATACTCCATGTGGTGCGGGCCATTGTGCTCGCGTTGCATGTCGAGGTAATATGCAGACTGTCTTGTTCGAGCATTGTTGTGTCACTTATGTTTGTACCTATCTGAAGTGTAAACAGGCTCAAACTTACGTTCAGTGTCTCCGGGCACTGCTCTCCTGTTTGCAAAACCTTTCCACTCAGAAGAGTCGTATCGGCTCCAATCCTAATCCACAAACTGACCGATCTGTTTCTGTCCTTGGTGGAGAAGGCATGAACGGCCGAGGCGTCTTCCTCGTCAATGTTGACGGCAACCATGGGATGGAAGCCAGGGAGGTAGCTCCGATTCTGTGACGTTTGCAGCCGGAATAGTACCAATCTCTTTCCGATGAGGGGTGATTTGCGAAAAGCAGTCGAGTGAAGTCCAGAGCTCCACCCAGTCTACGACAGGAGAAGTCTGAGTGGCCTCAGCTCGACGGAAACGAAGGATGATATTGTCGATGTTCCTGTCCTTCACGATCTTGTAGGATATGGCCGGGGGGAGATTCACGACATCGGCGATCCTAAGGGTGTAACGATTAAAAGACATCATTGACCATGTGTGCTCCGCAGGCTGAGGGACATCAACCTTCGCTTCAAACAGGAGCAGGGTATCGTTGGCCGAGTCGATTCCTGACAGGCGTAGCTTTGAATCAGCAGGCGACAGGGCCCACCGAACGGTAAGGTGTCCTTGAGATAGGAGGCGGTCTCGTCGCAGGTGCTGGAGACATAGAGATTGCCATTCGTCCGCGATTTCAACTGGGTCGACACAAGGGGTGTAGTCTGAAAAGTCAGACCCGGTCACGGAGACGAGCTCATCGAAATAGTCGGATAAGTCGTCTGAGCCTCCCCAGCAGCCGCCCCCACAGGGACAGCCAAAGCGACGTTCCTGTGCCCTATCAAAGGCCCTTTCATACGCCGCGTCGTATTCTTCGGCCATGGCCTCGAGGTGGTACGGGCGGCGAACGTCCCGGTACTCGTAGCTGGCCTCGCGAAGGAAGGCGGTACGCCACAGACTCCGGCCTTTGATCGCGGCACGCCAGCGACGCGAGACGTTGTTGGCGGCAACGAGGCTCCCGATGGGGAGGAAGGAGAAGCAGCGGTGTAGGAGGAAGGAGTGGAGGTGTTCGGCTGGATCGAGCATTGTTGGAGGTGCGGGTGGAGTCGGGCAGATGTGTGGGTGGAGAGGGGCGATGAGTGGGCGTATGGCCTTGAGGGTGGAGCGAGAGGATGCGGGCGGGGTGTGCTTGATGGGCGAGAGAAAGAATGCAAGAGTGAGAGGTGAAGACAAGTTGAAAGAATGGAAGTGGAAGAGATGGGTGGTGAAAGGAAGTGCAAAGTGAGTGAGTGGACTAAGGGAAGACTCAACGACGCGCGCTCATGAGACGCGTCGTCGAGTGCGGGTGTGCGCCCTCGCGCCCCTCTGGCCCCGTCGCGAGGGCGCTTCCACACAGCTCACACGTCAGGTCCAGTCACCCACACCCCCTATGCCCTCACTCACCACCTCTACCCCCGCCGCCGTCACCTCGAGACTCGCCCTCGCCACCCAAACAGCCCCAGTGGCCATTCAACTCCACCGCCATCGCACTCTCGATTTCAATGTGGCACTCACCACCAAGGGCCAGGAGCGGATCATCGCGGATGGTGCATAGGTTGATACATGGTAAGAAAAAGGAAGCGTATGGTCGAGATACATTGGGTGCCCTCCCTTTCGTTGACTACATGCAGTATGGTGACAACTCGTAGAACGCTGAGCTCATCTCGCCTGCTCCGTTTGATCAGGGATCAACGCCGATGGGTCACCCCACGCCTGCTGAGACCACCAGTTGTTCTGCCGTCAGAAGGGAAGACACACGGCAAGACTCACCTCAAAGTCACTGGAGTCAACAGTGCCACCGAGAGATCCCCACAGCTGCTCGAGCCATCCGTCGTCTGGGACCCCGAGGCTCGGCGGTGGGTCGACGATCCTCTCAGCCTGGGGCAGTGGTGTAAGTATCGTTGGGTCTACTGTCGGTTCAGGAGGTATTGAGGCACGCGTTCCGGCTCTTGGGAGGCTTGCTCCCTGCCTCTCAATGAGTCGTGTGGTCCAGCCCAAGAGCTCGACGTCATCGTCATCGTGGCCATCTCCCACCTCGGTGTTCGACACTCCCTCGGTACTGGTCTGCGCAACTTTCGCCTCCATGCGCTTCCGCAGCGTTTGGAGGAAGGCGAGATTCTTCACCATCATTGGAGAGTTGCGGTGTGTAACCACAGCGGTGTAAAGGTGAATCACCGTGTTGATCAAGTTGCGGCAGAACGGCACGAGTGGGTTTCTGGGGCTCTTTATCACGAGTGTCACCATGCACACTGCGGCGCTGAAGGCGTGGTACTGTGTGTCTGTCAGCGGGGATAAAGCACACATCGCATACCCAAAACCACCAGTGACGTGCTGCAGGCTGCGGAAAGAGGTCGTAGATAGACGCGGCGATGACCACGATTGCCTGGGGTCAGTCAGGCGTCTCTTAATCACTCACGTTGCAGCGCTCCACGACAGTGAGGTAGGACGGAGCAAACCTCGACCTTGTGGGGTCTGAGGGATTATCGGAGAGTGCTCGCCAGAAGTATGGGCGGTGCAGGTCGATCAAGCACTCGCTGAACTTGATTCCAACGGTAAAGACCTGGGTGTGAGCAAGGAGCAGGCAGGCACGCCCTACCTGGAACGACTTTTGTAGGTTCCGCCTATCCACTGGCGGTGAGGCCATCACTGCAGAATCAGGGTCTGGGTAGAGTGAGGGCAGTGCGCAGAGATACGGCCGACAGCGCATCTCGAACGGCAGCTTGCTCTCGTACTCCGCGCTACTGTCAGTGGTTACGAGGAACCTCACTCACATTCGTTTGCTGATCTCCTGAACACGGCTGTACGGCGGCGTGCGAACCTGCATCGAGTGGTCCATGACCCTCGGCATTAGCACCGCCACCAAGCTGATACCCACGCATAGAACAGCGGCGTCAGCTCGTACTTGATGAGGTAGAAGGTGGTGTCGTTGTGGGCGAGCGACGGGAACGCAGTGTCGGTGTAATCGGGATTGAAGGCACCAGGCCGGGCATACTTGTTGGAGAAGATTGTGTCGAGGGAGTAGCCTTCCCAGAACACCCGCCGGCGCTCATCGGCACTTTCCCCGGACAGCCCAAACCGCGTGCCATCACGATGGAGACCCATGGCCTGGATGATGCGTAGCATGAGGCCGTACAGCGGCCACGCACTGTCGCCGTTTCGTCCAGTGTCCAATCCTCTGGGAAGTCAGTGAGTTGGCGCACGGTGTGCTCTTGCTCACAGTTTGAGGCTGGCCATGATGTGCTGGCTGTCAGTGGGAGCCGGAGCATCGCACCCACCAAGGTCTGGACACCCGCCAGGGTGTGCTTTGTGATAAAGTCTGCCTTTGATAGGCAGCACTGCGAGAGCTTGAGATAGTCCTCCACGCCTGGGTCATCGGGCGGCAGCTCGAGGTTGAAGTACGTGCCCATCGCAAAGACGATGAAGAGGAGCGCCAGCTGGTCCGCAGGAACCCATACCTGACCTTGATCGCGATGAAGGCCGTATGCGCGTTCCAGGATGCTCCACAGCCGCTCTTCCGAGACAATATGGTAGCTGTAGTGTTAGACAGCCCCAGAGCCAGACCCACTGCCAGGCAAAGTGCCGCAGGTAGACGTTGACCAGGGTACGGCCGTCGCTCAGCGGCGGGAGCTGGGACAGCAGCGACGACGTCGAGAAGCTCTTTGCGGCTGTGTTAAACGGAAAGGCGACCTTGGCCGAGTCGAGAGGGCTTGCCCCCGCTGCTGATGGCCAGCCACACGAGCCAGGGTCAGGAGCCGGCGAGGGGAGGCGGCTGTCTGCGGGCGCTGACTCGGCCTCGTCGACGTCGTGCTGGTGTCAGCGAGGTTACGGGTAGCGACTTACCTGCTGCAGCCATTCGCTTGCTGCTGTGCGACCGAGGAATTTTGACCGTCCTGATGGGAACATGACCAGTGTGCCGATGTCCCCTGTCTCCCCTGGCCCCGGCGACGGAGCATGCGGTGGAGACATTGGGCGGTCGTCCCCTCCCAAGTCGGCGGCGTCGAAGCCGGTGTCGACGACAGCATCGAGCTGTTCCGTAAGAGGATGGGGACCCACTAGGTCTGTTGCAGCTGCCAGCGCAGTGATACCATGCAGATCTGATACCTGGGTGTAGCTCGCAAAGATGTCTGGTGTTGCAGCGCTCGCAGTTAGCGGCGAGGACTGGTGTACCGACTGCCGCGTGGTCACCGGCGTGAGAAGGCTGGGTCCCGACGGTCCTGGTGTGCCGAGCTGCTGCTGTTGCTTCTCAATGATACTCTCGAGGTGGGCCAGGCGATCTTGCAGGCTCTGGCTGGCATGATCAACCGCAGGGCTGATGGTCAGCTCGCGCCCAGCTTGCGGCACTCACGGCGGCGTCTGGCGGCCAGTGGGCCCACCCCGACGACAGTCGGCTGCACAGTCTCTTCGACGACAGTTGGCGCACGGGACTGGGATCAGCCATGCCCCCCAAAGCACATACATTGCCTGTCACACTTCATCTTGAGCCGCCGGCATTCTGGCGTAGCGTCAGTTTCGGACCGGCGCGCGGACATACCTGTGCAGCTGAGGTGTGGGCGCGCGCGACGGCGCTTCGCTGGCCTCTGGGTGTCTGGTGAGTCGCTCACGTCGGACATGGCCATGGGATGTGTGGAACTAGAAGGTAGATACGGTATCGAGTGGACTTTAGGAGTCGTTGGGGCTGGTTGTCGAGCCGGACTTAAGCCGGATCTCATCTTATCTCCGGTGTCTCGGCCCTCTCCGACTCGACGTCTTGCTCTCGACGACTTGATCACCTTAGCAATCACCTCAGCTTGTATATAGCTCGCATTCTGCTCCGCGGCCAGCATGTGTACGACCAGTAGAACCCCCCACAATGGCCCCCATCGCGACGACACAGACTCCCCTCACCAACGGCGCCAAGGCGGCCAGGCCAGCAGCCTACGTCCCGGATGACCGCGAGCAGACGGTGCTCAACACGATGCGCCTGCTCGCCGCCGACCTGTGCCAGCAGCACAACAGCGGTCACCCGGGAACGGCGATGGGCGCAGCGTCCATCGCCGTCGCGCTCTACCGCCACCAGATGCGGTACAACCCGGCCAACACGGAGTGGTTCGCCCGTGACCGTGAGTCGCTGCCCCGGCGTGCGCGAGGCTGACATCAGGCTTCGTCCTTTCGGCCGGCCATGCCTCGCTTCTGCAGTACATTATCCTCCACCTCACTGGCCACGAGTTCTGGTCGCTCGATGTGCTGAAGAACTACCATGGCCCTGTGCTGCACGGCCCGGCGGCGGGCCACCCCGAGATCGAGTTCCCGGGTATCGAGGTGACGACCGGCCCGCTGGGGCAGGGCATCGCGAATGCCGTCGGGCTCGCCGTCGCGGGAAAGCAGCTCGGTGCGCTGTATAACCGTGAGAGGTTCCCCATCGTCGACGGCAAGGTGTGGTGCTTTACCGGCGACGGTTGCATCCAGGAGGGCGTGGGCATGGAGGGTGAGTGGTGTGGTGTGTCGCGGGGATAGCACTGATAGCTGCAGCCATCTCCCTCGCGGGCCACTGGGGCCTCGACAATCTTATAATGATCTACGACCAGAACAACGTGACGGTGGATGGCACAATCGATGCCTGCTTCACGGACGACACGCCGGCGAAGCTTGCTGCGCAGGGATGGCATGTCATCTCGGTCGGCGAGGTGACAAACGATATCGGGCGCGTCGTCGCGGCACTGGACGAGGCCAGGGCCGTGAAGGGCAAGCCCGTCCTGGTCCACGTGCAAACAAGCATCGGGTACGGGTCGTCCAAGGCCAACACACACCTGGTTCACGGGTCCCCGCTGGGCGCGGACAACCTGGCCGAGACGAAGCGCACCCTGGGGTTTGACCCCGAAGCCAAGTTTGTTGTCCCGCCCGAGGTGTACGAGTACTTTGCGTCGGTCGGGCCCTGCGGCGCGGCAGCTGAGACGGAGTGGAACGTGCTGTTAGAGCAGTACCGCCACGCGTACCCCGTCGAACATGCTGAGCTCTCCCGCCGCCTGTCAGGCAAGCTGCGCGAAGGATGGGAAGCCGACCTGCCGTCCAAAGACTCCCTCCCTGCCGACATAGCGACCCGTACCGCGTCGAGCCTGGCGATCCAAGCCCTCGCACCGAAGGACGTGTCATGGCTCACAGGATCAGGCGACCTCGCATCCTCCTGTCTTGTCAACTACCCGGGCCAGGTCGAGTTCCAGAACCCCGACACCAAGCTGGGCGACTACACCGGCCGCGTGATGCGCTGGGGTGTGCGCGAGCACGCTATGGCGGCTGTGGCCAACGGGCTCGCAGCGTACCACAAGGGCGTGTTCCTCCCCATCGTCTCGACATTCCTCATGTTCTTCCTCTACTCGTCGCCTGCGAATCGCATGGCCGCGCTCCAGCGCCTCCGGGTGATCGGGGTCGCGACGCACGACTCGATCGGCGTCGGCGCGCTCGGCCCGACCCACCAGCCCGTCGCTGTTGCCGCTCTGTTTCGCGCCATCCCGGGCATGACGTACATCCGGCCTGCGGACGCTGAAGAGGTCATGGGAGCGTATCTCGTCGCTGCTGGGGACTCGCACGCCAACCGCCCGTCGATCATCTCGCTGTCGCGCAACAACCTTCCGTTGCTCGAAGGCTCCGACCGGAACAAGGTCAAGCTCGGCGCGTACGCCGTTTACGGCCCAGAGAAGTCAGACGTCACGCTAGTCGCCACCGGCTCCGAGGTGTCCCTCGCCGTCCAGGTGGCCGACAGCCTTGCCCAGCAAGGCATCTCCACCCGCGTCGTGTCCATGCCCTCCCAGGTTCACTTTGACGCGCAGCCCGAGGCGTACCGCCGAAGTGTGCTGCCGACGCGCGAGTCGCTCGTCGTATCCATCGAGGCGTACGTGTCAACTGGGTGGGCAAAGTACGCCCACGCTGGTGCACACATGGTTGGCTTTGGTCACGCTGCGCCGGCCGACATGCTGTACGAGTACTACGGGCTTGGCGTGGACAACCTCACGACGAAGATCGGGGAGCTGTACCACAAGACCAAGGGCGCTCTGCCGGCCGCCGGCGAGTATGTGGAGCTGCTTGAAGGCTACGTGCCGAATGAGTATGCCTTGGAAGTGTAGTCTGGGTGTTGTCTGTACCAGGTGGATGCATATGTTGGAAGCAATGTGGCATGGTAGTGGTGTGTATTGAATGTGGCACACCCATAGTGAGCAAGCTATTCCATCGTGAACACCACGGCCACTCCTCCAACGTCAGCTCGTGTCACGATGGAGCTCATGCAAGCTAGCTCCAGCATCCTGGCAGATCCCTAACTCAGTCGGCTCGTAAGCAACGTTGCGCGCTCGTTTCCAGAACTCGGTGCCAAGACACCTACCGGAGATAAGCCAGCCCTGCCGTCTGCCGCCGGAGCTAAGCCCGGACAATGTGTTTGCCTGCTCGCAGCCGTCATAAACTCGGGCCAGAGGGCAATATGCCCATCGCAAGCCCAATGACCACCACCAAAGTCGCAATCGCCACCGGCGCCGCACAAGGAATAGGGCGCGCCATCGCCCTCCGTCTCGCAGCCGACGGCTTCTCCGTCGCGGTAGCCGACATTCCTGCCGCGGGCGACTTGCTCGCCTCTGTCGTGGCGGAGATCGAAGCCGCAGGCGGCGCAGCGGTCGCCGTGAGATGCGACGTGCGCCACAAAGCCGAGGTCGACTTCCTCGTGCAGGCCGCCGTCGACGCATTCGGCCGGCTGGACGGTACGTTGCGCTCCACGCACCCCTAACGCCCCAGTTATGGTCGCCAACGCGGGCATCGCGCCGACCGACACCTTCCTGGACATTACGCCGGCGCTCTTCGACAACCTGTACGCCGTGAACGTGCGCGGCGTGCTCTTCTGTTACCAGGCCGCCGCGCGGCAATTCATCGCGCAGGGCGGGGGCGGCAAGCTCCTCGGTGAGTGGCGGCGCGGGCGAGGCTGACCCACGCGCAGCGGCGTGCTCCGTGTCCGGCTTCGACACGCAGCTCCACCAGACGGCGTACTGTAGTTCCAAGTTTGCGGTCCGGTCGCTCAACCAGGGCGCGGCGCGCGAGCTCGGCAAGCACGGCATCACGGCCAACGCGTACTGCCCCGGCACGGTGAACACGCCGATGTGGCAGGCCATGGACGCCGCGTATGTCGGAGACGACGGGCGCCCGGCGCCGGGCGTGCTCACGCAGCGCAAGATCGACGGCACGCCGCTCGGGCGCATCGCTGAGCCTGAAGACGTTGCGGCGCTCGTGGGATTCCTTGCGTCTCCGGCGTCAGACTTTGTCTCGGGCCAGGCGATTCAGGTCTGCGTGAGTGCCTCTATCGACCAAGCTGACGACAGGGCGGCGAGTATGTTACTTAGAAGTATGTACAGTGGCACTGTCACACACGTTGTCTTTCATAATCTTCACAATGTTAATCCCTGAAACTGTCCCGACGGGTCCTCTCGATCGCCTTAATCCTCCTCCTCCGGTTCCGCTGCCTCATTGGCATCACCGTCATCCTCACCCGCCACCTCATCTTCGTCCTCGGCATCCTCTTCGTCCTCGTCATCCTCCTCGTCCCACTCATCACTGTCCTCATCTTCGTCCTCTTGATCGTCAGAGGACCACATGTCGTCATCCCTGTCCGACTCGGACACAGTCTCGGATTCGCCGAGAAGCTCGGCGGCACGAATGAACACATCTCGTTCGTCGTCGCCAGTCAGAGTCTGCTTATGGGCACAAACTCTGGACATGCGCCCGTACGTCCCGCGCTCGTAACGAAGGCTGTACGTCAGGTCTTGGAGTTCCAGCCGGTAGATCGTGGACGTGCCGAAGCTTGAGACGGCGGCGAAAAGCTGGTCCCAACGTTCCTCTTCATCAGAACGCTTGATATTGGCGAGGGTGACTTCTTGTAGAGCCCATTGTGACAGGCCATTCTTGACCGCCGAAGTAGTGAGAAAGAAGCGTTGAAGCGAGAGTTTTTTGAGGTTCTTAAATGGGGATGGCCCGTTCAAGAGCTTCCTAACTGCTGTGGAAGAACTCCCGATAGGGGAACGCCTTTCCATTTTATACATGCCGTCCAGGCTGAGCTCGGTGATTCCGCTGCACAAGCGGATGAAGGCGTCAAACTCGTCCCAACGTCCGGATTTGAACTCCAGCAGGAGGTACGGCTTGAGCGGGAGACGGAGGGCGACCAGTGAGCTGAGAAGGTCGGCAACCAGCTCACGCTCAGGAGGGGTGAGCGAAAACGCAGAGCCGTCAAGCCCCAATTCGTCGTCGTCGCGGGGATACTGGTTGCCGTTGTACTTGAACTTGCTTTGTGGGTGGTTGGGTCGGGGACCGACTGACAGGGACATAGCAGTCGGTCTCTGGCCATGGGCATACGCCAGGGCGAAGAGTACACCCCGGAACACTGCGCTGAGAACGGGATTGGGGTCCTCATTCGCAATTCTCAAAGTGCGCCTCATGCCTCGCCCAGGTAGGAACCTTGTTAACGAGCCCTTGGGATCGGCTACGCGAACACTCGTCGCACAATGAGCCGGCAACGTGACCAGGACTTCTCCAAGGGCTCGCACGAATGGCGTGTCGGGTCCGGGGGTGGGGGGGGGATCGATGCAAAGCACCGTGCTCAGTCCGATGAATTCCCGATTCCTTGACTCTGGGCCATTGCCACGATATTCTGGCGCATCATGACAGACGACAACATGCCGAACGTACGAACCGAACTGAGACGAAGCTATGCCGGAGAGTGCGTCAACTCCTTTCGACGAGGCCATAATGGTAACAGTTTTGAAGGCTTTGGCAATGACAGGGAAGAGCACGGCGTCAAGGGCCTTGCAGCATCTGCGGAGATTGAGGATGTCCTTCAACTTGAGATGCTCCAGGACAAAGGAGAGGACCTCGAACGGTAGAATAGATAGTAGCGGTTCAACGGTGGCTGGGGGCGGGGCGCTCGTCGGAATTTCGAGCAGTGCCGCCGCTCGGTGGAACAGGTCGCCGGGGACGCCTTGCCCAACAGAAAGCGGCCCGAAGTTGCGCAGACGTTGTGTAACGGGCTCCACGTCGCGCGTCGAGTTATGCACAATGACCTTCAAGTAATCCCACGCCATGCAAGGCGGAGGGGGTTGGAACCCCACATACTGCACCTTGTTGTCGTACTCGCCAACCTCGGTGACGTTCTCGAGCACGAGGTGTTCGGGCAGTTTAGGGTGGCCGGAGAAGGCTTCGGAGAGGGCTCGCAGCAGCTCGTCCCACAGGATAGGGTAGTGAATCCACTTCCTGTAACTCCCCCGGTCTTCAGGTGAGAGTGCAGCGCCCTTGTCGAGGCAGACGCGCTCGAGAACGATGGTCTCTGGGCTCCATTGGGTAAGCATTTTGATGAGCACGGTGGGGTGGATGTTGCATCTTGACAGTTTGAGTTCCTTCAGTTGTAGCCGTTCCGGTCCGTCGAGCAGTAGCAGGACGTCCGGTGGCAGATTGCCGGAGAACCGTCGGCACAGTCCAGTCTGCTGAGTGGGCTGCGCGGACTCGGCGGAGGACAGTAACGGCGCCGCTTGTATGGCGAGGATGATGGGCTGGCTTGGTGTGTGTTGTTGAGGTTGATGGGTCGAGACAAGCGGCGAACTGACTAGTCATGTCTGGTGCACCGGTCGCGGGCATTGTGAAACAGTGGCTTGGCGCGGGGCGATGCCGCCATCCCGACTGACGGCATTGTGTTGGTGGCAGGCACCAACATTCCCACAGAGGCATGTGATTGCGGCGATGGACACAGCGTTTGGCTTCTATGACACGCTCCGATTGCCGAAGAGGGCGCGTCGAAGTATCACAAGATCGACAGTATGTATGGCGTACGCCGGCGGCGCCCTCCGCTGAGGCCGAGGGCGTGGTGGGACACCAGCGCCGACCAACCAAACTTTGATGGCTTTACTTGTCCGATTTCCCTCTCACATGCCAACGGGACGTGTGACGGTCACACGTGTCGTCTTATGTATGTACATATGTGCAGGAGACTGAAAGCTAAGAGACGAGCTTTGGGCTTGAAGGCACTCCCCCGCGGCCGCCGCGAGGACCTATGAGTAGGTTCGCTGAAAATGACTATACATCACTGCAAGATGTACTGTACAAGCCGCGCTCCGTCCTCTCCACCATTGTGGCTGTCATCTTTCAGAAGTGTTCGGCCGCCCCACTCCCATCACTGTTATTCTCACCGCCAGCTTCGTCATCATCATCATCTTCGCAAACGTAGGCGCTTGGCGGCCCGAGTGAACACATCTAATTGCGAGTCCGAGTCCGAGTCCGAGTCCGAGTCGTCATCGCTCAGTGTCCGAGCCTGATAAAAAAAAGCGTTGAAGCGAGTAGAGAACTGGTATAGGGATTGGAGTTCCAACCTGTGGATCGTCGATGTGCCGAGGCTTGAGACGTTGTCCATAATATCGTCCCATTTGAGCCCGCCAAAATCAAGCCTGATTTCCCTAAGGGTGATTTGACTCAGAGGCCATTGTGACAACAGATGTATGACGGCCGAGGGATGGAGAGTGAAGCACCGTAGGATGAGTTTCTTGAGGTGAGGAAGCGGTATTGGCTCGTAGATGAGCTTCACCACTGACGCGGATGGCGAAGTCGCCGCAGGCGATCTGTGTGGCTCCATTTGGTCGTCTCTGAACCTATCCACGCCGTCCAGGCTGAGCTCGGTGATGCCGCTGCACAAGCCGATGAAGGCGTTGAGCTGCTTCCAACCTCGGAGTCGCTTCCGCCGATTCTTGTACAGCTTAAGTGAGAGGTGGAGGCCGATCAGTGAGCTGAGAAATGGGGTCACCAGCTCACGCTCGGCAGGGGCAAGTGAAAACGCAGAGTCGTCGAGCCCATCTTGTTTCCCGGCTGCTCCGGCTGTCAGGGTCATAGTAGTCGGTCTCTGACTGCAGGTATACGCCAGTGCGAAGAGTACACCCCGGAAGGCTGCGGTGAAGGGGGGGGTGGCGGAGTCATAAAACCGGGTCCAGTGGTACCCCGTTGCGCCGTGAGGTCGAATTTCTGAATTCATGTTCCATGGGTGCCGCACATCCACGCTGATGCTGGTCATGTTATGTGTCGGCAGGGTAACCAGTACTTTTCCCAGTGCTTGCGCAAACGGTGTGTCGGGTCCAGGGGTGGGAAGGGTGTCGGATGTCTTGTCAAGACGTACCGCGTCCAGGCCGACAAAGTTCAGTTGCTCGGCACTTAAAAAAGGATACTCTGGATCTGGATGATTATGGTGGACGACAACATGTCGAACATATGGGCCGAAGGGGGACGAGGCTATGCTGCCGAGTGCCGTCACTCCGGCCGGAGATGCCATGATGGGAACGGTCCGGAAGACCTTTCCAATGACAGGGACTAGCACGGCGGCCAGAGCCTTGCAGCAGCGGCGGAGGTTGAGGATGGACTTACAGCCCAGATGGTCGCAGATGACGGAAACGACCTCTAGTGGAAGTGTGACCAGCGCAGATTCACCGATGGCTGGGGGCAGGCCGGGGAATGCGTCATTTGGAAGGTGGAGCAGTCCGGCGGCTCGGCGGAACAGGTCGCCGGACTCGCCTTGCGATACGAAGCTTTGCACATGGCCATTATGAACTGGCTTGAAGCACTCCACCTCACGGGTTGAGCTCCTCACGATGATCTCGCGAACCGCCCCGCGGCAGTACCAGACAGGGCGGTTCTTGTCTTCGTACTCGGAAACCTCGCAGAGGTTGTCTAGCGCAAGCTCTTCGGGCATTGTGGCGGCGTGGTCTTCTGACAAGGCTTTGGAGACGGTGCGCAGCACCGCGTCCCATAGCACCGGGTAGCCGACCCACTTCCTGTACCTTCCGCGCTCATCACGCGTGAGGGCAGTGTCCTTGTCGAGGCAGATGTCTCGGAGCGCTACCGTCTTTAGGTGCCATTGGGAAAGCAACTTGATCAGCACGGCAGGTGGGAGGGTGTAGCCAGACAATTGAAGTGTTGTAAGGTGTGGCATGAGCATCGGTGACTCTGCCAGACAGGAGATGGCCTGAACTGGCCCGCGGCCCACGAGCTTGAGGGTCTCGAGTCTGGGGCACATGCTGAGAAATGCGTGGAACTCGTGGTGGCCGGAGGGGTGGCCGGAGGGGTGGCCAATCTTGGCGGCCAGACATCGTAATTCAGCGAGCATGGGCCTTAACATCTCGCGCTGCTGAGGGGTGAAGGAATACGCCGCGTAGTCTAACCCGCCCGCCTGTTTATCCTCGATTGCGAAAGATTCGATTTGGATTCCCTTCTTATGAGCACATGCAACGGCCAAGAGGACACTGCGAAACCTCGAGGTCTCCTTCTCAAAGCCAATGTCATATTGGACGTCGGGAGCGAACAGATCCCACCCGCCATTTGTACCGATGGGGAAACGAACATGCTGGCTCGGGTGTCCTTGTAAGACATATGGCTGAGGAATGGGGCCTCGCTGGCGGTAGACGTATCCGGTACTAATGGTCACCTTACGGAGGGCAGGCAGGCATCCAAATGTGTGGGCAAGGTGGACCGCCAGCCGGGTCTCGAGACCAGAATGTTCGCCATCTTGTGGTGTAGTAGCGAAACGCTTGAGGAGATCACTGTTTTGGTTGACCATGCCTGCAGCCGAGCGTGCGACCACGACGTGCTGTACGTGCTTTCCCAGGGGTCCCAGAGCAAGCCGTCTGAGGAAATCAAGGCCTCTGTTGTTCATGGCGACCGACACGAGCACGAGAGCCAACCTGTCTGCCAGAACAATGTTCAAGCGCTTGCAACAGAGGCGGAGATCTCGAATACGAGTATAGATGTAGATGTCGGGCACATAGTCGAGTATCTTTAGGAGGACGTTGTCCGGGAGGTCCATCAGTCGGAAGAGCTTGACAGGGACTCTGGACGGGAGACTCGTGGATCCGGGACGCTCGGATGGCGGATTGGGGTGCGGAGGCACCGAAGACGACGAGGGCCCAACTTCTTCCATGGCAGTTAGCCGTGATGGATGCGGAGGGGTAAATGTTGACGACACTGTGAGTAGTCAACAACACTTGTAACATCGTCACCTGGACTCATCTCATCGGTGCAATCATGTCAGGGTGCTAGACAGCGGTGCAAGCGTCGTGGGGCCGCGGCCTCTTTGAAACGGCACCCGTGGCTTGGCGCGCGGCCATGCCGTCATCCCGACCAACGGCGACAGGCACCGACATGGTCTTGGTCGGATGTGACAGCGGCGATTTGGCTTCCATGACACGCGCCGACCGCCGCCGAGGCCCCGTCGAAGCATCGCAAGATCGATAGTGTGTATGCCCCGTGCCGGCGGCGCCGCAACACGTGTCGTCTTACATATGTCCATACTGGAGATTTGTTGTTAGACAGGACTCGAGCCCCTGGCCTTGAAACAGCTCCGCCGCTGCGAGGCCCCACACATATCATCGACACCGCATCTTTGTTATATGCACCGCTCTATCACAACAAAAACAACAAAATCTACCAACCCCGATCCGTCCTCTCCATCATTGTGCCTTCATCCTCCCTCACTTGTTCCGCCGCCTCATTCCTATCACCGTCATCCCCACCCCCAGCTTCGTCATCGTCGTTCTTATCGTCCCAGCCTTGACTCTCCTCATCTGCCATATGTTGCAACAAATCGAGCGCTTGTGCTCGAGCGTACGGTCGAGCGCCTACTGTGCGCTCGAGCATTTTCTCTACTTTGTAGATATAAGCCGTCGCAAACTTGAGCGACGCTCTTCATGCAATTACCTCTTCACAACCATGTATGTTGTCTTGGATGGAACCTAGATTTGGGATCGCGCAGGACCTCAGCGGCACGAATGAACACATCCAACGCCGAGTCCGTGTCGTCGTCACTCAGTGTCAAAGAGTGACCCAAAAAATCTTCAAACTCCTCATCGAACTGGTACAAGCAGTCGAGTTTGAGCCAGTGGATCGTCGATGTGCCGAGGCTGGAGACGTTGTCCAAAACTTGGTCCCATAGGAGCCCCCCATCAACACACTTTATGCGGCTCAGGGTGACTTGACGTAGAGGCCATTGTGTCAAAAGACGTATGATCGCCGAAGAATGGAGAGTGAAGCGCCGAAGGGTGAGTTTTTCGAGACGAGGGAGCGGTAATGGCTCTAAAATGAGCTTTCCAACTGCAGCCGAGGAAGAACTCGCCGTAGGTGGAGGATGTTTTTTTCTTTGGCGGCTACCGCCGACTGTTCCGATCCTTTCCACGCCGTCCAGGGTGAGCTCAGTGATGCCGCCGCACAAGCGTATGAAGGCGTTGAGCTGATTCCAACCTTGGATTCGCTTCCGCCGATCCTTATACAGCTCGAGTGAGAGGTGGAGGCCGACCAGTGAGCTGAGAAGTGGGGAAACCAGCTCACGCTCGCGAGACGCAAGCGAAAACGCGGAGTCGTCGAGTCCAAGTGTTTTGTTATTTCTGTTTTGCCATCTCCTATCGTCGTCTCCTACTGTGAGAGTCATAGCAGAAGGTCTCTGATAATAGAGGTACGCCAGGGCGAACAGTACACCTCGAAATACCGCGTTGAAGACGGACGGGCGCGAGTACCGCATCCGTTTGCCGCCGTGAGGGACATTGTCGCTGAAGGTAAACGACGGGTGCGGCTGGTGTACGTCGACACTGGCCATGTTAAGTGCCGGCAAGGTAACCAGGACCTTTCCCAGCGCTTGCGCGAATGAGGTGTCGGGTCCAGGTGTGGGTAAGGTGCCTAACGTCTTGTACTCCTGCCCTTCGTCCAGTCCGACGAATGCCAGCTGAGCGAGACGCAAGGGTTTGTCACCTGTATAGTCTGGAGCATCATGGTGGACGACAACGTGTTGAACATACGGGCCGAAAGGTGACGAGGCTATGTCGGCGAGTGCTGCGACCCCTGCCACAGAAGCTGCGATCGGAACTGATCTGAAGATATTGCCAATGACATGGACGAGCACAGCCGCGAGGGCCCTGCAGCATCGGCGCAGACGGAGGATATCCCGTAAGTCCAGATTCTCGCAGATAGCGGAAAGGACGTCAAATGGTAGAGTGTCGAGCATAGATTCGACACCCGCGGGGGGCGGGCCGGGGAATAAGGCGTCCCATCTAAGAGGTGCCGCTGGGCCGTATGGGAGAAGTCGAGCCGCTCGGCGGCGTCCAAGAAGTCCAGCCGCTTGGCGGAACAGGTCGCTAGGGTTGCCTTGCCCAACAGATGCTCGCTCGAAGTTGTTCGGCCCGGGGTTGTTCAGAGGTTCCGGAATGGGCTGCACATCGCAGGTCGAGCTCTTCAAGACGATCTTCTCGGAATCCCACTCCCTGCGCCTTTTTGTGGGAGCTTCAAACCAGACTCTGAGCATGTTGTCGTCGTACTCGCAAACCTCAAGGACGCTGTCTAGCTCGAGCTGTTTGGGCAGTTTGGCAGCATGGCCTAAGAAGGCTTCGGAGAGGGCTCGCAGCACCGCCTCCCAAAGGACAGGGTAACCAATCAACTTCCTGTACCTTCCGCGGTCGTCACGCGAGAGGGCAGTGTCCTTGTCGAGGCAGACGCCTCGAAGGGTTACTGTCTTTAGCTGCCATTGTGTAAGTAACTTGATAAGCAAGGCAGGTGGGAGGGTGTAGCCAGACAATTCGAGTGTCGTGAGGTGAGGCACGGGCATCGATGACTGCATCGGTGACTCTGCCAGACCGCAGATCCCCTGACCTCGCGCGCTGCTCAACAGCCTGAGGGTCTCGAGTCGGGGGCACATGCAGAGAAATTCGTGGATGTCTTCGTGACTCGAGTCGCCAATCTTGGTGAAGAGAATCCGCAATTTGGCGAGTACCGGCATCAACAGCTCGCGCTGCTGTGGGGTGAAGGAATACGCCGTGTCGTCTAGTCCGCCCGACTCCTTATTCTCAATTGCGAAAGCCTCGATTTGGACTCCTGCCTTATGGGCATACCCAAGGGCCAAGAGGACACTGCGAAACCTAGCGGTCTCGTCTCCCATGCCGAGAAGGTCGTCGTATTTGTGTTTCGAGCCAGACCGATCGAAGCCGCGGAGGGGACCTCCGAAGGGAAAGCGGAACAAGTCTGCTTTATGCAGTTGGAAGGGATAGACTCTGAAGTTGTCGTAGATGTGTCCGGTACAAATGGTCACTGAGCGGAGACCCGGGAGGGATGCGAACATGTCGGCAAGGTGCACCGCCAACTTCGTCTCGAGGCCGGCATGCTCGCCATTGTGCGGAACAGTAGCGAACCGTTGGAGAAGAGATCTCGGGTATTTGCTGCCTACAAACCCGCGTGCGAGAACGACGTGCTGTACGTGCTTTGCGAGGGAGCCACGAGCAATCACGCGGAGAAAACCAAGGCCCTTGTCGTTGATAGCGACCGAGATGACCCTGAAAACACGAGCTGCGATGTGGGCCACAAGGCTGTCCAAGCGCTTGCAACAGAGGCGCAGTGCTGGAAGCTCACGACGTTCACGACGTCTGTAGACCACATGGTCGCATATCATTCGGAGGACGTTGTCCGGCAGGCTCATTAGTCCGAATCGCTTGAAGGGGACGCAGGGCGGGACGCTCGTCTGTCTTTGGCGCTCCGATGGCGAATTGGACGGCGTGCACGCCGAGGAGGACGACGGTCCGACATCTGCTTCCATCGCTGTTCGCGGTGATGAATCTGGCGTGAGCGCTGATGGATGCGGAGGGGTAAATGTAGACGACGATGTAAGCAGTCAACAACACTTGTATCCTCGTCACCTGGACCAGCGGTGCAAGCAGGTCACCCCACTATACAGCTGTGCAAGCGTCGTGGGGCCGCGGCCTCTTTGAAACGGCACCCGTGGCTTGGCGCGCGGGCATGCCGTCATCCCGACCCGCGGCGTGTTTCTGTACAGGCACCGACATAGTCATGGTCGGATGTGACAGCGGCGATAGACGCAGCGTTTGGCTTCCGTGACATGCCCCAACCGTCGCCGAGGCCGCGTCGAAGCATCGAATGGTCGACAGTGTGTATGCCACGTGCCGGCGGCGCCCTGTGGAGGCCGAGTGCGTGGCGGGGCACCGGCGCTGCGCCAGCCAATGATGGCATAACTGGTCTGATTCCCGCTGTCAAATGCCTTTGCGAGGTGTCACGGTTACGCTTGTCATCTCAGATGTCCAGTATGTATGCATCTTTGCTCTATGCACCACACTACTAGAACACGATTTACCCGACCCCAGACCGCGGGATTCGTCCCGCCATTGTGGCCATCATCGTCCTCCGTCTGTCGCGCCGTCTCATTCTCATCGCCATCATCCTCACCCTCAGACTCGCCATCATCCTCGTTGTCCGAGTCTTCACGCTCCTACCATCTACGTCTTTTCTTCTTCTTTTTTAGCGGCTGGAACCCAGATTTGGGGTCACGTGCGAGCTCGGCGGCGCGACTGAACAGATCAAACTGCGAGCCCGAGTCGTCGTTACTCAGTGTCGGATGCCACCATTGCTTAAACTCCTCATCGAACTGGAACAGACTTCCGAGGTTCAGCTCGGGGATCTTCGATGTGCCAAGGCTTGAAACGTTGTCGAAAACTTGGTCCCATAGGAGCCCTCCATCTACAAGCTTGATGTCCTGAAAGGTGACTTGACGTAGGGGCCATTGCGACAATAGATGTATGACTGCCGAAGGATGAAGAGTGAAGTGTTCAAGGGTGAGCTTTTTGAGGCGAGGAAGCGGCATTGGCTCCCCAATGAGCTTCCCAACTGCTGTGGATGGAGAAGTCCCCGTAGGCGGGCGGTGTGGCTTCTTCTGGCCTGTCTCGATGTAATCCACACCGTCCAGGCTGAGCTCGGTGATGCCGCTGCACAAGCGGATGAAGGCGTTGAACTCCTTCCAGCCTTGGACTCGCTTCGGCCGATTCTTGTACAGCTTAAGTGAGAGGCGGAGACCGACCAGTGAGCTGAGAAGGGGGGTAACCAGCTCACGCTCGGGAGGCGCTAGCGAGAACGCGGAGTCGTCGAGTCCAGATGTACCTACTGCAAGAGTGGTAACAGTAGGTCTCTGACCATGGAGGTACGCCAGGGCGAAGAGTACTCCCCGAAATACCGCATTGAAGACGGGCGGGCGAGAGTACTTTAAGTCTCTGCCGCCGTAAGGGACCATGCCTGAGTAGCGGCTACGCCACGGGTGCGGCGTGTCTACGCCCACACTGGTCATCGTGAGTGCCGGCAAGGCGACCAGTACCGTTCCCAGCGCCTGCGCAAATGGCGTGTCGGGTCCAGGTGTGGGCAAGGTCCCTTTCGTCTCGTACTCCTGGTCCTTGTCCAGTCCGAGGAATGAGAGCTGGGCGCGGCACAATTCGTACCAGGAATTTCTGGGCGGGTCATCGCCAGGAACTGCTGGATGATTATCATGGACGACAACATGCTGAACATACGGGCCGAATGGTGACGAGGCTATGTCGGCTAGTGTTGCGACCCCTGCCGCGCAAGCCGCGATGGGAATCGTTCTGAACAGTTTGCTGGCAAGGACATGGAAGAGCACGGCGGCGAGAGCTTTGCAGCTTCGGCGGAGATTGATGATGTCCTCTAACTGCAGATCCTCGCAGATGACGAACATAACCTCCAACGGTAGGATGGGGAGCGTGGGTTCAGCGGGGGCTGGGAGCGGGCCGGGGAAGATATCCTCCGGAGGGTCCAGCAGTTCGGCCGCTCGGCGAAACAGGTCGCCAAAGTCGCCTTGCACAACATCCACATTATTTGACCAGTGGAAAAGAAGCTCCACCTTGCGAGTCGAGTTTTTTACGATGATCTTTGGCCTTCGAACGCCAGGATCTCCAAACCAGACTTTCCGAATCTCGTCGTTGTACTCGCAAACCTCGCACACGTTATTTAGCACAAGCTGCTCGGGTATTTCAGCAACGCGGTCTGAAAAGGCTTCGGAGAGGGCTCGCAGCACCGAATCCCACAGGACCGGGTACCCAATCCACTTCCTGTACATTCCGCGGTCGTCATGCGAAAGGGTAGTGTCCTTGTCGAGACAGACGTGTCGGAACTGAACTGAATTGAGGTGTCGTTGGGAAATTAGCTTGATGAGCATGTGCGGTGGGAGGGTGTAGCCTCTCAGTTGTAGGTCGCTAAGGCGAGGCACGAGCACCGGTGGCTCTACAAGACCCAAGATGGCCTGAGCGCGCTCGCGCCCTAAGAGCTTGAGGCTTTCGAGTCTGGGGCACATGCGGAGAAATGTGTAGAACTCCTGATAGCTCGAGCCGTCGATCTTCGTACCGAGAGTCCGTAATTCGGCGAGCATGGGTCTTAGCAACTCGCGCTGCTGCGGGGTGAAAGAATACGCAGCGTCGTCTAGTGGGCCAGCCTTCCAATCCTCGATCGAGAAAGAACAGATGAGGATTCCTTGGTGACAGGCGTATGCAAGGGCCAACATGATGCTGCGAAATAGGGCGGTTTCGGCCCGCAATGCGAGTTCGTACGCATGCTGCTGGTCTTCGTCGTTCAACCTCACCCACGAAATCTGCGAGCTGTACCCAAACTCTCTTACGGGCATCCATCCACGAGCGACGGTATACGGCAGTGTCGGGAATCGCAAACAGTCGGGATGTTCTCTCCTCGGGGCATACAGAGACCGCCTACCAATGGTCACGTAGCGGAGGGCGGGCAGGGATGCGAGCGTGTCGGCAAGTTGGACCGCCATCTGCGTCTCGAGGCCAAGACAGTGTTCACCGTCACTCTGAACAGCAGGGAAGCTGTCAAGGAAAGCCGTGAGGCTCTCGCTCTGTTCGCTGCCTGCTTCGCCGCGTGTGAAAAGGATGTGCTGTACGTGCCTTCCCAAGGGACCGCGAGCAATCCCGTCGAGAAGACGAAGGCCATCGGCGTTGATGGCGATCGACACCATTTCGAAGACTGGAGCGATGAGGTCTGCCAGAACGACGCTCAAGCGCTTGCAACAGAGGCGCAGTGCGTTGAAAGTAAAACGGGGCCGGTAACGGGGATTCCACTGGTCGAAGTGCCTGTCAGGGTGGTTGGGGTCGAATGCATAGTGGCATATCTCGAGGAGGACGTTGAGCGGGAGGCTGGCCAGCCCGGGGCTCTCGGATGGCGGCGTAGACTGCGCTGGCTCCGAGGAGGACGAGGGCCCGACGTCCACTTCCATGGCTGTCGGCGGCGATCGAGCAGGCGTGGTGTGTGCTGATCGATGCGGAGCTCTAAAACGTAGACGACGATGTGAGTAGTCAACAACACTTGAATCATCGTCACCTGGATCAAGCTGAGGTGTCCAAGCGTCATCACCCCACTCGACGGGCTGTGCAGGCGTCGTGGGGCCGCGGCCTCTTTGAAACGGCACCCGTGGCTTGGCGCGCGACCATGCCGTCATCCCGACCAGGGGCTTGTGTTTGTGTACAGGCACCGACATTGCCCCAGTGGCATGTGACAGCGGCTGTTGGCTTGCATGGTACGAGCCGACGACTGTGTGCACCGCACCAGACCTCGGCGGCGTCGACGAGCATGGGCATCTTGTGGCGGCCGGCGCGGGGCGATCCTACGATTACGCTCGCTCAGGTAACAGTCCGATTCCAGCTCCCATGAGCTCGGTTTTGACCAGTGCGGCGGATCCTTCGCTGGCCGGCGCCAGTCGCCTGCTTGGCCCGCCGCTGCCTTTGACCCTCATGTATTATGCCAGTCACCCACTGCGCGTCCCGTCGTCCCCACGTGACGTGCCACAGACGTACAAGCTTTGGCGGCTTGGAGGGAAAGTGGCAAGTGGCAAGTAGGTCCTGTCGCGATGCAACGACTGGATTTCGGGCACGTTGAGACGCTCGTGATATACCGCCGTGTTTAGAGTGCCCCGTGATGCTGTGCGCCATCCCGATTCGTGTATACCCTACCATTCTGTTCATAATGCCACTCCAAGGCACGTATCAACTCCTGATGCTCCGCCCCCCTTTTCCGATGGCTCTCGTCCTCATCCCCATCTTCGCCCTCATCCATCCTCTTCCTCCTCTTCCTCATCGCTATCATCGTCATCATACCCATCACAGCCCTCTTTCGGATCATCCCAATCACTGAAATCTTCATCAGCCCTTTCTTGCCAGTCGGACCCCCGCTCAGGACTTTTTAGTCGTTCGGCGGCGCGACTGAACACATCCCGTTCCGTGTCGTGAGTCAAAGCCATCCCATCGCCGTCAACAGCTTGGTACGGCTCGGTGTCGTCCACACGAGTAAGGTAAAGGTTTTTTAGCTCCAGTCGCTGTGTCATTGACGTGCCGAGGCCTGAGACGGCGACAAAAACCTCGTCCCACTGAGCATTGCGAGCTTTGGACTGAGGCTGGAGCGTGATGTCCAAGAGGGTAACTTGGTGAGCCGGCCATTGTGAGAGCAGCTTTGTGATGCTTAAAGGTTTGAGTGCAAAGCGTTCCAGCTTGAGGTCTACGAGGCGAGGGAGCGGGAACGGTTCCTCTACGAGCCTGTGAAGAGCGAACGAGGATGCTGAGTCATGATCAACCTGGTACACGACCCCGTCGAGGCTGAGTTTGGTGACGCCGCTGCACAGGCGGAGGAATCCGTGGAAGTTGTCCCAGGACTGCTGCCAGTCATGGTCATACGGATCCAGCGCCAAACCGAGCACCAGCAATGAGCTGAGAAAGGGAGTCACTAGGTCTCGTCCCGGCGGCGTGAGTGAAAAGGCCGAGTCGTCGAGGCCGCAATGACCGCACCAATTCGAGTAGCCATAGACTTCCAGGGATGAGATAGTTCTTCCCTTTGCATGGGCATTCGCGAGGGCGAAGAGAACACCACGGAAGACAGCGTTGACGGCGCGCTTGTCAGTGCGCGTCTGGTAGGTCTTCGTGCCGAGCGGTTTCACCTGGTGGTGGGAATCAATGCCGTAGATGGGAAGACTGCCAACAGTTATCAATGCCGTAGATGGGAAGACTGCCAACAGTTATTTTCTGAAGCGTCGGCAAGGCTCCGAGCACCGGCTCCAGCGCTTGGGCAAATGGAGTGGTGGCTGGAGGCGGATCGTACGAGTCTGGATCTATCCCGAGGAATGCCAGCTGCGCGACGAGGACCTCTTTGAGGGTGCCGCTGTTGCTTTTTCCCCTTGAGCTCGTTCCAATCATCCGCGAGAAAACAACGTGTTGAATGTACGAGCCAAAGGGAGACGAGGCCATGCGTAGGAGTTCGGCAACTCCTGTCGGTGAGGCCATAATGGGAATAGGAACGGTTCCGAAGGCTTTCCCAACGGTATCGAAGAGTACGTTGGCGAGGGCCTTGCAGCTTCGGCGGAGATTGGTGATGTCTTTCAACTTGAGGTGCTTGCAGACAAAGGAGAGAACCTCAAACGGTAGGAGAGCTAGTTGAGGCTTGACGGTGGGTTGCTCGGGGGGTGCCGGGAATGCGTCGCGCGGAGTCTTGAGCATTTCGGCCGCTCGATAGAACACGTCCCCCGATGGGACCGACAGGGTGGTGGATTCCCTGTCATAATAGTGCGGGCGGTCATTAACGACGACATGGCCGCGGCCAACAAACGTCACCGCGTCAGTATTGGCCGCTTCGACGGTGGGACTTTGAGGTCCGTGGCACCAGGAGTGGCAGAACTGGACAGTGCGTATCTTGTCGTCGAAGCTGCAGACCTCCTTGATCCCATCGAGGACGAGCTTTTCGGTTCTTTCCTCTTGGTCGAGGTCTGAGACGGCGCATAGCACCGCGTGCCACAGCACTGGGTAGCCGGCCAACTTCCAGAACTTCTTTCGATGCTCTCGCACGAGCGCAATGTCCTTGTGGAGACAAACACCCTTGAGAAGTACAGTCTTTGGACTCCAGTGGGAAAGCAATTTGATGAGCGTGGTTGGCTGAATGGTGCAATTATACAATTCCAGTGTTTCGAGTTGCAGCCGTTCCGATTCGTCAAGGAGGATGAAGTCCGCTGGTGCCAGATAGCCGACGAGCCTACGGCACCGGAGATGAGGGCACATGTTCATAAACGTGTTGAAATCGCCATGCTCGTTCGAGTGGTCAGGCCTGGTGGGGAGCGCGCGGAGTTCGGCGAGCATGAGCTTCAACAAGTCGCGCTGCCGTTCCGTGAATGAATACGCAGTCTCATCCAGGAAACCAATATTGACCTTGACAGCAATGATGCGGTACCATGCGGTCTCACGGGCATGCGCAAGGGACAGCAAGAGGCTGCGAAATATTTTTGTGATGACTCGAGACTCATAGTCGTCATCCTTGGGTAGATTTGAAGACACCAACAAGTCGGGTTTGTTGAAGACCGGCGACGGCGGATATGGGTCCTTAAACGAGGGGTGTTGGAGAGTCGGGGTTAACACGCGGGGAGAAGCCTTTATGTGATATGGCCCACTGTACAAGCGTCCGGTACCAATGGTCGCTCGTTGGAGGGCGGGCAGGGATCCAAATGTGTTGGCGAGTCGGGCCGCCAACAATGTCTCGAGGACACCTTCGAGGCCAGCAGCAGGATCACCCTCTCCCGGGCGCCCCAATCCAAGGAGCGTCGTTTGCTCTGCGTGCTCCAGCTGTTCCATTGAAGATCCTTCGAACCCTTGGCGTCGGCTCAAGGGGGCGACGACGATGTGTTTAATATCCTTTGCAAAGGGGCCGCTAGCGAGTCGGTGGAGAAAGTCCAGCCCGGCGTTGCAGACTTTGATGGACACGACCTCGAAGTCAGGAGCTATGCGTTTGGCCAGGACGAGGCTCAACTGCTTGCAGCAGAGGCGGAGTGCCTTGAAAGTGGGACCGCGAACATACCATTGGTCGTCGCTCCCGATCGTATGGTCCGCATAGTGACATATCAGGCTGAGGACTTTGAGCGGGAGGCTTGCGAGGTTGGGCTGAGCGCGCCTGGGGAGCGTGGGCTGAGCCACGCCGGCGGAGGACGACGACGGCGCCTCTTGCATGGCGAGGTTGGTCCGGCGTTGGGTGTGCTGTTGATTGTTGATGTGAAGAGGCAAAAGGCAAGGAAGTCTTGGTAGGTGATATGTGGGTGCCGTCGCGGGCATCATGGGTCGGGGGCCGCGGCCACTTGAAACGGGCATCTGGTCGCTTGGCGCGCGTGACCATGCCGTCATTCCGGCGGATGCTGTCGGAGTGGACGCGGTGCATATGCATATGCGGTGCAAACAGCAGTGGGCACGCCGAGGTCGCCATCGGCGCTGGGGCCGTCTCCGCCGCCGCCATCGCCGATGAATCGGGCTGGCAGTGTTGCGGCGTGCAGTTGGGGGAAGGCGGGCGGGGAAGGCCGGTTGACGCGACTCGGCTCAGCATCACCAGGTTAGTCAAGTTGCGTCATCTGTCTTCCTCCACCACTCACCCACCACACCATGTCGCAACAACAACAACCAGAACAGCAGCTACACACGCTCAGCGCGACAGACGTCGCAGCGCGCACACGCGCAGGCACCTTGCGTGTGGAGGACTAGTGCGTCGCCCCGCGGCAGAGCTCAGCTGACGCCCAGCGCGCGCGCCATCCTCACCCACATCGACGCGACCGACCCCGCCTTGCGCGCATGGGTGGTGTACAACCCGGACCAAGTCCTCGCGTCGGCGCGGGCGCTGGATGCGATCCCGCTAGAAGACCGCGGGCCGCTGCACGGCGTCGCTGTCGCCGTCAAGGACATCTTCCTCGCGCGCGAGTACCCCACCGCGTACGGCTCAAAGTGGGAGGGGCACGTTGCGCCGGCTGGGGTGGACGCGACTGCCGTCGCGGTGCTGCGTGGGGCCGGGGCGCTGATTGTTGGCAAGACGACGACGACGCAGTTTGCCGCGTGAGTGGGGTGTTGGGGGGGTGGGCGGTCGGCCGCGGCGAGTACGCACCCCAGCACGGAAGACAGGGAAGACTCGGCCATGTCCGAAGCTCACACCGCAGCTCGACGCACGGCCCACCGACCGTCAACGCCGTCGACGCGCAGCGCACGCCGGGCGGCTCGTCGTCCGGCTCGGCGGCCGCCGTCGCCGCGTTCCAGGTGCCCCTGGCGCTCGGCACCCAGACGGGCGGGAGCATCATCCGGCCAGCGTCGTTCAACGGCGTGTGGGGGCTCAAGCCGACGTGGAACGCCATCTCGCGCGACGGCGTCAAGATTTGTACGTGGGCAGCCTGGACGCGCTGACGCTAGACTCGCTCACGTGTGATACGGTCGGGCTGTTTGCGCGCAGTGCGGCGGACCTTGCGCTTGCGGGCAGCGTGTTTGGGTTGTCCGAGCCTGCGCCCGAGCCTGCGGACGTGCGCGGCCTGAACTTCGCGTTCGTGATGACTGGGGCGGGCGTGCACGCGACGGACGCCACAAGGGAGGTCCTGAAGAAGGCTACCGAGCTGCTGGTGCATGCTGGCGCGCGGGTGCATGAGACGGAGCTCGAGGCGTTCAATGATGCCGGCGACCAGACGCAGTGGCACGACACGGCGCGGTACCGCGCCGTCATTTATCCGGAAGGCGCACGCGCCTTCTGGGCCGACTACCTCACGTACCCCGAGTCGCGGCGCGAGGCCGAGCGGGTACGTCGGTTCGAGAGCGATGTCGTAGAGCAGATCGAGGAGGGGCTGGCACGCGCGGACGAGCACGTCGCCGCGCTCGACACCTACGCGCGGCTCCGGGAGCGCTTTGAGAGTATCATGGAGCGATACGACGCGATCATCACGCCCAGCACGACGGGGTACGCGCCGCTGCTCGACGGCACGCGGCACACGGGCGACTCGGTCTTCTGCACACTGTGGACGACGCTGCATGTGCCGGTTGTCAATGTACCGGGGCTGAGCGTCGACGGACTTCCCGTCGGCGTGTCGGTTGTAGGGCGGCGACACGACGACGCGAAGGTGCTGCGTGTGGCCGAGGCCGTCGGCCGTGTGCTCGTTCAGGGTTAGTCGCTGCATGCATTTGGTGTGAGAGAGTCAGAGAGCACAGAGAAAAGACACACAGACAGAAGCCGTCGTGAGGGCCCCCGCCGGATGCCAAGCCGTTGCCGTCGGCAGGGCGCGGGCCGGGCCCATGACGACACCGGCGACGAGCACGACATGGCGGGCAATCCGGAAGTGCAGCGTCGTGCAGCGTGTATCGTTTAAGACCGCAACGACGGCGTGCATCCACATCCCCCAACACACACACCATGTCCACCCCCTCCGTCACCATCCACACGCTGCCCGGCTCGACGGACACCGACGGCGCGGGCACGTCTTTGCGCGACATCATCGAGGCCGGCCTCGTCGGCGGGGAGCTCACGACCCCGGGCGAGCGGGACGAGGACAAGGACTGGGCGTACACGCGCACCGTGTCGCCGCTGATACACTACGACGCCGATGGGCTGAAGTACGTCGCCGCCGCGAGCACCGCTGACTTCCTTCCCTAGGCTATTCGACCAGATCACGGTCGACAACCCGCACTACTACCCCTTCCACGACGAGCTGGGCATCTTCACGACCCACGGCGCGGAGATTGCCGCGGCGGTGGGTTTCGGGCCCGACGCGGACACGGAGCGCGGGTTCGACGTCGTCGAGCTCGGCGCCGGCGCGCTGCGCAAGACGGCACACCTGCTCCAGGCGTTTTCTGATGCGCTCCCGCCGTCGAACAACCCCGCCCCGATTGCGTACTACGCGCTCGACCTGTCCAAGCCCGAGCTCGAGCGCGTGCTCGGCGACCTGGACGCGGGGTACGGCGCGAGCCTGGGCCGCGTGTCCCGCGTCGGCCTGCACGCGGACTACGATGCCGGGCTCGCGCTCGCGTCCGACGGCGGCTTGGCTGCCTTGAGCGGCGCCGACGCGGCCCGCCCGCACCACTTCGCGTTCATCGGCACGTCGCTGGGCAACTTCTCGCGCGAGGACGCAGCCGACTTCCTCCGCCGCATCCCGCTGCGGCCCGGCGTCGACCGCCTCGTGCTGGGTCTCGATGGCCGCCCGGAGCCGGGGCCAGAGGGCCGCAGGAAGGTCGAGACGGCGTACAACGACCCCGCGGGCAAGGGCCGTGCGTTCGAGGAGCACGGTTGGGTTGTAGTGCGGCGCGAGCTCGGCCTCCCGCCCGACAGCAACATTGAGTGGGCGAACCGGTACAACGAGCCGCTGGGTGGGTTGTGGTGGTGGGGCGAGCTGACGCGGCGAAGGGAGGCACGAGTGCTACTACCGCGTCAAGGAGGCGCAGACACTGCACCTGCCGAACAAAGGCGTCGATGTGCAGCTTGACAAGGGCGAGCTGCTGCATGTCGAGTGGAGCATCAAGGTGGGTACGGGTGCCGGATGACTGGACTGTGGTCGGTGCGGGCTGCCGGCGCCGCGGCGCAGCAGCGCTGCTCGCACTCGCACTGCCGAAGCCGAACATCCGCAGTCGGGGGTGACGCCGCGCCGTGCACGACGCCTACGCCACCTGCAGCGCCTCTGGCCTCTCCCTGAGCGTTTCATGCTCGCAACGGCGTTCGCAACTGACACGCCCAGTGGTCCTACGACGAGGCGACACGCCTGTTCGCCGACGCCGGGCTGCAGGTCGTGCAGAGCTGGAAGGCGCCGACGTCCGAGTACAGGGTATGGGTGCTGGAGAAGGCGGCGTGAGGCAGGCGCGTCGGACGCGACGCGTCGGTGCATGCAGTGCTGCAGTGCTGTCGCTTGCTCGTTTCGTTTGTCGTCTATGCATAGGATTGTGGGGAGCCGCGGTTGATGCAGCGCTGCAGCACTGCCTGTTCCAGGGAGATGCGAGACATCCTTTCCGAGCAGCCCGAGGCCGCAGGCGGCAGCGCCGAGGAGCGGCCATCGATCCCCTGCCGGCATCGAGTGGCGTAAAGCCACTTGAAGCTTGGCAGCGCGACACGGCGGAAGCGGGAACGCGGCCTGACGCGTGATGACTGGACGCGCGCGGCGCGGCATGCATGTCATTTCCGCCGAGTTGCTCATCTCGACCGACGACCCAACGCCTAGCCGCGGTGATCGCGACAGCTTCAGGTGAGGTGGGCGCCGACAAGACATGATAAATACCCGCGCCGCCCTCGCCCACATCCCCACCATTCTCCCATCCCTTCCCACCATGACCATCCAGCGCGGCATCCAGCGCCCGGGACTCGGACTCCCGCTCGACCACAACACGCCGACGCCGTACGACCGCTCATGGAACGCGCGCGACAAGCCCAAGCCGCCGAAGAACGACGGGTTTCCGTCCGCCGTGCTCGAGGACGGGTGGAAGAGCAACACGCCGACGGTGCGCGAGCGCGCCATCATCGCGTTCATCGACTCGATCACCGACAAGCCCGAGTGGTGGGCCAAGATCGACAACGCGGAGATCACGGCCAAATGGCGCGCCGAGATCAAAGGCGCTG
Organism: Vanrija sp. TS_01; assembly: GCA_026725045.1. Lineage (NCBI taxonomy): Eukaryota > Fungi > Basidiomycota > Tremellomycetes > Trichosporonales > Trichosporonaceae > Vanrija > Vanrija sp. TS_01. Next base: position 838,957 of record JAPKIE010000009.1, read on the forward strand.
TCGAGGCGGGCGCCGCGCCCTACGACGCGGGCTTTAGCGACGAGATGTTCGAGTTTGCGCTCCGCGAGCTGCGCGACAAGGCGAAAATCTACAACGAATACGGCTACGTGTCGGTGCTCGACCTCGCCGCAAGCGTGATCAAGGCCGACGGCGACGCGGCCGTGCCCGAAGCACTGCGCCAGCGTCTGATCGACGCCGTGCGCCCGCTTGAGGACGTGCCCGCCGACGAGGTCGACTGGCACCCGGGCTCGGACGGCCTCGTGCGCGACATTGTCCACCCGAGCCTTTTCCCGCTGGTGTACGGCAAGACGCGGTACCTCGCCGACCGGGAGCTGTCGGTCGGCGACGCGCTCGCGGCGTGGGGCTCGGGCGAGGTGGTCCCCGCGCTCGAGAGCGAGGAGGACATCAAGGCGCGCACCAAGTGGCTCAAGGAGACTGCGAAGAAGGAGGCCAAGGCGGCCAAAGAGGCCGCCGAGGCCGCGGGCGAGGAGGTGCCGGCCGACGACGCGGGCGACAACTCGGACGCAGCGTCGCAGGCCAGCAGCTACAACTACGAGCGGTGGCAGGCCAAGCGCGACGCCGAGGAGAAGGCCGCGCGCGCACGCCTGTGGAGCAGCCGCTTCCAGTGGCTGCCGGCCGAGGTGGACGTCGCCGCCGACGGCAAGGCGACGTTCGCAAGCTACATCAACAACCTGCACCCGGAGCACAACAAGGCGCTGTACGGCGTGCTCGAGGAGCTGGTCACGGCTTCGCTGCCGCTCCTTGACGCGGCGTACGGCCGTGTCATGAACTGGGACGCGCTGACGCAGAAGGTGGGTGGGGCGGGGTGTGGGCGCAGGGGCATGACTGACACACCCAGGCGGCCGGCGCAAACTTCTCGCCGCCGTTCGACTCGGCAGAGTACGCGACCCGCATCCCATGCGTCGACAGCAACCGAAAGTGCCTCACCCCCGCCATCTGCGCCAAGGCCGGCCCGGGCGGCTGGTGCTCCGAGTACAACCGGCCCGACCGCACGACGGATAACTCCGACAACGACAATGACGATGATGATGACGAGGACGAGGATGAGGACGAGGACGAGGGAGAGGAGGGTGAAAATGGCACAAGTGAGGGTGCTGCCGAGGGTGCTGCCGAGGGCACTACCGAGGGCGCCGCCTCCGCCGTCGAGCCTGCCGCCGAACCCACAGAAGACGCCCAGCCCGCGGCCGCCGACGAGGACATGGCCGTGGACGAAGCAGACGATGAGGATGCAGACAATGACTCAGACAACTCCGACTCCGACTCTGACTCCGCCGACTCCTATGACCCCTGGTCAGGCATGACGGAGGAGGAGAAGGCCGAGCGCAAAGCCATCCTCGAAAAGCAGCACCTCGAGAACAAGCGCCGGGAGGAGGAGCGCAAGGCCAAGTACGCCGCCATGGCAGCAACTGCGCCGCCCTATGAGGTCCTTTTCCCTCCTGACTACGACTTTGGCTACGAGGACGGCGACGACTCGTACGAGAAGGACGCCAAGTGGAACGAGCACACGCACCCACCGCAGCAGCCCGAACCCGCCGAGTACAAGTACATAGGACCGACGTCGTTCAACAAGAGCACGAGCGACCTGTTCAAGCTGCCGTACAACGACGCCGCCAAGCCGGTCAACCGCCTTCAGGTCATTGTCAAGCTCGCCAACATTGAGCTCACGCCCGAGAAGCCGAGCTACGCCGGCGGCAGCTGGCACATTGAGGGCCAGCTCAACGAGCGTATCTGCGGCACCGCGCTGTACTATTATGACAACGAGAACATCACGGCGTCGCGGCTGGCGTTCCGCACGCCGGCCGACGCCGAGGGCTTCTCCGAGGGCGGGTTCGAGTACGAGCAGGGCGACCACTCGCCCTTCGAGGCGTACTACGGCGTCGACGCCGACATGGACGGCGACAGCAGTGTCATGCCTGTCGGTGACGTCGCCACGCCGCAGGGCCGCCTGCTCGCGTTCCCCAATGTGTTGCAGCACCGCGTGAGCCCCTTCGAGCTGGTCGACAAGACCAAGCCCGGGCACCGCAAGATTGTCGCGCTCTTCCTTGTCGACCCGCAGACGCCGGTCGTATCAACCGCGCACGTCCCGCCGCAGCAGGCGTCGTGGGGCAGCATCAGCGAGATCGACAACAAGCTCCCGCCCGAGCTCCAGTACCAGATCTACGCCGACCTCGGGTGCCCGTACTCGCTCGACGAGGCCAAGGAGATCCGCGCCGAGCTGATGCAGGAGCGCAAGGCGATTGACGTTGACATTAAGGAGAGCTTCGAGCTCGCCGGGTGGAACTTCTGCGAGCACTAGGGTGGGGTTGGGGTTCAGTGTCTGTGTTTGGGTATTGGGGTTGGATGCAATGTCGTGTATTCTGTGCTCGAATCACTGGCCAGCGTGCTGACGAGGTGTGGGCGATGATCTTCCCGGGCTCACTCAGCAAGCAAAGCGTCCCCGATGCAGCAAAGTCCGAATGCTGATGCGTTAGAGGAGATGGACACAGTGGTGAGCAGCGGCGACGGCCGATGGCCGGCAACCTGCATGAGCGCTCAGCAGGCCCACTGCAGACTACGGCCTGCCGAGTTCCCTAGCGCGATAACGGCCGCCGCCGTATCGCTAGCAGCTACAAGCATGCACCAAGCGCGGTTGACACGCGCCAGCTGATGTGAGACGCGTCGTCGCTCGACGCCGAACTCCGACGCACCTCGGCCATGTGGCCGCCCGCCGCGACTTTTGGCCCGACGCCGGATAACACAAATATCCGGGTCGTCGTTGGCCGTCATCGCTGTCAACATCTCCCTCCCTCCCACCATGTCCGAGAAGCGCAAGTACAAGGACATCCGCGAGCCGCAGCAGCCGACCATCTACACGACGGTGGGCGGCGTGTCGTCGTACCCGCGCCCCGCAGCGGTATGGGACGACCAGCTGCTCGAGCCGCGGCCTCTCCTCGGGCTCCTCCCGCCGCCCGACGAGCCGGCCCCGCGCCAGCCAACGCGGCTGCCGCTCCGCCCGCCGCCGATCGGCTGGGTGAGCAGCTACCACGCCGCGCCGGCGGCGTACCCGCGCCTCATGCGCGAACAGCACGGCAGCCTGTCGCACGGGTCGCATGCGTGGGGCGGCGAGGGGCCGCGGGCGGGCGAGAGCGCCGCCGAGCGCGAGGCGCGTATCGAGCGCGATGCGATTGTCGCCGTGCGCGCGCGGTACGACGCCAAGCTGTGGGACTTGGACGAGGCGGCGGCTGCCGCGCCGCCGAAGCAGTGGCTCAGTGTTGAGCGCTGGCGCCGGCTCAAGCCGGTCGGCGGGTACACGCTTGTGTTTGCGCACGCGGGCGGGCTGCAGAAGGAGGTGAGTGGAGTCCTGGGGCAAGGCTGACGGCAGCACTGGCACGAGATTGTGCGCGAGGTGATACAGGGCCACGGGCCGTCGCGCGCCGCGTTCGGCGGCGGGACGCTACCCCGCCCGGCGGACGGCGAGATCGACGAGGTGTGGCTCATGGACGACCTGGTGCACAACGAGTCGGTGACGCTCAACAAGGGGCGGCTCGGCCCCCTGCAGTCATGGGAGGACACGGGGCGCGACGCGCTCAACCTCATCGCGCATGTGATCCCCGCGGTGCCGGTGGACGCCGACGCGCCGTGGGACCTGCCGTGGGTCGCGGACCCGGCGCCGCGGCGGCGCCTCATCGGCGCGGGGCACAGCTTTGGCGGCGCGGCGATGGTGCATGCCGCGCACGCGCGCCCTGATCTTTTTGACGCGCTGTTCCTCGTCGACCCGGTGCCCATCCCGCACTTTATGGCCCGCGAGGCGGGCTACGACGACCCGATCACCACGAGCCCGCTCACGCCGATCATCATGTCCCGCCGGGCCGTGTGGCCGTCTTTCGCGGAAGCGCGGCGCACGATGCGCTCCTCGCCGTTTTTCGCCCGCTTCTCAGAGGCCCAGTTCGAGGTGTACCTCCGCCGCGGGCTCGTGCTCGTCGACCCGTCGCGCATCGACGGGCCAGTGACCCTCGCGACGCCCGTCTGGGCCGAGGCAGCGACGTTCACCGAGATCGACGCCGGCGCGCGCGCGTACGACAAGTTGCCGAGCCTGCAGATGCCCGTCGGCTGGGTCATGGCCGGCAACTCGGGCACCACGCGCGGAGACGAGTACACCCAGCACATGGTGTGGCGTGCGCCGCGGTCGCGCAACGAGCGGCACTTGAAGACGGGACACTTGGTGGGTTGCAGCAAAGGGCAGAGCTGACGACCAGTTGACGCAGGAGGACCCGCATCTTGTTGCCGTGAGTCTCGCGCGGTTCATGACCACGCTGGCGTCGGGCGAGTGGGACTCGCCGGCGTCGGCATCCGGGGCGCGGCTGTAGGTGGGCGTGGGCTAGAGGCTAGAGCGCTCTAGAGGTAGATATTGTTACAGAAGGGACACACAAGGAAGGTTTATCTTGGGTATTGCTACAAGTTTGGCTCTGACCACGATCACCACGGGACTGACTACTGACTACTGACGCTGCACTGGAAGGCACACAATCACGGCCCTTGCATCTGAACGAACTATCCTAATTTCTACTGATCTCGCGACTCTACATCACACCGGAGCCAGGTACGGCGTGTCTGCACCCCTCACGCCCTCCAGCCTCGCCTTGATCCTCAGCGCAACCTTATGCGAGTGGTACCTCGCCTGCTGCAGCGCGCCGACCATGATCCACATGTTCTTCACACCGCAGTCGCGCCACGCGGCGTTGATCTCGCCCTCCTCGTCGACGCCCCAGATCTGCTTGGTGCGGTCCGCGACTTCGTCGCCGAGCGCGAGGCGGATACTGTCCACGGCGTTCGAGAAGCCCGTAGCAAAAATGACGAGGTCGTACGCCTGCGCTCTGTCGCCGGTGAGCACGACGCCGTCTGCAGTAAACCGCTCGACGGCGCCCTGCTCGACCCGGATGGTCCCCTTGATGATCTCGGCGCACGCTCCGGCCTCGAAGTAGAACCCGCCGTGGCGCGTGTCATTGAGCGTCACCTTGCCTGTTCCGCGCTGCCCGCGCCACGTCTTGAACCCGCGCCGCTCCATACCGAGGATGAGGTCGCGGTCGAGCTCGGTGAGCTCGGACGTGACGCGGCGCATCAGCTCCTCGGTCTGACCGGCCGGCGTGCCGAAGAAGATGCGGTCGGCGATCTCGTGGTCGGGCCGCGTGCCGTCTGCCGCGGGCGCGTAGTCGGAGAGGATGCGCGACACGGCGTTGGGGAGGGACATGACGTACGTCGCGGACCGCTGGAGCAGCGTCACATCAATGCCGCGGCGCGCAAAGTCGCACGCGGTGTCGAAGCCCGACGACGACGTGCCGACAACCAGCACGCGCTTGCCCTCCCACCCGGCGCTGGTGTCGTGCTGCGTCGAGTGCTTGATCTTCCCCTTGAAGCTGTCGGCGCCGGGGACCGTCGGCATCTTCGCGATGCCAGCGAGCGACGTGGCCATGACGACGTGCTTGGGGCAGAACGTACGCGTGCCCTTGCCCTCGCGTGTGACCTCGACTGTCCAGCCGCCGTCCACGGCCTGGTGGCAGCCGCTGACCCGCGCGCCGGTCCACACGGTGAGCTCGAGCGCGCTGGCGTACCACTCGAACCAGTCTGCGAGCTTCGCAGACGGGGTGTACGTCGGCCAGTGGCGCGGGAACGGCATGTACGGGAAGTGGTCGGCCCAGTAGGGAAAGTGGAGTGAGAGCGCCTCGTACCGCCCGCGCCAGTTATCCCCGAGGCGGGGGTTGCGCTCGACGACGAGGGACGACACGCCGAGGGCCTTGAGGCGCGCAGCGGTCATGAGGCCGTTCTGCCCACCGCCGACGATCAGCACGTCGGGCTCGGTGCCAGAAAGCTCGGCGTCGATCTCCCGCTGCGCAGCCCACGAGTGCAGGCCGGTCATGTGCCCGTCGCGATCCGGCAGCTCGGGGAACGCGAGCAGCCGCTCGATGGCGGTGTTGAGCGTCCAGATCTTGTACCCCTCGCCCGTGAGCACGAGGGTGAGGAGGCCCGAGGCGCCGATGTCGTCGGTGATGATATCGACGTGGGCCTGGATGTATGACAGGTCGTCGTACGGGCGTTTGACGAGGGGCGCAGGCGAGGCGAGCGTGACTGAGCGCACCGAGGTCGCGGGGAAGAGGTCGCGCGCCGCCTTGAGGATCTGCGGCCGGAAGTTGAAGGTACGGTAGTCCCATGTGAATGCGGCGCGGTCACGCCAGGCGCCTGGGGTCAGCGGGTGCACCATACGCCTTACACCCACCATGCTCGAGGAAGAGGGCGGCGAACGCGGCAGCGTCTTGGGCCACCAGCGCGGCAGAGAGTGAGGCCACCACGCCTTGGGTGATACCCTCGGTATCGGCATCCGCGGGGATCTCGAGCCCCTCGCCCCCGTGCGTCGGTAGCGGGTGGTTGTACTTGAACTTGTAGTTGAAGTCGGGGGCGATGGGGTCGGGGTGCACCGGCAGCGGCTTGCGGGTGTCGGCCGCTGCCTTGTGTGGCACGGGGGCTGGCTCGGCGGGCTTGGGCAGCGCGATGGGAGACATTGTGTGTGTGGGAGTGGGGGTGAGTGCTAGCCTGCCCCACACGCTCGCATGTATGTAGTCTGCGTCTCTGTCCGCGCCTCTGATCTCCACCACGACGAGGCCGCAGCTAGGCCGGAGGTTGCAGCGTCGTCGGACATGAGCCACTTGCGCTGGGACACGCCCGGACATACCGCAGATAAGCCCGGCGATAAGATCTCGGCTCGCCGACGCCACGGTGCGTGCCGAGGTCACCGGGTCGACCGGAGCACTCGCGCGACCACTCCTCCGCTCGAGCTGTCTCCATCTCCGCAACTCATCTCTGACAACTCCAGACCCCATGGACGCTGCACCGCACTTCCGCGGGTCGCCGTGGGGCGGCAAGGCATAAAACGCACCGTTGGCACACCCCTCCGCCATCCCCAGATCCCCAGACACCATGCGGACCCAGTTCAACATCTTCGGGCGCGGCCGGCCCCTCCGCGCGGCCGTGACCTTTGCGTGCCAGATGGCGTTTGTGCTGTTCGGCTACGACCAGGGTGGGTGTACGGGTGAACAGCACTAACCCCAGGCGTGTTCAGCGGCATCATCGGGAACAAGGACTACCTCGCGACCTTTAAGCACCCGAACGCCGGGCTGACGGGCATCATCGTGGCCATCTTTAACCTGGGCTGCTTCTTCGGCTGCATCGTGACCTTTTTCGTGTGCGAGCTCCTCGGGCGGCGCAAGTCGATGTGGTTTGCCATGGTGTTTATTGTTGTCGGCGCGACGATGCAGACTGTCGCGTCCAACGTGCCCCTCATGATGGTCGGCCGCTTCATCACCGGCATCGGCACCGGCATCGAGGCGAGCACGGTGCCGCCGTACCTCTCCGAGATTTGTCCGCCGCACAAGCGCGGCCGGCTGGTCTCCTCCGCGCCGCTGTTTATCGGGATCGGTATCGTCATTGCCTTCTGGTTCGACTACGGCATGGCGCACGTCGCGGGCGGGCTGTCGTGGCGCCTGCCGATCGGGTTCCAGATGGTCTGGGCTATTGTGAGTGTTTGGAAAGGTGGGGCTGGCTGACTCCCTTCTAGGTTGTGATCGTGCTTGTGTTTGGACTGCCCGAGTCGCCGCGGTATCTCTACGTCCATGGCAGGAACGCAGAGGCGCTCCTGGTCCTGTGTGACATCAACGACTCGAGCCCGGACGACCCCGCGATCGTCAAGGAGCAGAAGGACATCATGGACGCCATTGCACTCGAGCGCGAGCACGGCGAGTACAAGTGGTCTCAGCTGCTCAAGCGCGACGACGTGCAGACCGGCCGCAGGTTGGTTATTGCATACTTTTCAATGTTCTTCCAGCAGCTCACCTGGGTCAACAACTGCGTGTGAGTTGTGTGTTGGCGAGTGGCATGCTGAATGTGCCGCAGGGTCTACCTCACCGTCGTGCTGGAGAACAGCGTCCGCCTCGACCGCAACCTCTCGCTCATACTCGGCGGCGCGATCAACATTGTGTTTACGATCGGCTGCCTCATCCCCACGCTCTTCCTCGACCAGATGGGACGCCGCAAGCCCATGCTTGCGGGCAGCGCCGGCTGCGGCCTCTCGATGGTGCTCATCGCCATTCTGCTCAGCTTTGACAAGAAGTCGACGGGCACGGCCAGCATCGCCTTCTTCTTCACTGTACGTCAACCACCATTCACGATGCTGACCCACCCAGTTTATGTTCTCGCACGGCGCGACGTGGAACGGCGTCGCGTTCGCATACATCCCCGAGATTCTGCCACTGCACATCCGCGCCAAGGGCACGGCGCTGTGCATCTCGGGCAACTTCCTGTGGAACTTCTTCGTTGTCATGGTCTCGCCTACGATCCTTGAAGCGATGTCGTGGCGCGCGTTCATCCTATTCGGCGTCACGTCCCTGTGCTTCATTCCCATCATCTACATGTACTACCCCGAGACGACGCGCCTCAGCCTCGAGGAAATCGACTGGCTCTTCCTCAAGCCGAACGTTGTCAAGACGTCTATCCAGGTCGCGAAGCATGGCTGGGGCGCGCTGCTTGACGGCCCGACGCCGCACAGTGTCGGCAAGGAGGATGAGAAGGACATCGGCGTGGTGCACACCGAGGAGGTTTTAAAGAAGGGTAGTGTGTGAAGGGGTGTGTGAAGGGGTGTGGGGGAGGTGTCGTAGTCTGAAGAATGTTGAAAAAGAGGAACAACGAATGAATCAAGTGAATGTGTTGCACACCATGAGCACGCGCCTGATTTTGACTTCTGTTCCACTCCAGCCCCTGCGTCGGCAACGGCTTACTCTCTGAGCCCGCGTTCGGCGCTTGCACTCAGGCACCAGCGCGTTAGGCGTCTTTCCATCTATACAGAATAGGCTTACCACATCCAAATCACCTCCACGGAGGGGCTTCGCTCATGACCCGCCAGCCACCCCGGAACAGACATTGCGACGAGTTGAGGTCGTTCAGCCTGTCGTGCTCCCAACACTACCTCACAGCTGAGACCGCTCACCTCCTCCTCCACCCATGATGCAGGCCGAACTCGCTCATGCGGGCTCGGACATAGTCTCAGTCAGATTACACAGCAACGGAGATAAGACCGGAGATGGGGGGCTCATGGCAGGGGACCGCGCCACACAAACCACCTGTTGCTGCCTGATTACTCAAGTACATGTGCTGGCCAGCTCACAGACTGAGCAGAGACCACCCCAACACACACCATGCCCATTCCCAAGTCCACTCCGGAAAACCCAGTGAGTGCCACAACCGGCCGTTGCTCACCCCAGCTCGGTCTCGACGACCCGTCCCTCTTCATCCAAGCTGGCGTCATCGACGGGGAGCATGTCACCGCCCGCGACACCTTTACCGTCGACAGCCCCGCAACCGGCGAGATTATCGGCACCTGCCCCGACATGGACGTTACGGACACCCGCCGCGCCATCGACGTGGCGCACACCGCGTTCCAATCATTCAAGAGCACGCCCCCGCTCGAGCGGCAGGCGTACCTCACCAAGCTACACGCCCTTGTCCTCCAACACGCAGACGACCTCGCGCGCCTCATAGTCTGGGAAAACGGCAAGGCGTGGCCCGACGCTGTCAGCGAGGTGGCCTACGCCGCGTCCTACGTCCAGTGGTTCGCCGGCGAGGCGGTGCGCCAGAACGGCGAGGTGCTGCCGTCCACCGCGGGCCGCAACTTCGTGATCAAGCAGCCCGTCGGGGTGTGCGCGCTCCTTGTGCCCTGGAACTTTCCCATCGGGATGATCGCGCGCAAGGTCGCCCCGGCGCTCGCGACGGGGTGCACGGGCGTGGTCAAGGTACCCACCGAGACGCCGTACACGAACCTCGCGTTCGTCGAGCTCGTGCACCGCGCCGGCGTGCCCCCTGGCGTGGTGAACGTTGTCACGACGCACAATCATCTCGTTGATGTCGGCAAGGAGCTCACGACGAACCCTAAGATCTCCAAGGTGTCGTTCACTGGCTCGACGCGCGTGGGGAAGATCCTGGCCGCGCAGGCGTCCACGACGCTGAAGAAACTCTCGCTCGAGCTCGGGGGTAACGCGCCGCTCATCGTCTTCGAGGACGCGGACATCCCCACGGCTGTGGCAGGCACGCTGACGTCCAAGTTCCGCGGGTCGGGCCAGACATGCGTCTGCGCCAACCGGATCTACGTCCACGAGGCGGTGTATGAAGAGTTCGCCGAGGCACTGGCAGCGAGAGTGCGCGAGTTCAAGGCTGGGCCGGGGTTCGAGGACGGCGTGACGCACGGCCCGCTGATCCACAAGGCTGCGGCGGACAAAGTGCAGCAGCACCTCGACGACGCGGTCGCGCGCGGTGCAAGGATTGTCGCGGGGGGTGAAAGACTGAGCGACACGCTACTCGAGCCAACGGTTCTGGTCGACGTGCCGCCGGACTGCCTGTTGACCGCCGAGGAGACGTTCGGCCCGCTGGCCGCGCTGATCCGCTTCCGCACCGAGGCGGAGGTGGTGGCCCTCGCGAATGCGTCGGAGGTCGGGCTGGCGGGCTACTTCTTCTCCAATGACGCCGACCGCATCTGGCGCGTTGCGGAGCAGCTGTCTGTTGGCATGGTCGGCGCGAATACGGGCGTCATTTCCAGCGCTCTGGTGCCGTTCGGGGGCGTTAAGGATTCTGGGTATGGCAAGGAGGGTGGACGGGACGGGACGGATGAGTATCTGGTCAAGAAGCTTGTGGTTGTTGGGTCTCGGGTGGGGTAGTGCATGCTACTGGTCTTCGTAGTCTGTAACCTTCATGCATCAGTCTATGCATCTGGACGACTCCGTTGTGAAGCCCATGGCTCGGGTTGCAGTTGGCTCTACTTAGATTGTTTTGTGGACCGCCATGTGGACGCCGAGGGATCGCCGTCTGTCAGAACCAAACAAAGATCGTAACTCAGCCACGACTGTCTTGTGGCTTCTAACATGTGTGTAGCCCTTGCGGACGTGCTGACCGACCTTTCGCAGACTGACTAAGGCCTCACTCGGCTCGAGGCCGTTGCTGACAAGCCGCACCGGACATGACGCCGGACATAATCCTTATCACCGGTGCTCCAATGACGCGATGACAGAGCCTGCTCAACTGGTGTTCTGCTTTCCTATGCCAGCCCCAGTCCAAGCTCCACTAGCAGATATAAGACGCGGGGCCGCTCGGCGACAGTATAGCATCACCTCCTCCATCCCAAGTTCATCTCACACTCACCCCCCGACATGACCCAAGGCCGCTCCATCCTCTTCCTCGGCGCAACCGGCTACATTGGCTCGACGGCGCTCGACCGCATCGCCAAGGCGGACCCGAATGCCAGCTTCACGATCTACGGGCGCAACCCCAAGGTGCTCAAGGGATTCGAGGAGGTTGACGCGCGGTTCAAGGGCGTGCAGGGCACGCTCGAGGAGCACGACAAGCTCACGGCCCTGGCCGCGAGCCACGACGTGACGGTCAACTGCGCCGACGCGGACAGCATCGACGCCATCCGTGCGCTCCTCCGCGGCCTGAAGCAGCGGCACGCGGAGACCGGCACGCCGCCCGTCTTCATTCACACCTCCGGCACCGGCGTACTGAGCGACAACGCCGAGGGCGAGTTTGCCGGCGACAAGATCTACACCGACGCCGCGGCGGAGACCTCCAAGCTCCCGCCGTGGCTGCCGATCAGCGCACTGTCGCACGACGCGCTGCACCGCGACGTCGACCTCGAGATCGAGGCGGCCGACAGGGACGGCTACGCGCTGACGTACATCGTCCTCCCGTCGACCATCTACGGCATCGTGTCGCACGTGTTCGCGGACCGCGGGCTTTCGAACCCCCAGTCGCAGCAGGTGCCGCATCTCACGCGCTGGTCGATCGACCGCCGCGCGGGCGCGGTGATCGGGGCCGGCGCCAACCTCTGGCCGAACGTGCATATCGACGACACGGGCGACCTCTTCGCGCTGGTGTACGGTGTTGCTATCCGCGGCGGGGACCACGGCGCGGACGGCTACTTCTTCGCCGAGAGCGGCGAGCACACGCTCAAGCAGGTGGGCGACGCGATCGGCGCCGCGCTGTACGCCAAGGGGCTCGCCGACACGCCCGAGGCACGCACGCTCACAGACGCCGAGCTGGACAAGTATGCCGGCGGGTCCAAGTACCTCGGCGGCAACTCACGCGCGCGGGGTGTGCACTCGCGTGCGATCGGGTGGAAGCCGACCCACGGGCTGGATGACTTCCTCAAGGAGATTGCGACGGATGTCGAGTGGACACTCGCGCACGACCGCGGAAAGGGCGCCGACGGCAACTGGGTGTTTGGACCTGGGCCTATCCGTGTCGGCGACGGCTGGCGCATGCCCGAGGGTAATGACCGCATGAAGTAGGCTTTTGCAGATGCATTGGGGCGCATGGCGAGATAAGGCTCTCACGCCGTGTCACAACGTCGAGCTGGAGAGTTATGGCGATCGCTGTGGTCCTCAGTTCACTCAACTATGGCGGACTTCAGCGAGCGGCAGGGTGTAAAGGCCGATGACACCACACAATACCACTGCAACTTCACCAACAAAGCCGCGCTGGCCGTTCCGGAGCTGCAGTTTGCTCACCAGCTGGCACATCGCAAGTGAGCAAACTGTAGTTTCGGAACGGCTGGCGGGGGCGGGTGATGGTGCGAGTTGACCAGCTTGGCTGGCAGCTGTTGAAGCGCGGCACAGCACAGCCTTCAGTCGATACACATTACAACCAGTAGCATCCCATCACCCCGACATGAGCTTGTTGAGCTTGTTGCCGCTCGCCGCGTCCGCCAGCCCATTAAACTTTCCCTCCTTGAGCAGCGCCGTCGCGCGCATCGTCGCGGCCCACGCAACGCGCGCCAGCGCACCGCCGACACTCACACGGCGGACACCGAGCCGCGCGATCTCAGGAAGCGTCAGCGCGAGGGCAGAGCCGCCACCGACGAGCAGGTTGACCGGCTTGGGCGCGACCGCAGCGACCACCGCCTTGATGTGCTCGGGCGTCGAGATGCCCGGGGCGTAGAGGCAGTCAGCCCCGGCCGCAGCGTACGCCTTGAGCCGCGCGATCGTGTCGTCAATGTCGGGGCGGTCGACGATGAAGTTCTCTGCGCGCCCCACGAGGAGCACGTCGTGTCCCGAGTCGTTGATGGCCTTGCGCGCCGCGGCGACGCGCTCCGCTGACTCCTGCACGCTGCGCTGGGGCTCTGTGTGCGCCGCGCGGTTCGCGGGGGAGGAGTACGAGTCCTCGACCGAGATGCCCGCGACGCCGGTGTCGATAGCGCGCGCGACGCTCGCGGCGACCTCGGCGGGCGTCGCGCCGAACCCGTCAACAAAGTCGGCGTTCACGGGCAGCGACGTGCCGGCCACCAGCTCGCGCAGGTGGCGCAGCGTGTCTTCGAGGCTGAGCGCGCTGTCCTCTGTCGCCTGCGTCCACGCGTACCCGCTCGACGTGGACGCGACGGCCTCGAAGCCCTCCGACTCGAGGTACCGCGCAGTGCCGGCGTCCCACGCGTTCGGGATGACGAAGCAGCCCGACTCGTGCAGGGCGCGGAAGCGCGCGCGGCGCTCGGCGATGACGGATGCGGTGGGCGGTGACATGGGGGCGTGGATGCAAAGGAGAAGAGGAGGATCAAGCGAGTGATATATGCTGGCTCGCTGCCGACGAGATCCGGCGACGCGATCCGAGTCAGCGACTTTGAGAGCAACGCCCGTGACGTCACTAGCAGCAACAATGCCGAAGGCCGTTCGGTGCGGTGCCGACTGAACATTGCTGAATTGATGATCCTCTTCAGTCTTCAACTCGGCAAATACAGTTTGGTGCTTGTTGAGACCAGTCGGCCGAGTGTTAGAACGGGAGAGATACGTAGCAGATTGGGCAGCAGTGTAGACAGCAGTGTAGAGGCAATGGTGGGATTGCAGTCCCACAGCCGTAGTGGCAGGTGCTGTGGCGGGGTATGTGCCCACGGCAAGGCCTTGGGGCTTGTTTAGGAAAGCATAGCGACCGCAACATAGCGGCTAAAGACACAAACCCCAGCCCCAATACCCCAATCCGTAGCCATTACCATTATCCATGTCGTCTACTGTAGGTCCACGTCTACGGAATACCGCTGCCTCATCGATCTCTACCAACGCAACGCCCAATCACAACCAGACCCCTATACCTCAGCAGCCCACGGCCGACACAATCTCTTGAATGATCGCGCTGTTGTACCCATAGACTGATGCACAGGTGTTGTAGTTGGCTGAACCAGGGGTAAGACCCGCTTGGCATGCAGCGACACCAGCAGCCGCCGCAGTTTGAATAGCTCCGGTGATGTAGCTGCATGACCGAGTGAAGATGCCGACGTCGTCGCACGAGGTCCAGCCGGTGCCGCGCGAGCAGGCATCGCCGGCGTTGCTAATGCTGTTGAACGCAGTAATGTACCCGTTGAAGCAAGCGTTGCCGGCCCCCACGGTCATTTGAGGTCCGCAGAGCTCGTTGAGGTAGCTGAAGACTGAGTTCATGGCGATGAGGGTGTAGCAAGGTGAGAGGCAGTTGGCGGTTCCGCACGGAACGACACGCGACAGCTGCGCCAGCTCGTAGTCGCAGACAGCCTTGGCGATGTAGCACTGCATGATGGCGGCCTGGGAGGTGACGGTCGGGTCGCCAAGACAGGCGATGGCGGTCTGCGTGCACATGCCGTTGGCGTCGTCGGTCGATGTGTCGCAGTCGATACAGTTGCCCGTCATGCCGGTACAGCTCTGCTCGTACTGCGCCGCCAGCTGGTTGCAGTTGGTGTTCCACACGTCGCAGCCGTGGTCGTTGGACGCGCCGCCGCTGGCCGCCTGGACCGACTCACACCTCGACGTCGTGAGGGCGCACATGCCATTCAGCTCCATGGAAAACTGGGGGCATGTGTAGATGCAGTTGGCGGGCACGCCCGACGGGAGCTCTTCCTGGCGCTTGGTGGGTGTCCTGCCCCACAGCGTCGGCGTCGTCCGGCTGGGAGTAAGCGTCGCCGAGCAGAGAGAGGTGACGAGCACAAGAGTGGCAGCGAAGTGGCGCATGGCGGAGGTGTGTGAGCGTGAAGACGGAGCGAACAGGCGCGCACACTGGCACCTTAAATACTTGTTGCGGACTCTCGGTCCACGCGCTTTTGCATCACCCCCACCACCACCGCGCGCCCCCCAGACTTGAGCTTGACTGAGGCTTCGCCACAACCTCCCACGTTTGTCGCGCATCAGCACTATCTCGTGCGTACGCTCTCGGGTTCTCCGTGTGATCGCTGCCGAGGAGCAAGCCGGTGCCACAACGCCAGATTACACTTTGTCAACCGCCACGACGCGTGCATTCGCCGCCCGTAGCAGCCGAGGCATTCCGTTGCTTGCGGCCCGACTGAAACGCGATCGTCACAGCATTCGCCGAACCCGAATTCAGCCCCGAGCCGGGTGCCTCAAGCCGACGGCTCGGGGGGAAAAGAGCAGACGGGGTGGAGAGGCTGAGAAAATGCGCCGTGTTGTCATCCTCCGTCCTGTCCTCGGCCGTGTTGAGCTCCTATGGCCCGAACCGAACATAGAAAGGTGACATCCCTATCGCTGAACCCTCACACCCTCGCCGGCGCGTTGAAGTGCCCCAGGCGGATTCTCCGCGGCTGACAACCTCCACCACACACACACGGCGTTTGCCATCTGGCCCCGTACCCGACAGGTTACGTCGACAGTGTTCGCAGCCCACCTTGCCCTGGCCGAATTCCTCGGCACCCCTGCCGGGCGATCGGCAGTACCTGTTCTTTTCGCGTGGGTGGCGTATCAGAGATAAACAGCGGAATGCCAAGCGATCTGGGTTCCGAGGTGTATTGTAGGGGCTACAGGGTGGTAGTGGGTCGACGCCGCTGCGGACAACGGTGACAGCGCTGGCCGCTGCGCAAGCCATTGTGGGTCTTGCTCATGTCGGCCTGCTCAAGGTTCACCGGGCGTCACCCTGGTGTTGCATGTAGCTGGGTGTCACCCTGTTGTTATCAGTCGCCGAGTGAATTAATTGCATAACGCCTGGTTTGCGCGCAGTGGTGTTTCTTTGTGTCTGTATGTACCAACGACGCCAGCCGCCTCAAACGCATACCAAGGAGGACAGCATGGTTTGATCCGCGCGTTGAATCGTCAGCATTCGTTGCAGCCGCGAGTCGACTATCTCAAAGTGGCAGACTTACCCATCCCCGTTGTCCAAACATTTCCAGGGCCCGATCACCAGACTTGCCCGACCTTATCCAGGCGCGCGCGTTGTCGACGCCACAGGGTCGACACAACCACCCACGAATGTGGTAGACAAGCGCTGGGCACCTTTACTGGGGAGTTTGGTGGCTTGCGCCCCACCCTGTGCAGTGTTTATCGGTGGGGGAGAACACAGTTGCCTTGCAAGGTATGCGGGCTCAGAGTGGGGCATTGGAGGCGGAAGAAGGTCCACTGCTGGAAACGGTTGGAGGCGGGAACAACCTCCCGTGAATGCCTCACGCGAGACAGCGTCGTCGTCGAGGCGACAAGGCCGTTGCTGATATGCTTGCGTCGTCGATCTGAATTTGCTGGACAGCGCAAACAACAATCTGGGCGCCAAATGTGGCTTGGCAGCTGCGCGGAGGGGTGGTTGGGGTCAGGCTTTCTCGCTGCGCTGAGCTTGTTTGGACAATCCCTCCTCACCTTGCCGAGTTGAGATCTCCCCTGTGAACTCCTGTGCCCACTCTCGTCTCAAGGAAGCCGTGAGCAAGGGATTTAGGACGCCACATACGGAGCGTTGGGGCGCATTCATGGCCGTGACATCGCGTGCCGAGCCCTCGGCTCCCAATGCTCGACCGTCTCCTCACCTTCAGCACGCTGGGGAGACGCCGTAGAAGACGGAGTACAAACCTGAGATTGTGGTCGAGTTCTGCAGCCGTTGAATGCAGAAGCCTACACCTGACACCATAGTGATGTTTGCCTGTACTGTACGTCGAATCCTACATGTCATGTGGTAAGTGACGTCGAGTCCCCCGGCGCTGACACCGCCAGGTCCGTCCCCAACCGCTCACAGCTACATCCTCCAGGTTGCTCTCATCGCAAAAGGGGAGTGACCGGACGTATGTATACTAAACGTCTATGGGAGTGAGTGGAGGATGGATACGTTGTCAGATAGACACACGCAGACAGCGGATACAACACCTCAATCGAAGCCACCACTGGCTCGGGGACGCCCGCCCTCACATTTCGGTACACACATGGGCGCACATCGGCGCATACATCTGATTCGGCTTTCATCTACAGTCTGTATGTATGTACAGGTACATGCTGACGGGGAGCATTTCAATGGAAGCAACAGGATCCGGAGAACAGCTACGACGTGCTTGACGCAGAGGGCACTTTGGCAAACTTGTCGCCGGGGTTGCTATCACTGGTGATGGCGACCATAAAGCTGCCCGACCTCATCGATGGTGGCAGAGGCAGCGATAGAGGGTAGGCTCTGGGTTTTGGCAAAGAGCTCCTTGGCGACTGCAATGAGCTGGTGGACGTCGTCGATGAGGAGCTTGCATTTGGCGAGGCGCTGCTTGGTGGTGGCGATGAACTGACGATTTTCGGCGACGAGCTGCTTGTTGTCGACGTCAAGCTGTTCGATTTCGGCGATGGCACGCTCCTTCTCCGCCATCAGTTGCTCGGTGTCCATGAGCAGCCCAGTTCGGACCACGCGCAGTGTGTGGTCCACCATAAGCCGCTGATTGTCGGAAAAGCGCTGCTTGTTCTCGGCGATGCGCTGCTCGTTGTCGGTGAGCTCCTTGCTGATGAGCCGGAGCCTTTCGTCAGCTACTGTACCTCCAGCACTGGGGCTCACTCTGCCTCGACACCCCCCACCAGGTCCTCGATTTCGATGTGCCTTTTGGGCCTGCCCGTCAGTCATCTGACATGTGACCATGAGTGACTCGTTGTTGTCTTCGTTGTTGTCTTGGTTGGTGTTGCCATTGCTGTCGTTGCCAGTATCACGAAGGTATCCAGCGCAGTCGACGATGCGAACGACGTCGGTCCACCAGGGTTCTCCGGCGATAGACGTGTGGTCGCGTGGCATCGGGGGCAGAGGGGGAGGAGGAGGCTGGTCGGGGTAGCGACCCTGCTCATCCGGCTGCAGGCGCACACGGTCGGGATGGGCGCGCCAGTAGCCGTCAATGGTCTCCTCGGAGAAGATATGCGAATGCTCCCATGCGCGGTAGGTGGGGCTGTAGCCAGTCCAATTGACCAAGAAACCCGGTCACCACCCTGGCGTGTGTGTCAGCTGTGGCGCGCAGCCGTGGAGTGGACACACTCACAGCAGCTGGATGGCTTAGAGGCCGGTTGATCAGCGCGCCATGGGCGGAGACCAGGTGGGGCTGTCGTTAGGATTGGGATTGCCTTCCCTTATCACGGGAACCTCGCGCGGTGGGGCGGAGCGCGCCGCCGCGCTGCGGGTGAGGCGACTGCAGAGTGAGTTGGGCGCTGAACGCGGCGACCTACAGCGGCATTGTTGGTTGAGATGAAGTTAAGTTGGGAGCCGTGGGTCAAACGTCAAAAGGCACCCTTCACGTGCAACTGACAACAGAGACAATGCTGGGGCGACGGCGGGAGCGGCAGCGGCTGAGGAGACGGTGCAGCGGAGCGGACAATAGCGCCGACGAGGGCCGAGGCGATCGCGCTCCAAGCCGATCGCACGTAACGCTCTGTACCGCCCTCGACTGCGCGATAAGGTCTCTGGCCAATGGGCATGGTGCACAAAGTGCGACACCGAGGGCGTCGTCGAATGCAAGACTTGGCAAGTGAGTTTTCACGTCGAGGGCGCATGGATCGGCGGGTGTGGCAGTTTCAATGTGAAGCGTCAAAAGTGCCACACCAGGCACGTCGCGCGAGGTCAAGTCCACGCGCCCTCTGCGGCGCCGATCTTCTTGCGCACCACGCGTTCGACAATCCTTCTGAACACACTCCGAGGGCCTCGGTCATGCGTCACACCGGTGCGAGACGGAAGTGTGCGTCGAGTGTTTTTGCAAATTGTTTCGGCGCGCGGCGTGCACTGGTGCACTGCGCACAGCAGGAGTCTAGCGCGCCCAGATGAACAACCGCGAGGTTAAAAAGCCGCATCAACCGCATCTCGGTTGCAACAACAAGTCCTTCCCAACCACCAGACTTCTCCACCCGTGAGTCCCACACCATCCAACCTTGCCACCTTCGTGACCCGCGAGGCTAACTCCAGCCTCAGAGCCATCGGCCACCCCCGCTCCGCAACTACCGCCCTCACCCACCTACGCCCGATTCCCACACTCCCACACAGCTATCATGGCTCCTCCAGCTACGACGCTCGTCCGCATCATGTCGGGCGACACGTCGACCGAAGTTGTTCTCGACCTGATCGCGCTGCTCGGCTGCCCCATCATTGAGCCCGACCTCCTGATCCCCGAGGACCCCAAGGACCCCGAGGACGTCATCGATTCCGAAGACTCTCTCAAGGAGGCAGCTAAGACGATCTCTCGAATCATCGCCGGCGAGAAGACGACTGAGCTCTACATCGCCTTCGCCGCACTGCTTGGTATCGTGATCCCCCACTACGAGCTCCCCCCGCCGAAGACCCTCAAGAACTTCATGAGGCCTGACGACACTTTTGACGCCGACGATATCGACGTGTCACACATCATGCGCGAGATCAAGGCCAACCGTGAGAGCTCCCGCGACGAACAAAAGAAGATCCAGGAGAAGTACTGTCTCTCTCTTGAGCCCATCGTCGAGATCTTCAAGACGGCCATCAAGGAACTTCTGCCGGAGCTATATGCCGATGTCAAGGAGTACAACGAGAAGGCACAGAAGGCCGCGGACAAGTACAATCTCAGAGTTCTTGTGGACGCCATCAAGACTAACGGCGTGACCATCATCAAGAAGGCCGCCGAGATGGCCCTGAAGAAGAAGTGCAGCCTCCCCGACGAGCCGTCCGCAAAGCGTCAGCGCACCAACTAGGTTAGCCACTGAATAAAGCACCGCTGACTCCTCAGATCGCCTCCAGCACATGGTGCCACCAAGCCCAGACGGATGACGATGACGAGAAGACAAGGATGATTGAGAAGGACCCGGACACAAAAGATGAGAACAATGTGTAGCACCAGTCGCGTAAAGTGTACAGTCGTAGCATCAACCATGTATAGCATGAACATTGTGCCGATGAATCGTGTCCCGTCGCGGGCGTGTGGGTTGTGAGTGACAGTTTCAATTGACAAGTCGAGTGTAGCACAATACAGTAGACGCGCCACGCAATCACCCCCCTCCTCTACGCAGAGGTCTGGTCTATCACAGGTTAGGGCGTCGCCGATAGGTGGCAGTCGATCCTTTTGAAGATACCCCGTCAGGCCCAACCCAGCCCGCAATCACCCACGGCTGTTCACACAAAGCCAATGGGCGGACATTGGGGAACAATGCGACATCTGATGAGCTCTCTATAGGCAGAGCTGCCATGCGTAGGGCAGTCATACGCATTGCCATGTCCCACAGTGTAATAAGGGAGTTGCCAAAGGGGCCGACCATGGTGAAGCGGTAGATGGAGGCGAAAGCGACAGTTGCATGGCGACTGACCCCAGTGCTCTGTTTGTAGCCGTTGAGTAGGGCCTTGAGACGCTTGCGAGACACGACCACACTTTGGTACAGATTCTTGATAGCTAGACAGACGCCAGCAGGCTTTCGAGACCCTCGCCCAGGCAACTAGCGAATGCCGACCGCCGACGGTCGAGGCGTCGGTCAGTTGGATGACTTGAACAACGACCTCAAAGGGGACCTGCGCGCTGCTCGAATTGCTTAAACGCGGCTCCATGGCTCCATTGGTGTGGAGAAGGGATGCAACATTGGCTTGGGGAGGTCTGCAGTCAAGTCGTTGATGACACTTGCACTTTCCCGCCGTGCCTGTGCATCGTCATCCCGGCTCCCCCGGCATCCGTCTCTTGGAAACCAGTCGCGCTCGTGGACCTTGGATGCATCCGAATGGTACTGAGCGTAATGATGTCTCCTCGGCCAAGGCGGCCGCCCGAACTGCGCGTCATCCCTAGTTCGTCGCTTCGCGCACACAGCTAGCCTCCATATGCCTGTTTTACAACAACCGTAGCGCCCACTTGACACTCCCAGCCCCAAGCCAACACCCTACAACACACACCTTGTCCAGCACCTCGGGTCCCACGCCACAACTGCGTCTGATATCCGCTGCAGATTGGCCAGCGCCTGCTCCATGTCTGGCGGGTCGACGCGCGTCGTCTCGAGGTAGGCCGATCCGCACGAGTTGATGTAGCTGAGACGGTGGGCCTGGTGTCAGCGACCGTGCCAGACAAGCGACGTACCAATCCCGTGCCCTGTATGTGCAGCGCACGCACTGTGGCCGTGGCCACCACCTGCGCGGCGTTGTCGAGTATCTCGAGTGGCCAGCGCAGATACTTGCCCCCGTCCAACTTGGTCACGTCGATGCCGTGCCGCGCGGCCATGTGACAGATATGTGCGGCGACCCACTGGTGCGCGACGAGAATCTCGATCCACCGCGCCTCGTCAAAGAGGCTCAGAGCCGGCCGTATCTCGGCAAAAGTCTTGGGACAGATGGCCGCCGTCGCCCCCTCGAGCTTGTGCGCATACCGTACAATGTCTGACGGTGAGAGGTGGCAGTCGGTGGCGACACACTCGTCCCGCGCACACCGACAAAAGTCGGGTGTGACGATATGGTAGATGTTTGTCAGGACGGCGAGGTGCCAGAGCTCGTCGGTGCGAGGGTCGCCGATGGACACGGCGTCGGGTGTCTCGACAAGATCGGCAATGCTGGGAAGCAGCGGGGCCTGGCCCCAGTACACAACCTCGCTGTGGCCGAGTCTCAGCTCGCACACGCTGTGGGTTAGCGCACGATGCGACACCGCCGACCTACACATTGCGCACGAGGATGAAGCAGTAGATTGCGATCGTGCGCGTGCGCTCCTGGCTCCCCATGTTAACGTATGTGCTCTTGCGGTGGAGCCCCATCGAGCGGGCGAGCTGTGCCGCTTCGGCGATGCGGAAGTGACCTGCCTCCTCGCCGTACAGAATGGAGAAGAATAGCGCGAGGCAGTACGTCGTGATGACCTGCTCGAGCGCCGAGTTCTTTCCCAGCGGGCGGGTGTAGTGCAGGGCGATGACTTCGGCGACGACCTTGTCCCGGCGGACGCGGAACGCCTCGCTCTTGTCGCTGCAGATGACGTCGGAGATGAAGGCCATCGTGAGCGCGCACAGCGCAAGCAGCATGATGCCAAACACGCCGTTCGGCTCGAGGAACGGCTCGCCGGAGCGTATCCGCGCAAGGAACCACGCCTTGTCCATGAACGGGTAGCAGGGGTGGATGTGGGCAAAGTAGGTCGCGACGAGCGTGTACACGTCGTCTTGAGTGAGTACAGCTGAGAAGGACCAGACGGTGGCGGAGGGGAGAGTAAGGGGGGAGACCATGTCGAGCTGCAGGGAGGAGGACGAGGACTGCGCGGAGAAGGACGAGGAGCCCGAGGTTGTGAACGGTGTGGTGGTGATTGCAGGCAGACTGAAGGCCTGGAGAGCCGCGAGAATGCCGGGGGACGCGTGGGGCACGAGCTGCAGTGTCAGTTATCGCCCCATGGTCGTGTTGCTCACCGCCGAGTCGGTCGTCTCAGCGACGGCGGCCTCTCCCCCGCCCTCCTGCTGCTGCTCGCGCTTCAGGCGCTCCACGACCTTGCCCTTTGGCCCGCGCTTCTTGAGCTTGTTGGCATAGGTGCAGCGAAGTTCGGAGCGGGTACATAGCGAGCATGGCAGCCCGCGGTCGCACTGGAGTCAGCACTGCAGTCGCCCAACACTCACTTTCTTACGGCGCGCCTGGCACTGGTCGCAGGACTGTTTGGGCGGCCGGAGCTGGCGGCTCACCGACGCCTGGCGCGAGCGGGGGCGCGTGTCCATCTCGTCGAGCGTGTGCGGGGCAACGACATGCGGGGGACCGCTTGGTGTTATCGCGAGGTGTGCGTTGACAACATCGGGGGAGATGGCGAGATCGAGCTTGAATGGCGGGCGGGGCGCGGTTGACGGCGGGTAAACGGCGGGGAAATGGCGCTTGCAGGGTCAGAGTGGCAACGAACGTGCACGCGTGCTATTGCCGTCCACCGAGGTCATAAAGCTCACGCGACATGCATCGTGTGAGCGGCACATAGCACCATGGTAGCCCCAAAGCTTGACCTCGACGAGATCCTCGCGTTCGCCATCGGCCTCGCCCGCGAGGTGAGTGGCAGCCGGGGCACGCTGACAGCAGGCGGGGGACATGATCCTCAAGGGGCAGGCGAGGCGCTTTGCCACCGAGGCAGTGGTGGACACCAAGGCCAACGAGGTTGATGTGAGTGGAATGGGAAGCAGCACTGACCCCAGCTCGTGACCGAGGTCGACAAGGCCGTCGAGGCGTTCATCTTCGCGCGCATCACCGCGGCGTACCCCTCTCACGCGTTGTGAGTGGACTGTGCGGCGGAGCTGACACTAGCGTCGGCGAGGAGACATACGCGGGCGAGGCGATCACGAACGAGCCGACCTGGATTGGTATGTTCACGCAAGGCCGAGCTGACGCGTAGTCGAGTAAGCAGCATGCACGACATCACTGACCCCGACACCAGCCCGATCGACGGCACGACCAACTTTGTGAGCGCTCCCCCACGCCGCGCTGACCCAGATCCACGGGTATCCCCTCGTCGCGACGTCCATCGGGCTGGCAGTCAACGGCGTGCCGGTCATCGGCGTCATCTACAACCCGTTCCTCGACCAACTCGTGCGTGTTGAGTAGGGCCTGCCTGACGCCAGTACTCTGCCGCCAAGGGGCGCGGCGCGTGGCTGAACCAGAAGACGCGCCTGCCGATCTCCGGCAAGCCGCGCCCTCTCGACTTGAGCACTGCACTGTGAGTGGAGCGCCAGGATACAGCTGAAACCAGAATCTCGGTCGACATTGGCAACTCGCGCGCCGAGCCCGAGCTCGTTTCGCGGCTCGACACGTTCAAGACGCTCTCGGCCCGCCCGGGGGACGGGGGCAAGATGGTGCACTCTCTCCGCAGTGTGGGCTGCACGTCGGTCAACCTCTGTCTCGTCGCGAGCGGGGGGCAGGACATGTAAGTGGTGGCGCGGGGCACGCTGACATCAGGCACTGGGAGATCGGGGTGGGTTGGGTTGGCGCCGTGGCAGAGCTGACGGCAGGGCTGGCCGTGGGACGTCTGTGTGAGTGTGTCCTGTGGTGGCGCTGACCCCAGGCCGGGATGGCGATCATCTCCGAGGCGGGCGGCGCGACGTTCGGAGGCAAGACGTCCGATCTCAGCGGCGATGCGGATGCCGATCTGTTGGGTGGGTAGGGAGTCGGGCGGGCTGACGGAAGTCGGACGCAGGTTCTTGTTTGTTCGCGGCGTCGCGCCGGGCAAGGTGGGTCGAGGCGAGGACGCGGCTGATGTCCAGGGCGAGACGGCGATTGGGACGCAGCGCCGTTTGGCCAAGGAGTTCTACGACACGACGGAGCACATCGAACTGTAGCGCATCGAGCCGTAGGAGGGATGATTCAATGCTCGTATTGAGATGCAAAGCAGTTCTGTTGAATGCACATGAGTGGGATTGGGGACGCCGAGAATGTCTGGGTCAGAATGTCGTCCTCGTCCTCGAGGGACATATACGGTAGTCAGGCGCTTGAGTACACTCCTCCATCAACTCGGTCCCTGCATGCTCGCAATGACTCCCAGTCGTAATTGTCCCTCTGACTAGGAAAGATGCTCGGTCCAGGTTTGCCAACACCGCTGCCTCGTCTCACCTCCCCAGCGGAGAGCACTCTTGATCCAGACAAGTCTCAAGGCCGATGCATTCTCCTATCTATCACCCACGCCCTATGCGAGCATCCTGGACACATTGCGCCTCCCGAGCGCCGAGAGACGGTCACCGAGGTCGGTAAACGGGTCCGCGACGACATACGTGAACCGCAGGGTGTCGAGCAGCGTGTCCAGATCCGTGCGCGAGTCGGTCACCGCGGTGGGCTTCTCGCCCAACACCCCACCGTGCATCTTCAACCCCTCCCACTCATACAGCATGGGCTTGACCTCCGGCCCGGACGCGAGGATGCCGGCGCGGAACTGCGAGTCGTCCCACCCCAGCGGCCACTCGCCGGCGTAGTACTGCCGCGCGACGTCACCGCCCTTGTACCAGCTGCCGACGCCAAACCCGTGTGCAAGGACGTAGTCGAGCTCGGGCTGGAAGTCGCCCCCGGGCACGGGCACGTGGATCTCGAACGTGAGGAGGTAGGCGCACTGCGCCCACGCCTTGACTGAGTCAAGCGTGTTCGCGGCCGGCTCCTCGAGCAGCAGGGTGAACGCCATGCCGTCGCCTGCTTTGAGCGCGGTCTGGACCCACGCCTGCGCCTCCCACTCCGCTGGGGTGGGGAACAGCTTGCCCTTCGGCACCCAGACGCACCACTCTGCGTGTTAGCTGTGACCACACAACGCCGCACCCATCGCTGGCACGCCGGCCTTGTTCCTCGCCTTGGAGATGACCTCGTACGCGTGCGGCATGACGTCCGGGTCCTTGACGTCGAGGTGCACCAGCATCGTGATGCCCTCGTCGCGCATGAACTCGAGGCTGGCGTCAGCGTGCAAGTAGCCCCCACTCACAGCTCCCTGAGCAGGACAGGCCGCTCGTCCGTGACAAAGCCGCTCTCGTCGCGCAGGTGCAGCCGCTCCATCCCGCCGAACCAGTTGGTGTCCTTCACGAGCGGGGAGTACCCCTCCCCAGTGAACGGGTTGTACTGGCTTTCGCCGTCGGGCACCGCGACGTCCGAGTTGCGCCCGAGCCCGTAGTCGTGCCACACGACGACCTGGCCGTCTTTCGTGAGCCGGATGTCGATCTCGATGCCCTCGTACCCGGCGCGCGCGGCCGCGGCCACCGACGCGAGCGAGTTCTCGGTGCTGTGCCCGAGCGCGCGCGACCCCCGGTGCGCGTACACCATCACCAGGTCGTGCGTGGGGTTGCGCGCCGCGTGGATGATCTTGCGGATGTCGTAGGCGGGGTAGGACATGGCACGTGGGTGGGGGTGTCGGTGGTCGTCGTCGTAGTCGGTGCAGCTGCTGGTCTGCTTTGGTGTGGTATTATGTACGAACCACCTCCACCTCCTCGTGCAAGGCAGGGCAGACTTCGTGCATGCCGAGATGAGCTTGAGCAAACGCGCCTAAGCGCCATTTCCCCGCCGTTTCCCCGCCAGATGAGTGCCAAGAATGTGCGCCAATCGCCCGCCAATGCCCGCCGCTGCAGAGATCAGACGCCGAGGTCAGACACTCAGGAGATCCCCTCCCTCCTCGGAGGGGCCGAAGCCATCACCGCCCGCGTGCTGACTTTTTGCACGTTCGGCCCGCGCGATATCAGCTATAATGGGGACGCTGGGCCTCGCCAAGGCCCCGCCGTTCTCCATACCACATAACAGCAGATACTCCGCCAAATTCCCGACTCGTGCTGCCGACAGCTGGCGGCGGTGGTTCGGATCGACCTCGACGGACACATGATGATCGCAGCGGGCAGTGCCGAACGTGTCTGTCAGATGTTCACGAACACGGGCGTATAGAGAACGAGATATAAGCTGCTGTCTGTTGTGGAGACGGCCCCCACACCACGACACACACGCCTCAAGATGGCCACCGCCGCCCAGACACACCTCACCGCCGAAGCGCCCGCGAGCCCGCTCGACGACACCAAGAGCCTCGGCACGGCCGAGGAGGACGCCGGCACGCCCGACACCCCGCCCATCCAGAGCGCGTTCGTCAACCTCACGCGTGGGCAGGCAGTCAAGACGTTCTGGTACGCGACCATGTGCTGTTTCTTTGCCGGCGTCTGCGTCCTCATGGAGGGGTACCAGTCGTCGACTGCGGGTAGGTCTACCCACGAGCTCGCAGCTTACTCCCCAGGCTCCATCGTCAGCAACGTCGGCTTCATCGACCAGTTTGGCACGCCCGACGACAAGACGGGCAAGAAGGCCCTCGACGCGAGCTACGTGTCGGCGTGGGGCGGCACCGGCAGCGTCTTCGCCATCATCGGGCACCAGCTCAACTCGTTCATCGCGGACCGGTGGGGCCGGCGCCTCGCCTTCCTCCTCGCGGCCACCATCGCCATCGCAGGTATCCTGACCGAGCAGTTTGTGACTACCATGGCCGGCTGGCTCGGCGGCAAGATGGTCACCGGGCTCGGGTGGGGCATGGGCCAGGTCGTGGCGCTGACTGTGGGTGTTGTGGTGCGTTTCGCGCTGACGGCAGTACATCCCTGAGGTCGCGCCGGTGCAGCTGCGCGGTGCGCTTCTCTGCTGGTGAGTCCTGCACGCCGCCGCCACTGACGCCAGCTACGCGCTCTTCGTCGCCCTTGGCCAGCTCTCCTCGGCCATCGCGCTGCTCATCATCAACCGCACGACGCCGCACGACTGGCGCCGCGCAATCTACTCGGGCTACGTCCTCGTCGGAATCTTCCTCATCCTGCTGCCGTTTATCGGCGAGAGCCCGGTTTTCTACGCGCGCCTTGATCGCCACGACGACGCGAAGAAGGCTCTCAAGCGGCTGTACGGCAAGGTCGACGGCTACGACATTGACCACGAGTACGCCGTCATCCAGGCCGAGATCGAGCACGAGCGCTCGCTTCGCCGCAACGACCAGGACAGCGTGTATAAGGAGATCTTCATGGGCACCAACCTGCTCCGCACGCTGCCGAGCTTCTTCGGCCTCATCATGATCCAGTGGTCGGGCGCGTCGGTTGTGTTTTCCTACGCGACCTACTTCCTCCAGCAGGTCGGCATTGCCGACCCGTTCCAGGGCTCTTGCATTGTCTTGTGAGTGAGCTGCAGCCTATGCCGCTGACGCGCAGCACCCTCCTCGTCTTCACGCTCTTCGTGTCGTTCTACTGCACCGACCGCTTCGGACGCCGCAAGCTCCTGTTCACCGGCGGCATCGGCTGCTTCATCTGCAACATCATCCTTGGCACCCTCGGCGTCGTCAAGCACACGCCGGCCGTGCTCAACGCGACGCTCGGCGTCATCTGCGTCTGGGTCGTCATCTACGCCTCGTGCCTCGGCGGCGTGTGCTGGGGCCTGTCGTCTGAGATTGCCACGCCGCGTCTCCGCGCACGCACCGTCGCCGTCGTCGTCAACATGTCGACGCTCTTCTCCCTGCTGTTCGGGTACACGGTCCCGCTCATGCTGTCCAACAAGGGCAAGGCGGCACGCAACTGGGGCGTCAAGACAATGTACCTGTTTGCGTGCCTCGGCGGCATTGGCCTTGTCATCAACTACTTCCTGCTGCCTGAGGTGAGTGGGGTATGGGTGGTGCTGCTGCTGACCGCCGCAGCTCAAGGGCCGCACTTATGCCGAGCTCGACGAGATGTACGAGAAGGGCATCCCGCCGCGCAAGATGAAGGCGTATGTTACCGAGGCGGAGAAGACGGGCGTGAAGAAGCGTGTCTAGGGGTGCTGAGCCAGTGTGCAGTTTTGGTTAGAGAGGGGCAAGGATGGTAGAGAGGATGTGATGCAAGCGATAGATGGATTGCAGCGAGGGCCAAGTGCTCAGTATCGCCCACACCTGCCCAGATACAACACCTGCATAATCCACAAACTATACACATACAAGATGTAATCTATCCACCCAGTCTAGCTGATCCTGTCGAGCATTATAGTCATCGCGTCCGTTTCGTCGCCACCGCCGCCGCCTCACGTCACGTAGATGCGAAGCAGGTCCGCCTCCGTGGCAATGGCCTCGCGGCACATAGGACAGCGGCGGCCCTGCGCGAGCACGCGCTTCGAGCACCCAAGGCAGAGACACAGGTGCCCGCACTTGATCGGTGCCAGTGCCGCCGTCTCCTCGTTGCACACGATGCACTCGGGGCCGATGACGCTCGTGCCGCCGCGCCGGGCGGCCGCCTCGAGCTCGCTGACGCGCGCGCGCAGCGTCTCGACTTCCTGTCCCCAGATGTCGCGGCTGATCTCCGCCTCGCGCCGCAGCCCGCTCTCGCGCGACAGCGCCTCCTCGGTCGTGACGAACTGCTTTACCATGCCGTCGCGCTCGGTCTCGACGCGCGCGCGCGCCTCCTTCTCGCTCGCAAGCTCCTGCTTGTACCGTGATTCGCGGGCGATGGCGTTGTCGAGCTCGCCGAGCACGCGGGTGACCGTCTCAGCGTTGGCCATGAGGCGGCTGGTGAGCTCCGAAGTCTGCGTGTGCCGCGAGTCGAGCTCGCCGCGCACGCGCGAGAGGTTGTCCTCGAGGTCGGTCGACCGCTGCCGCTCGACCTTGAGCTTGCCCTGCCACTTGCGCATGTCGGCCACGGCGCGGTCGCGCTGCTCCTCGAGCTCCTGTCGCGACGTGCGGTCGGCGTTGGTGGCGTCGCGCGCCTCGCAGAGGTCACGCTCCATGTCGCTGTGGCGTGTCTGCGCCGTCTCGAGGTCGCGGATGGCCTGTTGCAGCTCGCTGCGGAGGGTGTCGTTTGACCTCTGTGCTGCGCGCATCTGGGCAATGGCCGTGACAATGTCTGGCAGGTCGTCGCCGCGCATCTGCGCCGAGAGAAGCGAGTGCAGCGCGTCGCGCTGGCCAGTGGTGACGTCGAGCTCGCGCTCGCGGCTCCGCACCTTCTCGGTGAGTTCGGCGATACGCGGGTCGATTCTTGGGGATGCTTGTGAGCTTTGCCGTGTCGAACTCGACGGATGGGGGGCAGCGGGGGCGGGGGCTTCAGCGCCTGGGGGCACTGTTGGTTGTGGCTTGGGATAGGGGGTGACGGCGACGGGCGGAGGGCTGGCGCTCGTGTGGGACGTGGCGCGCTCGACTGGCGAGTGGGAATTGGTCGGTCTTGGAATCTGCGTCGGCGGAAGGGGAAAGGTGTACTCGCGTGGCTCGGACGACAGGGCCGATGGCGACATCTGGTACATGGGCGGAGGACTCGCTGCCCTCTCCTCGACGTAGGCGCTGGCTTTGCTGTACCCGCTGCTCGCGTGAGACTGGCGGTGCTGCGCCGCGGGCTGGCTGGACGGCTCGGCGTGCTCGCCCGAAAACGTGCTCATTGCCGGGTTGGACGTCGGTGCGGGCGAAGACGTGCCGGCCGACTGCCGCGTCGACGCTGCTGACTCGCTCGGCGCCGAGCCTTGTCGGATCGAACCAAGGTCAAAGGACAGCTGCCTGAACGACAGGTTGTCGGCGACCTGTTGCCGCGACGAGAAGACGTCGGGGAGGGGCAGGTCGTCGTGGTGTGTGTGTGCCGGTGCTGGTGTTGTTTGTACTGGTGTCGCCGGTGTCGCCGGTGTCGCCGGTGTCACCTCTGCCTGCGGGTGAACGGCGGTGTTGACGGCTGTGTTGCGCCGGTCGCCGCTGAAGCTGTCGCGCCGGCCGCTGCGAATGCTGGAGCGGTCATCCGCCAGCTTGACGCCACCGTCCTTGTTGCGCCTGCATATCACGCAGTCGTCTTTGAACCACGACTTGAGGCCCGACTTGTCCTTGCGGAACATCTTGGGCTGGTGCTGGTCATGGTAAAGGAGGCTGTAGGCTTCCTGGAAGTCGCCGTTGGCGGCGCGGAGGTTGAACGCTGCATCCGCCTTGACAAAGCCCATGGCGACGAGGCGCTCGAGCGGCGTCTGGCGGTACAGCGTCGACCCGTCCGAGGCGGTCGTCACCATGCTGCTGTTGGTGCGGATGGGCTTAATGGGCGGCGAGAGCTGGTCGGTGGGGAAAGGGGTGATGAAGACGGGCACGGGCTGCTCCTCTGCGACGCTCGAGTTGCGCTTGCCTCGGAGCGATGAGAAGAGGCCGCCAGGGGGCACCCCTGGTGTGGCCATGAGGTGGATATGATGTGTGGGTGTGGATAGTGAGACAAAGGTGGGAGTGAGGCCGGCGGGCGTTAGTAGTACACGCGTGAGAGGGGAGGGTGAGTGAGTGGGTGAGCGAGCTGCTGCTGGCAGGTGAGTGGGTGAGGAGGCGTCAGGCATGAGGCAGGCCGGCCGCAGCATCAGCAAGCAGCAGCCACGGCGGCGGCGGCAGCGGAGAGCGGTCACATGAATCCGGAGGGGTCAAGGCGTCGAAGCGCCGGCGTTGTTCAACCTTGAGCTGGGCTTGGCGGTGGTGCCAGCCGGCCAGCCGCGGGGAGGCAGGGATGTGCCTTGACTGCCGCCTCGCTGCTTGCGTGCTGCAGGATTGCCGGGTGTGCCGGGGATGGATGCTGCCGTTGCCCAGGCGCGGGGCTCTTGGCCCCGCTATATGCGGGCCAGCGCGCCAATAGCGCGCAGACGATAAGCCTAAGCTGTGAGCAGCAGAGGCGGTGAGCTGGACGTCATTCGGCGGGCATGCAGTGGGCAGCAGCAGCTGGGCAGAGACAAAGTGTCCGTGTCGTCGGCATCGGGGCACTGCCCCGGCGCTGCCCTGCCCGCTGAGGTATGCAACCACAGCGCCGATGCCACGGGGATCGGCTGTGGGCGTAGATGCTATATGCTGCTTAATGTGCGGCATTTACAGACACGCTGCGGAGAGATACAATATATAGGGTAGGCGACCTCCTCTCGCTTATCGTTCCCGCTATGCAGATCAGCTCGGTTTACTGGAATCAACCGCTTGCAAAGGATGCGAGGGGTTAGCTGTGATTCCAGAAGCATACATGTTGGGCGAGCCGGCAGTGAGCTCAAGGTCGTCAAGCAGACGCTGGTCGAATTGGCGGTCGTAGAGCGCTCACAACCTAGTGGAGAGGTTAAGCCCACCCCAATGCAGTGCAGTGCTGACGCGACTGCCACCTCAACCCGACCACACCGGCCAGCACCACCGAGTCAGTCATTCTCCTATCTCATCGGGTCGGGCTCCACTTCCGTTAACGAGCGGTGCAATGAGCATGGATCCGGCCGGAAGTGCCGTGCAGTGACAACCACGTCGAGTCGACGGAAACGTGCTCCGGGTTGGCCTTCTAACAACGGCACTAACCTCGTCGCCACTCAGCCGTGCCCCGGCACTGCTCCACCAGTGTACATCGCGCTGCTGCTACATCTCCGCACTAGGCGGCGCACACCTCGCCCGTGCACACGGCCGCGGCACTGTCGATCTTAGCCTCCTTCTCCTTTGCAGCCTTCTCAGCCGCCTCCTTGGCTCGCTCCTCCGCGAGCTCCTTCAGGAAGTCATCAAAGTCGAGGTTGTTGTCCTCGATCCGCTGCGCCAGCGGCTTGTACTTGTCCCCGTCCGCCTGCTGAAGGTACGCCTCCCACGCGCCAGGGCTCTTGACATACGCGTCGAGCTGCGCGCCAAAGTTCTCGCTGTAGGCGGTGTTCAGGGTGGGCTCGCCGTCGACCACGCGGTAGATGGCCGGCACGCCGGGCAGGCGCCACGCCTCGAACACCCAGTTGGCGGGGTCGATGATCCTGCGAGTCAGTGGCGCAACGGTGCAAGGCAGGCTCACTCTCCCGGGCCGTAGCGCACCAGCAGGGCGTCTGTTGTCAGCTCGCCCGCGACGCATACACTCACATGGCTCGCCGTTGAACACGCGCTCAATGTCCGGCTCGGCCTTGACGCAGTACGGGCACCACGGCTTGCCGTCCGCGCCGGGTTTGGAGGAGAAGACGACGAACAGCGGGTTGGGGCCCTTGGCGATGTCGTCGCGGAGGGTTTCGACGCTGCGGGGTCAGCGGGGCGGGCAGAGACCACTCACGATGACTCGATGAGCGGCATTGTGTGTTTGTGTTTGGGGTGGCGACTGCCAGACACACCCCGCCGTGTTTATCTACACCCCGAGCCAAGTCTCCAAGACATCCATCAGCCACGACACCGCATGGTCCACACCACTAGTCCGAGGACCAGTGACACCCGCTGAGATAGGCACCGACGCCGATCCCCTGATCAACGTGCCGTTGTGCGGGGCCGCGGCGGTGGCGAGCGTGCACCGCGTGGTGCACAACAACGACTCCTCCGCACCAGTTTCTATGATTAGCTTGGCGCTATCAAGCAGGCACTGTTGATGCATGCGTGCATAGGTAAACATAGACACTTGCGTGTGCATACGACATACGCTACCCACTAGGCTGGCTGGCTACGCCCGCGCGGCGCGACGACGGCCAGCCACCCAGCCCCAGCACCTGGCCACGACAGCCAGCCCCAGCACGGGGAGCACGCTGACGAGCTCGCCGAGGCCAGCGTACTGCGGCGGGATGCGGAAGTCGACAGCCGCGCCCGACGCGAGGATAATAGCCGCGGCGAAGTAGACCGCGCACCAGCCGATCGCCACGAGCGCGACCACGCGGCCGACGTGCGCATTGTCCCGCGCGGCAGAGAGCATGCGCTTGATGTCCGTGCCTAGGAGCACGACGTCGGACGCGAGCACGGCCGCGTCCGTCCCGCTGCCCATGCCGATGCCGACGTCGGCGAGCGAGAGCGCGATCGAGTCGTTGACGCCGTCGCCGACGAACGCGACGGGCGAGTCGGCCTGCAGCGCCGCGACGGCCTCGGCCTTGCCTTCCGGGCTCAGGCCGCCGAAGCTGGCGCCCGGGTCGAGGCCGATGCGCGAGGCAAACGCCGCGACGGCGGCCTGGTGGTCGCCCGACAGGACGGAAACGGCGACGCCAGACGCCGTGAGGTCTGCCACGAGCTCGGACGCCCCGCCGCGCGCCTTGTCCGCCAGGCCGTACGCCGCGACGAGGTGCCCGCCAACAGTCACAACAAACACGGTCAGGCCCTTGTCGAGGTAGCCTTTCACTGTTTCGTTCGACGTCGTGCCGGTAAACACGGCGCTGCCACCCATGACTGGGTAGCCGTAAAAGGCACCGGCGACACCGCCACCAGGCACCACAGAGTACTCTATCGCGAGGCCGGGGTCAGACGGGTCGACAAAGTCGGCGCCGGGGGTGGTGTTGGCCGCGAGGTACTGGTTGACAGCTACGCTGACGGGGTGCCTGCTGGCCGAGGTCATGGCTGAGACGAGCTCGGCGGCGAGCGCGTCGCCGGTGTACGCCTCGACGACGGACAGCGTACCGAGCGACAGTGTGCCGGTCTTGTCGAATGCGATGCGCCGGATCGTGCTGAGGGACAACAGCGCGTCCGAGGAGCGGAACACAATGCCGTCCTTGACGCTCATGGCCATGCAGGTGGCCGAGATGGTGGGCACGGCTAGCGTCAGCGCACACGGGCACGCGACGGCCATGATGGCGATGGCATAGGTGACCGCCTCGATGACGCTCTTGCCCCACGGCTGGCCGCGCACGTAGTGGGTCACGAACAGCCACACGAGGAAGCTGATGACGGACGCCGCGCTGGCAATAGGCAAGAGCCACTCGGCCATACGGTCTGCAAAGTCGCCGAAGCGGCTGGCCGAGCTCTGCGCGTCCATGACGGCTTGGATGACGCTGGCGAGCGAGTTCTCGCCGACCAGCCGCGCGACCGCAACGTCGACGCTGCCCTCGATCAGCGTCGTGCCGGCGTGCACCGCCTGGCCTTGGGCACGTAGCACAGGCACCGACTCGCCGGTGATGGCCGACTCGTCAATGTCGGCGCTGCCAGCGAAGATGGTGCCGTCGGTCGGGACGACGCCGGGGGCCGTGACGCGGATCACGTCGCTGTAGAAGAGCAGGCGGGTGTCGACAGTCTCCGCGTCGCCGGCGGGAGTGACCACTTCCGCGGTCGTCGGCTGTAGCTTAGCAAGCGACGATATCGCGCCGAGTGCCGCCTTGCGCGTGGACGCCTGGATCGTGCGCCCGAGGTAGATGAGCGACACGAGCAGGCCGAGGGTTTCGAAGAACGGCTCAGCAATCGGGCGGCCCGCGGCCTGGAATGCGAATGCGATAACAGAAAAAATGTAGGTGGTGAGCGTGCTCACGCTGGTGAGCACGCCGAGGTCTGCGCGCCGGAGGTACCACAGCGTGCGGAGCGAGCCGACGTAGA
This sequence comes from Vanrija sp. TS_01, assembly GCA_026725045.1. NCBI lineage: Eukaryota > Fungi > Basidiomycota > Tremellomycetes > Trichosporonales > Trichosporonaceae > Vanrija > Vanrija sp. TS_01. The sequence goes on from JAPKIE010000009.1 coordinate 873,848, forward strand.
TGGGGTACGCGGCGACGAGCACACCCGTGGCGAGCGCGAACTCGGCCGCGCGGTGGCCCAGCGACCCCTTGTTCGGGATCGGGGCCCACACGAGCACGAGGATGGGGATGGTAAGCAGTACGCTGAGCGCGGTACGCAGTGCGAGCGCCCGCACGTCAGCGTTGATCCGCTGCTCCTGGCGCGAGAGCATGGGCGGGGCCAGCGCCGCGCCGTAGGCCTCAAACCGGCGGACGACGTCGCGCGGAGATGCCCCGTCGCGCGAGAAGACAAAGTCGACCTCGCCGCCGCCGTCCTTGCGCGGGCGGACGTCGGCGGTCTCGTACCCCGCCAGCACGTCGCCCGGCGGCATGCGGCTGAAGCGGACGGGCACGACCGTCCCGCCACTGCCCTTGGTCGACGCGTAGATCACGCGGATAGGGAACCCCGTCGCGCGGGTGACGAAGCGCCCGATGATCTCGGGCTCGGCCGCGGTGGTCTCGCGCTCGGCCTCGACCAGCGCGCGGACATAGTCCATGCGCGTGATCTTTGTGCCCGGCAGCGCGTCGAACACGCGCCGCACCTTGGACAGGCAGTCGGGGCAGTCCATGCCCGCGATTTCGAGGGAGAAGGTCTCGGTGTCGGCGCCAGCCTTGATCTCGGCCTTGGCAGCCGGCAGGGCGGCGCCGGCGAGCAGCGCCTCGACCTCGTCGTCGACGGGGCAGCACATGGCCTCGGCGCACTCGTCGATGCGCGGGCAGCAGTAGTTTGCGAAGGCGATGCAGCAGCGCCGGGCAGCGGATTGGACTTGGGCTGCGGCTTCGAGGAGCGAGCGCGCCACTGGGGTCAGCGGGATAGCAGCGGGGTACGCACTCTTGGCGCTCGGCTGCTCCATCATGCTCTTGACGCAGCAGCCGCACATGGTGCGGTCGGAGCGGCGCTTCTTGCGCGTAGCGCAGTCGGCAACGCGGCACGGCGTGTGCTTGTGCTGCTTGATCGGGTCGGCCTTGCGGCGGCGGCGGGAGCACGGCTTGGGCTTGGAGCACGACGGGCCTGCCTTCTCGCGCAGCGGGTCGTCGAGCGTGTCCGTGTCCGACTCGCACGACGAGTAGTCCGAGTCGTTGTTGAGTTGCGGGATGTACGCGGGGGTGGGCTTGGTGCACGCGCTCGGCTTGTCGCAGCAGTCGTCGGCCGCGGCGGCGACGAGGGCGGCGACGGTAGGCTTGGTACACTGGCCTTGCCCATCGCAGCAGTCGTCCTTCTCGTCGTCCGACGTCTCCTCCGCCTTGCAGCAGTCGTCGGCGGCAGCAGCACTCTTACCGCACCCGCCTTTCTTGACCGCAGGCTTGATGCCGGTGCACTGGCCTTCCTCGTCACAGCAGTCGTCCTTCTGGTCGTCGTCGTCCGATGCCTCCTCCTTCGCCTTGCAGCAGTCATCCTTGCCATCGGCACCGCATGCCGTGGCCTTCTTCTCCATGCCGCACTTGGCCTCTGGCGCTAATCTTATCAGACAAGGCGGCACACGCACACGCGTACGTACCATCACCACAGCAGTCGTCCGCCTTGGGCGCAGGGCCACAACACTCGTCTACCATGGTCTCGCAGTCGCTGTCGATCTCGTCAGGGGACGCGGCGCACGAGTGGTCCTGGCAGTGGGCGTCGGTCGGCAACTCGCCAGGGAGGACGTGGGTGTGGGTGTTGGCGTGGGCGGCGTGGTCGTGGTCGTGCCCGCTGTGGTCGTGGTGCCCGTGGTCGTGGTCGTGGCTGTGGCCGTGGTCGTGGGCGTGGGTGTGATGGTGACTGTTGGGGTCGTCGCTATGGGTATGAGCGTGATGGTGCCCATGCCCGTGGCCATGGCCCGCGTCGTGCTCATGCTCGCCGCGATGTGCGTGCTCGGCGTCCTTCGGCGATTGATGCGTCATCTCGGTGGCGACAACTCGACGAGGACCCGAACGGTCACGACCTGCGCCTTAAGTATCCCGCGCGCATCCTCTCCCTTTCTCGACCTCTCCATCCCTCTTTTGCCCTCCGTCTCGTCCCGCTACGCTCTCCTCTCCCCCACCTGCCCGTGCATGAACACTAACGAGCTCCAACCACTCACATCATCTGACACTTTCTAAATCCCGCAGCAACCCGCCCGTTCGCCCGTTTCGGCCGGCGCTCGGAGATGGCTCAATGTCCGCAGCCGCGCAGGCGCCGGCTTTTGCTGCCAGCTTTTTGCTGCCAAGTCGGAGCGCTGCGCGTCGGGAGCGTGCGCGGCGGCGCCTGAGGCTGTCCCGCGTCGGAGCGAGTGCGCCAGGCGGGGAAGTTGTCGAGATATGAGCTACTTTCGCGAATGCTCGCTCCGAGAGGGGGGCAGCGGCTGACTCTAGCCTCGCCCAAGGCTGGCTCGGCGGAGCGTGTCGGCCGACCGGCGATGCGGTCTCAAGGCATGCTCTGAGTAATGGCGTCGACAGCAGGTTGCTGCACTGCATCCTGCGCATGCCTCTACAGGCGATAGCCTGACGACAGCCTCGCGGTCCTGCTGGGAGCCTGCGAGCCGCGGCAGCTACCCCACCGAATGCCCATGCCCCCGGCGCAGCCCACACTGATACATGATACTGGAGTACTCGCACTCCCGCCCCTACTCCACTAACGCCCACATGGCATACAGCTGCGGGTGCGTCGCGGCACCCCGCGCCAGGTCTGCGCTCACATTCGCCCACATCGTCGTACTGTTCGCCACCATCTGCGCACCGTGCGCCTGCGTCGCGTTGTCGTACCAGCCGAGGCTGCTGCTCCCGTACTTGTTCTCGCTCCATGGATCGCCGCCCGCGATCTTCAGTATCGACCCGGACATCTGCGTCGACATCGCGGCCATGGCGTTGATCACCTGGATCCCGATCTCGTGGTCGATGCGCATAATGGTGCTCACGTACACCTCCTCGCGATACTTTGCAAAGTCAACAAAGTCCTGGAGGTTGCCTTGCTTCCAGAGCGACCGCATGCGCTTGGACGGCAGGCAGCAGATGCGCTCCTTGTCCCCCGAGTCCACAAGCTGGAACGCGCCAGTGGGTCCGAGCCCCGTGTCCCGCCCAAACGTCACCCAGCACTGGCCACAGACGTTGGCCACGGGGCCGGCACTGTAGAATTTGCCCTTGCGCATCGTCCGCCCAGGGCACAGCTCCTGCTCGGTTACTTCGCGTGCAAACTTCTCAAAGTGGTTCCACACGCCGCGGTGGAGCATCTCGAATGCCTGGACACGGAACCACGCGCCGCGAGGCTGAGAAGGGCAGACATCGCACGAGGTTGGGCGGGGCCGCTGCACGACAAACCGGTTGCCGAGCCCGAGCACGGCGAAGAAACCGGTGTAGCACGCGCCGCAGACGTCAAAGTTGGACGGCGCGCCAGCGAGCGTGTAGAACGTCGGCTGCTCCCCGCGCGCCGTCTTCTCCACGTCCTTGGCGTACGTGTTCGCCGTGTCCCAGAACGTCGCAAAGTTGCCCGTCACAAGGTTCGTCAGGCCGTACGCGCCGACCAGCGCCGTGTTGCTGTAGTCGCACGCAAACTGGTGTGTTGTTCCGGGCGCCGGGGCATACGGCACAAACTCGCCCTCGAACCGGGTGTGCGCGATGTGCGCGAGGAAGCACCACTCGCAGATGACGAGCCCGTCGATCGCCCGGCGGGGGGTGTACCACCGCGTCGAGTCCGCGGCCACCGGCTTGCCCTCGCACTTGGCGCCGGTCGCAAGGCTCTGGCAGCGCGCGGTAGCGGCCACGAAGCCGGGCCAGTCGTCGTCGGTACCGAACTTGCACGCCGCGCGCGACGCGGCAAGGACGTTGAGGTCGCACGTCCAGTCGCCGGTGGCCGTCTCGCAAGTGAACCGCCCGGCCCACGGCGTAGCGGCCAGCACGTCCTCGTAGCACGCGTCGCAGGCGCTCCAGTTCCCGAGCTCGGGGTTGGTCCACATCCTGCCGGCGGTGTGCTGCGGCATGTCCTCACAGTTGGTGATCGGGGCGCGGCGCGCGACGAACGCCGCGATGGCACCGGCGTCGCCGGAGGGCAGGAGGATCTTCTGCAGCATCGTCTTGTTAAAGTCGCACGACACGCCGGTTTTGCGTGCCGCTGTGAACGCACCCGCTAGGGGCTTGCCAGCGACGTGCTCAGCGTGGCACCGGTTACACATGAGGAAGTCAGGCGCCGAGGGGAGGTGATACCACGTTGTTTCGAAGTCGACGTTCTGCGGGGCCGGGCAGTATCCGAGCAGCGGCTCGGGCGGGCCAGAGTCGCGCACGCGCGGGACATAGCCCGCGGGCTCGGCCACGAGCGACGGGTGGCCGGTGCGGCCGCGTAGCTGTGTGCGCGGCGGCGGGGTGTGGGGGAGGGCGGAGATCGTGGGGAGAGGCGGCGGGGCGTGGTGGCCAGGCGGCGGAGCGTAGTGGCCAGGCGGCGCGGCGTGAGGTGGCGGGCACGCAGCGTGCTGAGCAGCCGGGACCGACGGCGCAGGCGGCCCTCCCCACATCTGGCCGACCACGGCCATGCCATACGCCGTGGGGGTGGCAGCGTTCCCCTGCCACGGCGGTGGCGGGGAGGTAGCCTGTGCCGGCGGTGGCGAGGTGGCGGCGCGCGCTGCGACCGGCGGGGCGGCGGTGAACTGCGGCGCGGCAGCGAACTGCTGAGCTGGGGAGTGGGCCGGCGGCGGGGAGAGCGGCTGAGTGGGCGGGGCGGCGGCGAACTGCTGTGCCGGGGACGAGTGTGCTGGCGGCGGAGAGAGTGGCTGGGCCGGCGGCGGGGATGCGACGAACTGCTGCGGCGCCGGAACAACGAACTGTTGCCCGGGTGGCGCCGCGACGTACGGTGCGGGAGTCGCCGTGAACTGCTGACCTGTTGAGGCCGCTGTAATGGCCGTGAACTGCTGGGCTGGCGGGGCGGCCGTGTACTGCTGAGCTGGGGATGGGGCATGTGCTGGTGGCGGTGAGAGAGGCCGCGTCGGGGGAGCATCGGTGAACTGCTGCTGCTGTGCCGCCGCCGTGAACTGCGTCGGCGGAGGGCTGGCCGTGAATTGCGCTGCTGAGGAGGTCGTGTAGCCCGTAGGCTGCTGGTACGCCGCCGCCAGCGCCTGCTGGGCCGGCGGAGGTGCGGTGAGCTGCTGCGTGGCTGAGGCCGTAAACTGCTGAGCTGGTGGACTGGCCGTGAACTGTTGAGCCGGCGGGCTAGGCGTGAACTGTTGCGCTGGCGGACTGGCCGTGAACTGCCCCGAGGTGGGGTACGGCGCGGTCGTCGAGTACGCCGCGACCTGGACCTGCGGCGCCGGCGCCCCCGACGGCGTCGCGGTAAACTGCGACGCGTGCGGCGCGTACGTCGCGTACTGCTGGCTCTGGTACTGCTGCGCCGGCGGCGGCACGCGGGGGGGCTTGACCCGCGCGGCGTACGGCAGCTGGCCCGGCGCCGGCGGGCGGTAGTGCTGCGCCGTGTGATGTCGCGGCGGCGGGGGCGGGGGAGTGGCCTGCGCCGGGGCGATCGCCAGCCCGCCCATCTGGCTCGTGAGCGCGTCGGCGGTGTCGGGGCGCGGAGGCGGCGGCGGGCCGGTCGGGTGGTAGGCTGGTGTGTAGGCGTCGTAGCCTGCAGGCGGTTGTGGTGGGTGGCCGTATCCCGGCGCTGGCGGCGTGTACGCCTGCTGGCCGTACCCCGGCGCGCCGTAGTGATGCTGGTAGCTCATTGCGTTGTTGCGAGCAGAATGCAACGCGACGGGCGCGCTGGAGAGCTGGAGATGAATATCAACGTTGAACCAAAGATTGCTCGCGAGAGGCTTGGCGCGCGAGCATGGCTGAAACAGCCCGCTGGCGGCTGTGCTTTGCCGCGGCTGTCGAGCGGGATGGCAGTGCGCGGGTGGGTGTGTGGCCGTGCGCACGGGGCCATCGGGGCTGCTCATTGTCTGCAGAAAGTCAGGCCAAGATGCAGAGGAGCATGCGGCCAAAGGCAATACCCGTGCGCGTGTTCGTTCTCGCCGCCACTACGACGCGTTGTGGGGCGCACCGCCACAAACCGCCTCCCCCACGACCGCTTCATTATCGATGGAATGTTCGGCGACTTGGCAGGGCGGCAACGAGAATACAATAACATCTATGGCTACAAGCTGTGCATCTACACGCGGCCATACCCGCCGTACGGCGCCGTCGCCGCGCCGAACGGCAGCGGCTCAATGACGAGGAAGGGGCCGTGGGCTTTCTTGTCCTTCTTGTCCTTCTTCTCGCGCTTCTTCTCCTCCTTGCGTGCCTCCTTGCGGTCCTTGCGCTCCTCCTTGCGCTCCTTCTTGCGGCGCTTGGCCAGCTTCTCGGCCTCCTTCTTCGACAAGTTGGCATAGTCGCCGGGGTTGCGGCGACGGTCGGCGTCCGAGTCGCTCGACGAGTCGGACGACGACGAGCGGCGTTCTCGGCGCTCCCGCTCCTCCCTCGACCCGCCGGTCATGCGCACCAGCTCCGGCGCGAGCGGTTCAGGCGTCACGCCGATATGCCGCGCGGTCGCCCGCTCGCCCTTGTACGCGACGTAGACGTCTAGCCCGCGCGGGCCGAAAAACCGCTCCTGCCACGTCTCGATGGTGTCCACCACGATCGGCTCGTTGCGCCGCGCCATACCGCGCACGATGGCCTTGGTGACGAAATACCCCGTGACGCCCATGTGCATCGTGATCGGCGCGACGTTGGCGGCGAGCTGGCCCGCGCCGCCGACCTTGCCCGCCGTGAAGATGTCCTCGAGGAAGCGCGCGTAGTCGGCCGCGCTGACGTCGTGCGCGGCCAGCACAGGACCAAAGTAGTTGGGCTTGAAGCCTGCGCCGATGAGCCCGTCCTTGCCCTCGGGCTGGAGGATGAGGGGCGCGAACGGCGGGTTCTGCGCGCGGGGAGCTGGACGCCGGAACGACCGCGGCTCCGTGTCGAACGGCTTGCCTGCGGAGCGGGACAGCCGCGACTTGACTTTGAGCATGAAGTCGATCTTGGGCAGCGCGCGGAGCGCAAAGTCGGCCGACGTGGGCGCCCACTCGTCGTTGTGAGCCAGCGGGTTGTCGTATGCGGCCTTTGCCTGCGCGTAAACCGAGCCCTGCGGCGAGCCGTCCTCGGCGACGGCGCTGGGTGCGAGTGCGCGCGGGGCCGGGGCGTAGTTGCCGGCGGGCGGGGCATAGCTGCGCGGCTGCTGGGGCTCGGCGTACGAGCGCGGGGCCTGGGGGTAGCCCTGCTGGGCGTCATAGTAGCCTGGCGGGGCATCACCCCGCGCTCCGCTGGGTGCACCGTAGTGGGAGGGGCCGGCAGCCGGGGGCCCTTGATAGCGCGAGTTTGCGTTGTCGTACTGGTCGTACCGACGGGCGAGGTCGTTCTTGTCGTCGGAGTAGTACGTTGTCATTGTCGTTGGGGATGGTGGCGAGGTCTCGGTCTGTAACACCTCGCCCAGCAGTTATATACACTGATCTTGCGCATGCGACACCTCGTCATTGCGATGCATGAGCTATTATCTATGCCGACGCTGAATCGCCGAGAATGGGGGAGGTTGATATCGCAGGCAGGAGGCAGGCCCACCCCCGCCGGCCCGCCGGAGCAATCGCCGAGAATCGTGGCAGCGCCGAGAATGCACAAATGAGCATTCTCGGCGGCGCGAGTGGGCTATAAAGAGCACGTACAGGGCCAGGACCTGCCTGACATCACCGTCGACGGAGCCCCATGCTCTCCCTTGACGCCGCAGAGCAAGGCGATGCGCGGCCGCCGTTGCTGGAATCACGTTGCCGAGTGCTGGAACGAGACGTGGTTCCGGCTCGGCGCGGCGGTGGCGGTGGCGGGGAGACTGCAGTGCCGCGGATAATAACATAAGGGTGGGCAGTGTGCCCGCGGTTCGGGTCTTGGCACGCGAAAGGAGCGAACGGACACTTGGGTTTATAAGTCGTGCAGGCCGGTCCTCGCCTGTTGGGTATGCACAATGTACGGCGGAGGGTACGGACAACAGCAGCAGCAACAGCAGTGGGGGCAGGCGCCGCCTGTGCCGCCTGGCCGACCGGACACGGGGCAGCTGTACCAGCAGCCAGGATACCGGCAACAACAGCAAGGATACCAGCAGCAATACCAGCAGCAGCCGCAGCAAGGATATCCGCAGCAGGGGTATCAGCAGCAGCAGTATCAACAAGGCTACCACCCACCACCGCCTCAGCAAGCGTGGCAGCCACCTCCGCAGCACTACTCGCCCCCTCCTCAACAGTACACGCCGCAGTACTCGCCGCCTCCTCAGCAGTACGCAGGGCAGGCACCACCGCCTCAACAGTTCTCGCCGCCGCCGCCTCAGCACTACTCGCCCCCTTCACAGCCGTATGGGCAGCAGCCACCACCTCCTCAGCAGTACCCCTCACAGCCAGCACCTCAGCAGTTCGCCCCGCCGCCCCACATCTCCCCTCCCTTTCCCTCCCCGCCCCAGCAGCTGCAACTCCCGCACACCTTTGCCCTGCCGACCCTCGCGCCCGTCCACCCGCCAGTGGGTCAATACGACCGCTTCATCGCCAAGACGAGCACGACGCTCTGCCTCAAGGACAGCATGGTGACGGCGCGGCTGCGCGACCCGACCGTGCGCGACGCGTTCGGCGAAGTCTTCTTCCAGCTCCCGCCGCAGGCGACGTCGACCAAGCTCAACGACCGTGAGTGGGGAGCGGGGGTTGAGGGCCGGTGGGCATGCCGCCAACGTGATCGCTGAGCTGATGCCGGCACCGACGCCAACGCTGACACCCACGCCCACGCTGACACCGCCCCAGGCCTCGCCGACGCGCACGGCACGATCATCTTCCGCATCGACTACAAGGGGCAGGTGCACAAGGACCAGTACGTCGGCAGCGACCCGAACGGCGTCGAGGTGTTCCGCGCGGCGACGGTGCCGCTGGCGAGTGGGTAGGCGCTGCGTGTCGCACTAACGCTCAGTCAAAGGCCCGGTGTACAAGGTATCCTTCACGAACAAGTTTACCGGCCAAAAGTCGAGCATAACCGTCGACGGCAAGATTGGCGACACGTGGAAAGACCAGCGGTGCGAGCTGCTGCTCCCCGACAAGACGGTCATCGCGACGCTCCTGCGCAAGGGGAGCGGCAAGAAGCGGCTCGCCGACGAGGTGTACGCGTTGAAGACCGACCACGACGCGACGTACACTGTCACTGTTGCGCCGGGGGTCGACCTCGCGTTTGTGGCTGCGGTGTGTATCGCGCTCAACGAGATCCGCAAGGAGGCGAGCATGGAGCTAGTGAGCGGGGGTCTGGGGGCTATTCTGTAGGGGCCGGCGACAACGCACCACACTATGCTACATGTACACTACACTACATAACACCACACTAATGCTCGTGACGCAGACGCACCATCAGCGGCATCTGCGGCCCGACGTCATCCTCGCCCTCGACCGCGGGCCGCTGCACGAACAGCCACCGGCGGCGCATCTTGGGCTGCGACGGCAGCGTCTCGAAGCGGTAGTGGCGGACGAGGACGAAGATGGCGGCTTTCATTTCCGTCACCGCGAAGCGGTACCCGCTGGTGGTCAGCGGTGTCTTTGCACCCACTTACATGCAGTTGCGCACGCCGCCGTAGAACGATAGGATGTTGCCGTACACACCCGGGACCTTGTCTGCCGGCCCAGCGTCGTGCCGGTCGGGGTTGAACTTGTTCGCGTCTGGGCCCCACAGGTCGGTCGACGCGTTGACGTGGGATATGGCTGGGGTGTGAGTGCGCGTCATGCGGCGTGGACGTACCCATGAAGATCTGCGTGCCCTTGCGCAGCTGGATGCTGTCGACGAGCTTGCCGTCGCGCCCGGGCACGGGGTTGCCGACGGGCAGGGTCGCGTCCTCGACTGGCACGCGCGAGATCGCGATGACAGGCGAGTCGAGGCGCAGCACCTCGCGCACGCAGTTTTCGAGGTACGGCAGGGCTGAGAGCTGGTCACTGGGGGGAAGGGGTTAGCACCACAGCAGAACGCGCCCGCCGCGCTACCCACTACGTCGGCCGGTCATCCGGCACCGCAGCCAGCTCGGCATACAGCTTGTCCTGCACGTCGGGGTTGAGCGCGAGCCGCTCAAGCAAAAACGCGAGCGTCGTCGACGTCGTCTCGTGCCCCGCGACCAGGAACGTGCCGACCTGCGCGAGCACCTCGGCGTCGGTGAGCCGCTGGTCGGCCGGCACGTCGGGCGACGTGTTAGCGCGGACGAGAAGCGAGAGGAGGTCGCGCTCGTCGGCGTCGCTGGCGGCGGGGGCGGCCGCTTCCTTCGCGATCGCGGCCTTCTTGTCGCGCAGGAGGCGCGCAGAGTTCTTCTTGGCGATTGCGAGGTTGGTGCGCATGACGGTCTGGCGCTTGGTCGGCTGGGATGTCGTATCAGTCAATTGCGACGTCTCCCTGCAGCCTCTCGCTTCGCTCGAGGCCACGGCCACTCACAATCCACCTCAGGATCGGGAACATCATCTCGATCATGATCCACGGCGTGATCTGCGGGTCCTGCGTCGCCATAGCCTTGTACGCCCTCGCGAGCTCGTTGTCCACATTCCGCATCGACCCCAGCTCGACATTCATCCCAGCGGTCCCGAGCACATCCAGCGCAAAGCGGTTGAACCAGCGCAGCGTCTCAATCTTGAGCCCGTCGCTCCCCTGCGCCTTCTTGTCGACATCATTCGGCGGCGTGATAGTCGCGTAGTCGTTCGCCGCGAGCCCAGCCCCGACCGGATCACCCCCGCTCGCAATCAAAGCCCCCCACACCTCGTCAAGCACGTACGCCTTGTTCCAGAACTCGGGCATGAGGTTCTTGATCTGCGCCGGCCCAAACGCGGGGTTGAGCACGCGCCGCTGGCGGCGGTGCACGGCACCCTCGGCCGTGATGAGCCCCTTGCCGAGCAGGTTGTTGAGCACGCGCGCCGGCACGCGCGGCTTGGCAAAGTCGTACCCGTTCTTGAGGACATGGTTGATCAGCGTCAGGTCGGACGTGATGAGCGCCTGGGTCGTGCCAAAGGCTGTGTACCGCACGTTCTTGCCGTACCGCTCGAACCACTCGGTGTGCTTACCGCCCACGACGCCCTTGATGACTTCCAGGCTGCTGCCCCACAGCAGGTGAGACGGCTTGGGCCCGGGCAGGTTGACGAACGACGGGTAGTGGGGCTTCTGCAGCAGGAAGAAGGTGGCGGTGAGCGCGACGGCGGTGAGGGCGAGGCCGAGGGGCGACCACAGCAGCTGGGTGGCCGAGCGCAGCTCGTGCGCGAGCTGCGGCGCCATCGCCGTCAGGTTTGTCGGCAGCGTGAAGTGTGCTGGGAGGATGGACATGGTACGATGAGTTGCGCTCGCCGCCGTGCCGTCGCCGCGCGTCGGTGTTATATGTAGTAGTCGGTTGGAGCGATCTAGCGATCTACTCGCCGGCCATGTGACTCGGCGACTCGGCGTTGCTCCCCCTCCCACACACCGTCTCGGACGATATCCAGCGAGGTCAAAGCTCGGTCGACCTTGTCGCGCGCTACTGGGTCCAATGGCCGCCGAAAGGCGCCCGGAGGGTATGCATAGAGCGTGAGTGAGTGGTGTGGCCTGTATCACAACGTTTCATGCTGCTGCGACGAGGAGAGGGAGGCACGACGCGTACCCAGCTCGTCGTCATTGCGGCCTATTGCCCAACGCGCGAGCCGCACGAGTCGCACGTCGCACGTCGCATCGTCAGCGTTGCTCTGTACAGTGTGCATGCTGCATGCTCTGCATCCAGCACGATGTATGTGAGCTAGATGCTGCATCAGCAGAGTGCTGCATCGGCAGAGTCGCCACCCTGCGCCGAGTCCCCGTGGGGCGCACGCCGGCAAGAACCGGCGGCAATGACGTCGAAGATCTGAAGCAAACCTCAACCTCGACCTCGCTTCTTGGTATCATCCATCTCGCCATGGTCGGCCTCTGCCTCAGCTACAGGTACCTCTTCTGGACGCGGGGGCGTGGCGAGCCGCAGCCCGTGCCGGACGGCCTGACGCGGCACTGGCTCGCCACGCCCTCGGGCGACCTGGAGCTGCTGTGCGCCGAGCCCGCGGCAACCTCCCCCTCCTCCACCCCGCCCATCCTCTTCGTCCACGGCGGCATGGGATCGGCGTGGGTGTGGGCTGAATTCATGCGCTTCCTCGCCGCGCGCGGTGTCACATCGTACGCTGTCAGCCTGCGCGGGCACGGCGACTCGTGGTCGCCAGGCTACATCCGCATGGTGTACCTCACCCCGCGGTCTGCGTTCGAGGACGACCTGGTGACTGCGCTCGACTTTGTGCGCAAGCAGCACGGCACGCCTGTTCTTGTTGGCCACTCGGCGGGCGGTGGGCTGTTGCAAACTGTGCTTGCGCAGGGGCGCGCGGACGTCAAGGCCCTCGCGCTCGTCGATGCTATCCCGGGCTACGGGTCGTGAGTGCCTGCGTCGAGCGCACAGCTGACCCCAGCGCGACGGTCAACGCCAACTGGATGGCCCTCGACAGGTGGTTTGTCTTCCGCCTCTTCTTCTGCCATTTTGGCCATCCCAACTCGGCGCTCTCGCACCCGCTGCTCACCCTCCGCGCGTTCTTCGGCAAAGCGTTCTCGCTGGAGAAGGTGTACGCCTTCCAGGCGCGCATGGCGCGGTACGAATCGCTCCGGTGGCCTTTCAGCATGCTCTCGGCGTTTGCGCCCGCGCAAGACGTCCTCAAGCACGTCGAGGGCCGCCGCGTGCTCGTGCTCGCTGGCGACGAGGACGCGCTCATGACCCCCGACGTGACGCGCGAGACGGCGGCATACTATGCGGTCGCGGGCGGCGAGGTCCGCACAGAGTTTGTGCAGGGCGCCGGGCACCACCTCCAGAACGACGTGCAGTGGGAGGACGGCGCGGCGCGGCTTCTCGACTGGTACCAGGCCCTCGGGAAGTGACCCGGCATACATGAAACCATTGCCTACGATGCTACATGCGCCTCCACTCCGTCATCTCGCTCATGAGGCGTGTACCACACCTGGAGTGGTAGGGATCATACCTCGCCAGTGGCCTCTCGGAAGGCGGCCCCGAGCGACAACAAACTAAGCCTGGGTCTGGGCGCCACGGCTTCGGCGTGAAGGTGGCGAGGGTTGCCGTCTCCAAGCTTTCAATCAGGTCCTGGCACCAGGTGGAGCTGTTTCCCGCTGCAGGGTCAGTTGGAAGCTCTCTTCACATCACGCACAGACGAGGTAGAGGTTGCCGCTGGCCGTGCGCATCGCCATGGACTCGACGGCGGCCAGGTCCCACAGTCTTCCGCGAGAGGTGTAGACCTCGAGGACTCCGCCGAACAATCTGCGTTCAAACGAGAGTCCAAACTGACGAGCGGCGACCGCCGGTGGGTCCTCCGATGTGACCAACCTGTACGTTATCGTGTACATGAGCTCGTGGATAAGAGTGACGCAGAGAAGCGCTCTGAAATCACGCGGACCAACACGCTGGTTGTCACAAGGCGGCTGGCCCTGTCCAACGTCAGACATGGCCACAGTCGCGACATACCGCCTTGACCAGAAGCGGCCCAAAGAGATGGATACTGTACGGGCCGTATAGCGGGACATGACTCCAGGAGAATGACTGGTCTGTGAGCGTGTTGAAGTGGATCTCGACGACGTTGGAGACCTCGATGATCTCGATGATCTTGACTCACATTTTGTCCAAGGGCGAAGAGCTTCGGAAAGTCGTCGCGGATGAGGCTCCTGATCGTGTCCAGAGATGGCGGGGTTGGGCTGAGACGACGCTCGGGGCGAGTGGCGGCGAACACCTCTTCTGCACTCTCAGCCATGAGGCGAGTGGTCGCCGAGTCTGGGAGCAAGAGGTGGCGGCGAATGCACTGGGCAAGAAACGCGGCCGGGGCCAGCTGGCGCTGGTACTCTGCTGGGGCTAACTGGGGGCCGTAGAGTGTATTCACGTATACTTGGAGGCCGTTGGCGGCGCTGTCCTCGTCGATGCCAGCTGTACTGACGTGGCGAGGAGCGAAGCAGGTGACAAAGAGCTGGCATAGTCAGCCGTGGGCCGTTGATCGTGAGCGGCGCACTCGCAAGGAAAGAGCCCAGGCTTGCCGGGGAACGGCTAAGATCATGGAGAAAAGGGCTTCCACGACCGTGATAGCAATCACGGCGGCCTTGACGGCAACGACTACCGCCTTGAGGGCGAAGCCCGAAGCGAATCGGCCAAACAAGTAAAGCAGGACGATCATGGGTGAGAGTGGGCAGAAGTTGGGAGACTGTCAGTCTGGCCGCCGCCTTATATACCCATTGCACTCATGTCTCACATACACACATGTCTCACCATTGCTATATAATTGTCCGTTACTAGCAGCCCTCTACAGCCCCATGGCATCGAGCAGCGGCGACGCATACAGCCGCTTCGGGTCGTACTTTGCAAACGTCGCGACGGCCTGGCTCCATGCCGGTCCAAACGTCGCGGGCAGGACGTTCTTGATGATGTTGGCGTCCTTCCATCCCCCCTGCTGGGTGTACGCCCAGCCCTTGGACCACTCGGAGCGCACGCCGGCATACGATGCGTAGTTTGCAAACGCCCACTGCTCGATGTCCTTCATGAACCACGACGCGAACGGCGTCGTCGGGATGGTGAGCACGTCGAACCACACGACCGAGTCCCACTCGGGCTTGCCGTCGAACGGCCGGCTCGGCGTGAGGCTGGGCATGACGGCGCCGTCGATGCCGACGGTCGACGGCTGGTCGACGTTCGTCACGCGGATCTCGGTCGGGCCGTTGATGGGGAAGGCCAGCTTACCAGAGTAGGCCTTGATGAGCTCCTTGTTCTTGTTGTTGAACTCGAAGATGACGCGCTGGACGTCCGCGCGGCGACAGTGGACGACGATGCCGTTGGCGGTGACGCGGAGGGTTGTCGGGCGCACGTAGCGCATCACGTCGCCGGCGTAGCCCCAGATATCGGCCGCGCCGTTTGCCAGGCCCGTCTTGACAGTCTCAAGGATTGCCGGCGCGGTGACCACGATAGAGCCGGGCAGGATCGTCTGCCCGAGACCAATGAGGCTGGACAGCAGCTTGTCGATGCTGTCCGAGAACGGGTAGTTGTACGGACCGGTGACGGCGCGCGAGGTGGCCGGCTTGACGGGGTCGACGGTCCAGATCTTGAGCCACGGGTTGGTCGTGAACGGGAACTGGATGATCTCCATGCGGCCCGAGGTGTTGAGGATGCTGTCGACTGTCGTGCCGTTGGTGCCTGGGACTGCCGCGAGCTGGTCCATGGTCACGCTGACGAGGCTCTGGCAGCGCATGTTGTAGCTGTCACCGACGCGGAGCACCACGCGTGTGATAAGCGCGCGGCCGAGGTGACACAGGAACGGGCCGATCTCGGGGTCGGTGCGGGTAAACGTCTTGACGACGTAGTTTGTGCCGTCGGACACGATGGCGTCGAGCTCGAGCACGAGGTTGGACAGCGACGCGAGCGACAGGCCGGGGGCGAGCGACTCGCCGGTGGACAGCACACCCGTGCCGTGTGCGCCGATGGCCAGCGCGCCGCCGATGGTGATGTCGCCGAGCGCGGGGGCGGCGCCGAGGCCCAGCCCGGCGGCCTTGAGCGCCTCGTGCATGCTGTCGACGCTGGCGCCAGCGGCGAGGGTGACGGTCTTGGCCGCGGCGTCGGTCTGCACGCTGTTCAGCCCCTTCATGTCGACGACGAGCACGCGCGAGAGCGTGTTGACGCTGTTGTCGAGGCTGGTCGGCGCCCAGCCGTGCGTGAAGCCGCGCGGGCGGATGCGCCAGCCCTTGGCCGCCGCCCAGTTGACCGTCTTGACCAGGTCGTCGACGCTGCCAGGCGACGTCTGGTACACGTTTGTGCGGATCTCGCCCGACCAGTTCTCGTAGTTTACCGGTGTGGCCGCGAGGCCGGCGGGGAAGCCGGGCAGGAGGTTGACGACGAGCGCATTGGCCGAGAGGATAAAGCACAGGAGCAGGATGGTCGCGCTCGTGGTCAGGCTGTGAGCCCTTGTCGTCGTCCTCATTGTGTTGGGCCTGGGGAGTGCAGCATCGACGTCGTCCTCGACGCAGTTCTTAACATGTTCGCGAGTGGGCAGGCTGGCTTGCGCTCAGGTGCGCGCGGCTTGGCTTCTCGGGTGCGGGCGATGTGCAGGTCAAAAGTAGAACGCCATTGACGCGCCCTAAGCCCCCAGCACTACTCTGTAACGCCTCGTACGCACAGGGGTATCGCCGGGAGACGGCGACGACGCGCGGGAGTGGGCTGTGGCTGGCGGGACCGAGTGGGCGGCGCCGCGCCGTCGCCACATACCCCGCTGCGGGCGCCCATGTGTGCGTTGCGTCGTGTGCGTGCCGATGGAGGACGCCGAAGACATGAGCGCGCGTGCGTAACTGGGACGCCGGGGTGCGCTTAAAGCAACCCTTCCAGAGATTCTTGCTACTAGCAGCGACGCTAACGGCAGCGAGAACCTTGCTGGAACGCAGCGAGCCCGGCCATGCCGCGGCCACCTGCGTAGCGGCGCCGCCCACGCCAGAGGCGCCTCTCGGCATGACCTGATACCTGATTGATCGGCCCGAGGTTAGTGCCGTCATGCGTCCAGGGATGTGTGGCACAATGGACGAAACGCTCACACAGGGTGTCTCCGTCTTGTCTCAGGCGGTATGACGACGCCGCCGACGACCATGCGACGCCTTATGAAGTGGTGAATGCAATGTCGTCGAGCGGTAATCTGCCCGCTCCGGTGTGCTCTTGAGTGTCGCGGGTCCGCTTGCCAGTGCCGCAAAAGGATCGTCAGCTGCCGTGGTCAAGGTTGCCGAGTGCGATGCCGCCATGCCGAAGCGCGGTCACCCGCCGCACGGCTGTCACCCGCGGTACCGTCGTTGGTCATGACCTGTGCACCTCGCCCTCGACCTTGTCCTCGACGTCGACCTTGTCCACGTCCTCGACATGACTTCCACCGCTTCGACGACCATACGCCTCCCCGCATGGTGCCTCCAATGCTGATAATGCTGATACCTCCGACGCTGATACCCCTCTGGCACCCAGGCACGCAACCGCGGGCATGAATGAATGACCGCAAGGAGGCCGGAGACCGGTGCCAACCCCAGCCAGTGCCAACTGCAACCCGTGCCAAGCCGAGTCACCTCGCATCACCTCCCCCAATCACCACCTCCCCGCTCACACCACCAACAACACCACAAACAACAACAGCAGCAACAACCCCATCATCAACAGCAACCGCAACAACGGCAACAACAACCCCATGCCCGACCCCGCAGCTGTCTTTGACGGCTACGTCCTTGGCAACATCTTCTCGCACCTCTCCCTGTTCGACCTCTGGCGCCTGCGTTGCGTGTCGACGCGCCTGCGGAACTCGGCGGCACAGCCCCAGGTGTGCCGCACTGCCTATCTAACCTACAACGGGATCGACTTATCCAAACGCCGCGAAACATACCTCCGGGACAAGGCGCTGCGCGCTGATGGCAAACCTGGAGTCGACTGGCGGCAGCTCTGCGTCGACTACATGGCGGACGAGCGCGCATGGACACTCGGCAAGCCAGTCGAATCCCGCCTCGAGGACGATGGCCTGGCGCTGAACGGGGGTCTCTCCCGGGGCGAGGGCGACTCTCTGCACATCAACACACCCAATAACCCCCCTTTTAGCGGGCGACTGTGTGTCACCAAGACTAGCCTGGGGATGAGTGTTGCCGACAGAGTGGCAGTCCCGGCCGAAACACAATACTACCCGACAAACTATGACCAGACTCGCTTCAGCCCCAGCATAGGAACGTTCCGGACCCGTCTCGCCCCCGGCCACGCAGACCCACGCTACCGCCCCTATGAGGTCAACCCACGTTTGCCCCAAGTCCATCGCCCGTTCCAGCCGTGCTACATCGAGCTGTGGGTGTCTGCGAGTGTGTGGGACGACTTTGGTGCCCGCGAGCGAGTCTACTACACCACAGAGTGGCCAGGGTTGGTCGGTGTCGATCTGCCCATCGACCCGCCGCCTCAAGCGGTGGACGCTCCCAGCAGCGGAGTGTGGGCTGACTACCGACGCCTGGCCGTCTTTCCCATCCCCCCCGGATGCCATGTGTACGGCATCGACGTGTGCGTGCCAGCCGGCACTATGGCCCAACTGGAAATCTCCGTCCTACACAAGATCATGGTCGCACGCAACTCGGGTCTTTGGGTCTACGGCCTACAAGCGCTCGTTCTTGCCTCTACTTGCGACCGCGACCGCGAGGGCGTGGCTGATATCATCCCCAGGAGCCCTGACCCTAATGTAGGTATGGAGATGTCGACCGGGTGGTTCGGTCTGCCTCTCATGGCTTACCCAATCCAGCGCCTGACCCTCACCCGCGACCATGTGTTCAGTGTGTGGCTGGTCAGCGACATCAGGATTTTTGACAGCGGCGTGCAATCATACTCTCGCTCCCTGTCCACGCCCTGCGCCTTCATTGCTGATAGAATTGGAGATGCCCTCCGAACCCACCGGTCACCCATCTACTGGGTTTCGGTCACGGGTCAAGCATTCAACGACATTGTCGATGCCCGTTTAGTGGACGAGATGGATCGTAATGGCGGTATCCTTGACCTGCGCATCGATGCCGTCCGCGCCAACGACTTAAAGACGTACAGTCTGTATGCTAAGGCGCTCAGAAAATGGATTTTTCCTTTGAGCCGGTGAGCGGTGTAGGTGACTGTGTAAGACTGACAAAGCAGCCCGGAGGTATGTGGCACCTCGCTGTGCGTTTTCCAAGACTACGGCTGTGTCATGATCATCCCCGACTATGCCAACGTGCTCGATTTCGCAGCGACGCTCTCTCTTGAGCAGCAGCGCAGTATCTTTATCGCCGATCGGACAATCATCATTGCGGCCCCGCGCCCGATAGACAACAAGCCAGTGAGGTACCGCTGGAGTGTGTGTGGCACGCGATTTGCCTTGCAGGGGGTAAGTGGCACCGGTTGCGCTTCACACTGAACTGTCTTGACCCAAGCTAACCTGTCCAGATCGACCGCATCCTGCTGTTCGACACGGAACGCCTGCCCCAGCTCCCGCCGTGGCCTGTGCCGTGGAAACAGCGCACCGGGCCCGCGCTGGCACGCGAGACGCCCCTCGCCCCACTCCGCTGTCGTGCCATCGTCAACGTGGTGCCCAGGCCCATCCTGCAGATGCGGAAACCGCCGCGGCTTGAGCACTTTGTGCTCACACCCACCGGCCTTTACTTTCTGCGAAACCATGCCACAATTTACCCAAAGGCGGTCGAGAGACGAGTTTCGCTCCCCAAAAGAGATTTCAGTTTGCGGTGTGTGTCGTTTCAGTCGCCATAGTCATAGGACAGGATGCAGATGGTCTTCATGTCAAAAGACGCATTGAAGATGAGTTACAAGAGTTGATAGTACGTCGCAGAGTCGTAATCATCTCAGGTACCTTGCCGGACAACACAGCCCTGACATAAACAACAAGGTCACGAGTATCGAGCGCGGTCATGAGCGGCCATGATGAAACGCGGTCCGAGTCTTGGCAGCGCAGTCCAGTATCGTGCAAGAAGCATGATATCAGTACACATGCAACTGCAGTCACCCATCAATCCCTCTCACACATTGGCAGCAATCAGCGATGAGCTCCAACGACGACGGCGCATCGCGGCGCAAGTCTGGCTTCCGCTGGCCTTCGTTTCGGTCTCGCCCCAAACAAGACGCACCTGACAACAAGCAAACCACGTCCACCTTCAGCTCCGCTGCGGCGCCGCCCCAGCACCCCGCTACCCAGAATGCAGGCACACCGGCCCCCGCCCCTGCCCCCGCCGTCCCCGACCCGTGGTCAACAGGCCAGCCCACGGTCCGCTGGCTGAACTACGTGTTCGAAGACAAGGAGTACGACATTGAGTATGTCGACGGCGACACGGTCTACATGGTCGGGGACGACGGCAAGGCGAGGCGCGGACCAGTCATCGGCCCGCGCGGACCCGTCATGGCGTTTGACCGGCGCACCATGCGGCTGATCAGCGACACGCCGATCGAGTATCCCGAGGATCTGGTGTGGCGGACGCGGTGGGACACGCCGATCGGGCCCGTGATCCTCATCAACAACCGCTCGGGCGAGACTGGCTTCCCGTCAGGCGTCGACGAGTGGTGGGAGATCTGGGTCACTGAGAAAGCGCATGGCCTGTTCCCGCGTGGAGAGAGGGTGTACGGCAGCGAGCAAAGCTCGCACGGCTTGCCGGAGGACGACGGGCCGCCAGGGTTCAAGCGGCTCGTGCTCCTCCGCCGGCCGGCCCACGAGTGGTGCATGTTCGATGTGCTCATCACGGGGCAGAAGGACGACGTCAAGATCCATGTGGTCAAGGAGTATTCCACGGCAGGCATGCTCGGAGGCTCCGGCTTTGCCGCGACCGCGCTGGTGGCGTGGACAAAGGAGCGCAAGGATGCGTCCGACGCCAAGTGGAACAAGATCAAGTACAAGGGCCGCAGCGTGCTGACCTTGCTCGACGGCGTGAGTGGTGTCGCGTCGCACGGCTGACACTGCAGGGCCTGAAACTCACCGACACACTGTTCATCCAGGCGTTCACGGACGAGGTGACGGTGTACGACCGTGCGTCGGCGAGCCGGATACTCAAGACGAGCTCGTCGGCGCTGCTGCAGGAGGATAGGGGCGCGTGGGCCGCCTACCGGGTGGCGTTTGGACGAGCCGACTTCTTTGAGGCCACGCAGAACGATAGTGTGACGAGAGACGTGCGCGAAGCGGCCGCCGCGGCCGGCGGCGTCCTCGACCGGAAGGCCCAGGGGCGGAGCGCCGAAGCCAACGGCGGGTACCGCCGTATGTGCGACTCGTTGCTGATCAGAGAGGCGGGTATGGACGACTTCCTGCCCAACCTCAACTCGTGAGTCTACAGCAAGACCCGCAGCGCTGACCATTGATTGCCAGGTGCCACCTTGTGGGCGACTGCCTCGTAATGTTCCGCCCGTCGGGCGCGCTCGTCATTGTGCAGGACTACGCGGACACGTTCCAGCGCCTCAAGGGCCTGTCAGAGTCGCGGCAGCGAGCCCTGCTCTCCAAGCACACCATCGTCGTCGGCCTGGAAACAGACTCCAAAACTCCGCTGTCATACAAGTTCGCCTCGTTCCGGCACCGCTTCGCCGTCTCCTCGGTATGTGTGGGTGTGGGTACAGCGACTGGCGGGCCCAGCGCGACCGTATTCTCTTGTTCGACACAAGGCAGCTGCCCAAGTGCCAGGCGACACCTTCGCCGCTGCCCTACCGTGCCATTGTCGACGTCGGAGACCCATCACTGAAGCGGTCCCTCGCCAGCGCGCTGGCCATCGGGCAGCGCATGGGCCCGCTGAACGACGCAGAAGACATCTTCATGGACGACCGCGCGCTCTATGTCCGCTGCCCGATGGACGACCGGCACCGCGAGGCGTACGAGCGCGCACGCGAGGACGACCCCGAGCTCCAGCCCTGGGACGACGACTGGAAGTTTCACTATAGGGGACAGGACCCGATCGGCGTGCGCGCGTACGACTTTGGCGCGGCGGTGTGAGGGCGTGGCGTGGGTGGGCGTGGGTGGGCGTGTGTTTTAGCATGAGGGGGGGGGGGGGGGGGGGGGGGTGGGTGGGGGGGGGGGGGGGGGGGGTTGGGGGTGGGTTATACCAAAAACCAGACGTTTTGGCAAAATTTGGGCCGCGGGTTTTGGCGTGTGG